>CM066235.1:16912605-17477469 GCA_033675125.1 Athetis lepigone | reverse complement strand
GTGACCTCATTTAAATGGTAACCAGGGGTTTAATCTGATTAAAAAAATACTCACTAATTATGTGCAATACTTTTCGTTTCAACGATACATCTATACTAGTATTTTATTGCGACAAGAATTCTGTTTATCTGTCTTCTTGGTATAAAGGAAGAATATTGGTCTTCAACAAGGTCCGAAGTATATTTTTATTTCCCCTCAACCTCTGCGTCCCAATAACTAATATTCACGTATACGCAGACAAAACCTATTATGTAAAAAAATAACTATTTTCTTTATTCCAGCTAACCATAGAACACACACCAGAAACAAACACAAAACGCACACAACCAAACGCAACGCACGCACACACGCAAACAGAGACAGACAATACAAAACAAGACAGGTCATCCGAAAGGAAAACAAACAAAGACGACAAGAGGCCGTGTGAGAGTGAGAAGAGAGAGGAGGGGAAGAAGGAGAGGCTGTTTAAGAGGAAAGGGGGGGAGGACGGGGGGAAGTGGGTGAATAAGAGGAGGCAGACGCCTTCCTCGCCTCTGCTCGGGGATAAAGAAAAGAGTAGCAGTATGTCTAAGCTGCTTGATGCGTGAGTAGCTTTTTGTATACAAGGTGTATTTTTGGTCTTAAAAAACCCACTAGGAAATTATTCTACTCATAAAAACAAACAATTTTCATTCTGGAACCAACTCTGTAACCTCGAAAAAAAAAATACCAGCTGTTTCATTCATTATGGTCGGGCGGGCATTGAATTTTGGTTTAAAACAGCTGATATTTTTTTCTCGTAGTATTATTTTTCCGTAAAGCATACTTGTTCTATTCAAAGAGGATAGAGGTATGTAAATCTACATTTGGAATAACAAAATGTATTTTTTTTTTGGGATATTGTCTTGATGTGTGTGGTTTTACAATAGTAAAATAATAAATAAATAAAAAAATGGTTGCCTGTAAAGTCGGTTTTACGGGCGAAGATTTTACGTGACAACGTCTTTTACCGATCATAGTTGAGTGGGAGAGAGACGCAAGGCATTCGGCGGGCCTCTCTCTCGTTCGGTGACTCATCGTAACGTTACCGAGCGTTACACTTTTTCATAAGTGACTCCCAGCCGCAACCTAATTTAAGACGTTGTCACGTCAAAAATAAAAATCCTTTATTGTCGCCAGTTAATACATTAGTTATGGAATCTTACATATATATATAGTGGGGTGGACTTTACGTCTATATGGTGCCTACCAGTGTGGAAGAAGTTGAGTCCTCATTAGAAAATCGTTTCATAGCAACAAGTGTATTGATAGAACATTGATACCGTTTTCGATCTGCACGCATCTCCTAAATTTTTGTGAAACTTATCAGTTGAACACAAGTCTCTTTCGTACAGCTCTAAAAAGTTGAATTTGCGCAGTTATTCACTGCTTAAATTTTGTTATAAGGTCAATTTATACCAAAGTCTAGTAGATCGATAAGTCGAGTATTGGTGAAAAAACTGCCAGTGTGTTATGTGCTTAAGACGAGGTTCGACGATCGACACCTGGTTTTCATAAGGACCATTGACGTGACCATTTGAACAATGATAAAGTATTTAATGCTATTTCCTTCAGAGTGGACGGCGACGAGCCGAGCGGTGTGCTGTGCGACCTGAGCCGCGCGCGCTCCTTCCGCGCCGAGCCCGCGCCCGGCCAGAAAGTGTTCCGCGCTAGCGATCTGTTGCAGGTGATATACTACGCTTTTATTTATGTGGCCTTTATATAAGAATTTATTTATTTATCATATGTAATACGATCATTAAATCGTAGATAATAATTTATTTTCGAAACTTAATGTATTGTTGTGCGCATAAATATACCTTCCACTGCAAATCTCACTATTTTATTGTGGTTTTGCTTGAAGGAAACTCATTTTTGGCTTAATTAAACTCACCGTTGTACTATCGACAAAATTGAATCATGACCCATTTCGACGACAAATCGTTTGAAGCTGTCAAAATAATAAGACTAGACGTATGACATTTTTAATACATGTAGACGCGATTGTCGACCTAATTGTATGTAAATGTCTGTAGGAAAATAAGCTTATAGTGGGTCATGATTCCATTTGGTCGATTGTACATAATGATTTTTTTGTTATGCTAATTTTTTGTTTCTTTTTTTTTTTGTGTGCGATAAAGAATATGAAATACTTCTAACTTGTGTCGTGTTTCCTAGTTACGAGGTTGTAGCTACGGAGGTAGTCGCTCCGTGTGATACATTGGTATTCAAGTGGATCTGGTTGCATTAGAAGCCGGCGTTACCATAGTCGGGAAAAGACTATAGGGATGATACCAAAGGAGTCCAACTCGATTTTCAAAATTAATTATCTATCTACTAAACGCAAGAAGTGGCTTAATTACCATTTTATCTGTATGTCCAGGGCGAGCTCCTAGGCTCAGGTTTCTTCGGCGAAGTATACAAGGTGACGCATCGAGACACCAACGAGGTGATGGTGCTCAAGCAGCTGTACCGCGTCGACGAGGACGCGCAGAGGAACTTCCTCAAGGAGGTAAACACTCAACTCGATGTTATCGTCTTCTTGGTCACCACTGGAGCCAAAACACATAAGAAAAATAGAAAAAAAAAACCCAAAGTTCATACTAGTCAAAAATCTAACAGAACATGTGTTTAAAGAACATGATCAACCTTACTGTTAAAAACCGTTTTTAAAAACTGCGATCAATACTATTTTATGATTATCTCTTACGCGAAGAGATAGGCCATTAATACAGATTAAAATAAAGAAGGACCTAGAATTGAACCCTGCGTAACGCCTACGGTAACCATAGATACTACAAATCTTTTGGCATTAACATAAACTCTTTAACATTCTATTATTTAGGTAAGAAGTTAGAAGGCCGAGAGAACATTTTCTCATACCAATGTAGTACAATATCCTGATTAGTGTGTCATGGTGTACTCAATCGAAGGCTTTGGGGAAGTCAAAAAATGCTCAAGCATCTAGCGATTCTTTCCAAGCCTTACATGCCCTTTCTGTAGTTGAAAGACTCCATGAAACCAAATTGTTTCAGTTGAAGTAAATTATATAATACTAGATTCTGCCCGCGGCTTCGCTCGCGTTAGAAAGAGACAAAAAGTAGCCTATGTTACTCTCCATCCCTTCAACTATCTTCACTTAAAAAATCACGTCAATCCGTCGCTCCGTTTTGCCGTGAAAGAAAGACAAACAGACAGACAGACAGACACACTTTCCCATTTATAATATTAGTATGGATTAAAAGTCAGGGTCGCTAATCACTAGACCAACAGTCCCTAGTATACAGGATGATGGGCCTCTTGGTTTAATAGTGGTTAGCGATCCTGATTGCTAAGCCGGAGGTCGTGGGTTCGATTTCCATCTACGACAACTGTATTACAAGCATAATTGTTTGTTCTTCGTCTGAGTGTAGATTGTATATCAGTTGTCTGGTTACCGTAGGCTTTGCCTAGTCTAGGATCAGATACGTAGACGCGTACGCGGGTTGTCCCAAGACATTTATCTATGTTTCTTTATCATACAGGTAGCCGTGCTCCGTTCCTTAAAGCACCCGAACGTACTCCGCTTCGTAGGCGTGCTGTACAAGGACAAGCGCCTGCACCTCGTCACAGAGTACGTGGCCGGCGGCACGCTGTACCAGCTGCTGCAGGTACACACACACACACACATGTAACGTGTACTGACAGAAAGTGCTGCTAGTCTGCATACACAAATATTGGCCCATCAGATGAAACAGGAGCCCTGCAGATGAAATAAGAGCCTTGTAGATAAAATAGGAGTTTTGTAGACAAAATAGGAGCACCGCAGATAAAATAGAAGCCTTTCAAACATTGATAGAAGCCCCTTCGAGGCACCGACAGTGGATTTTTGATGGACAACTGAAATCTACTATCTAGTTTTCCATTTCAGCTGTTTTATAAAGGCTAGCGATTATGAACAGGTTTTTTTCATTTTTTTTCTAATATCTATGGTATGCCAGTGTCGAAAGTTATTAGATTTTTTATTTAAGATTTTTTTATATCTCTTAGGATAGCAGCGTGTCGCTATCATGGCGTGACCGCGCTCGCCTCGCCCGCGATGTGTCGTGCGGCGTGGGCTACCTACACCGCATGAACGTCATCCACCGGGACTTGAACTCGCACAACTGTCTCGTTAGAGAGGTATGTACTGTGATATATTAGTGTAGTTTATACATCGACGTGTCGTGCGCTACCTACACCGCATGAACGTCATCCACCGGGACTTGAACTCGCACAACTGTCTCGTTAGAGAGGTATGTACTGTGATATATTAGTGTAGTTTATACATCGACGTGTCGTGCGCTACCTACACCGCATGAACGTCAGCCCTCACTTCAACTCGCACAACTGTCTCGTTAGAGAGGTATGTACTGTGATATATTAGTGTAGTTTATACATCGACGTGTCGTGCGCTACCTACACCGCATGAACGTCATCCACCGGGACTTGAACTCGCACAACTGTCTCGTTAGAGAGGTATGTACTGTGATATATTAGTGTAGTTTATACATCGACGTGTCGTGCGCTACCTACACCGCATGAACGTCATCCACCGGGACTTGAACTCGCACAACTGTCTCGTTAGAGAGGTATGTACTGTGATATATTAGTGTAGTTTATACATCGACGTGTCGTGCGCTACCTACACCGCATGAACGTCATCCACCGGGACTTGAACTCGCACAACTGTCTCGTTAGAGAGGTATGTACTGTGATATATTAGTGTAGTTTATACATCGACGTGTCGTGCGCTACCTACACCGCATGAACGTCATCCACCGGGACTTGAACTCGCACAACTGTCTCGTTAGAGAGGTATGTACTGTGATATATTAGTGTAGTTTATACATCGACGTGTCGTGCGCTACCTACACCGCATGAACGTCATCCACCGGGACTTGAACTCGCACAACTGTCTCGTTAGAGAGGTATGTACTGTGATATATTAGTGTAGTTTATACATCGACGTGTCGTGCGCTACCTACACCGCATGAACGTCATCCACCGGGACTTGAACTCGCACAACTGTCTCGTTAGAGAGGTATGTGCACATATTTACTACCCCTTAATCTAGCAACTAGCTGACCCGTGCCCGCTTCGTTAGGCGGTAAACATCCGCCTGGCTAGACAAAAACAGAAATATTTCGGCTAATATGCATGATGTCAATATTTCTATACCATGCTGAGTGTTAAGAAGAAAATCCCAAAGATTTTCCAGTAATTTATAAAGACTGCACAGTACAAAGAACTATTCTAATTCGCAAATGTATTGTGTGTACAGGACAAGACGGTGATAGTGGCGGACTTCGGTCTGGCTCGTATCGTACAGCGCACGGCCAGCAGCTCGCTGCAGCGCGCACCGCACAACACGCTGAGACGTAAGCGGTACACGGTACGTACTACAGAACATGACTTTGTTTATTTTTATACTTTACTTCTTGTTGCGGAATGTTTATAATTTATTTATTTATTAAATTCACAAAATCCACAGCTCTTAACAATTACAAATAAACTTATATAAACTAGTCTTACAGCCAATTACGGATTTACAATTTGTTACCTATACATATTCTATGCGACAGAGACAAAAACAGGATAGCACGCTGTTACCATCTAAGCATAGGCAAGTAAGTATACATGTGCTAATTGTCTAAGTGAGTGTGTGTTTGTGTGTGTGTGTGTGTGAGAGAGAGAGAAAGGGACAGAAATTGATAATACGAGTAGTTACCGTGACCCCGGAACATAAAGGGCAACCAAAGGAACATGAGTGGGTTTTAGTCAGTAAAAGTCTGACACGCCCTCCCGCCGCACTCAGCACGAGAGCAGTCATTTGATGATTTTCGACTCCCCAAAAAAAATACTTTACTTCTTCTTACTTTTATTTCGAAAAATAAGGGCAGCTGCTACAGGGTAGTAGAGTATTTTTTATTCTAACATTTTTAAACTGTAATCTATTTTTAAACTGTAAGCCCGCGGCTTCGCTTGCGTTAGAAAGAGACAAAAAGTAGTAACGTGACGGAATATATGCATTACTAGCTGTTCCTCGCGATTTCACCCGCGTTACGTTAGATTTTTGGTTACTGCCTCGCTCCCGTGGCAGCGTAATATTATACAGCCTTTGTTACTCAGGGATAATATAGCTTCCGAATGGTGAAAGAATTTTTAAAGTCGGTCCAGTAGTTTTTGAGCCTATTCATTACAATCAAACAAACAAACATACAAAGTTTTCCTTTTTATAATATTAGTATAGAATACGGTATTTTACACCATTATCAATTGACTTACTTTTTATGAGCTGTCAACACGTAATTCTCCAATAGATTTTGTATGGCAATGGCAACTTATGACGTCACTAAAACAACAACTCAGTTGTCTCACATCTATTTATTGATTTCAAAGCAACTAAAAATCAAAATTTATGGCAAATTGAAAATGAGCCGAATTTATTGGGCTGAAATTAAAAGAGGTTTTATAGAAATTCTGTCTAACATTTATTGGTTAATGGTGTAAACTACCCAATTGTAAAATAACAGTGTACTTGTGGTTGAGAAGCCTGAATAAATAAATAAACAGTGTGCGTTGTTGCCAGGTGGTGGGCAACCCGTACTGGATGGCGCCGGAGATGATGAACGGCAACGTGTACGACGAGAAAGTCGACGTGTTCTCCTTCGGGATCATTCTGTGTGAGGTCAGTGGGGAATATCATCGTAACTCAAAATTATTTATTTAATAGGGATGGCGACAGCATAAAAAAAAATGGCATTCTGTTTAGTCCGTCTGATAGATCGGCCTAAAATACGGGACACGTATTTTTTGCTTGATCAAATTAATAAAAAATACATAGATAAAGAGCAACAAAGTTCCGGAGTAGGGGCTTATGACGTCACCGTGATGCAATAATTGTATCTTATTGTGACATCACGCGCAACTTCAACGCGCTGTATCGTCGTCATTCTTCGTTTACGAGAAAAAAGAAAATATGCGTGTCCAAAATTTTTTGATAATCTTTCTGACGGACTAATTACTTTTTTTTTGTCGTCTCGCCTATTAATCCCATTACAGGTACAAGAACTATGTCTGTCAAAAAGTTATCATTATGATCTTACAAGCAGTAATAGTTTATTAGTTCGTGGAGCTCCAAGAGTTCAGGATGGTTAAATCAAAATCAAAGCATTTATCCCATTTAGACTATTTACTGGCACATATGATTTGTCAAAGAGTTGGTCGGTTAGTAAGAAAGAAAGTTGAACCCAATTGCTTGTTCCAAAAAGTTTGATCTCCATGAAGAAGAACAAGCAAGAAACTTCTTGGGCACTCTTTGCAATTACTAGTGTATGTATGTTGTTTCTTGAGGCAGGTTTATCTAAGTTGTTTAATAATACAAGCCTATTACTGTCCCACTGCAAGGCTTCTCATACAGAGAAGAGCATTGATCATCACGCTTGCAAAGCGAATCGGCGATTTCGGACTTATAATAACTACAAGTCCAGTTACTTACTAAAATTTATCTTGGACATCACTTACATCTCGTGCCTCGGAAAGCACGTAAAGCCGTTGGTCCGGGTTGTCATTCGTAGAACTTTGACAGTCGTTACGGGTAGTCAGAAGCCAGAAAGTTTGACCAGCCTTAACCAAGAGGTATCGTGTCACCCATTTACTGGGTTGTGGAGGTCAGGTAGGCAGTCGCTTCACGTAAAACACCGGTATCCAGCTGAATCCGGTTACGCTGGAAGCCGACCCCGACATTGTTGGGAAAAGACTAGGGAGATGATTAACTACAGCTCCAGGTTTCCTCACTATGCTTTTCTTCACCGATGTCAGTGATGTCCAAGATACATTTTAGAAAGTACTTAATGAATTGATGAGTCACATTGGCTGACTTGCCTGGATTTGATCCCACAACCTCTTGTATGAGAGGTGGGCGCCTTAACCACGAAGCCATCACGACAATTTAAAATTGTTTAACTTTTCTAAAGAATTCAGATGCTGTTCTGTATGGTTATAATGTAATTTTTTTATGCCTACCGTGAAAAGAGACGACAAATCTTGACTTTAAAAGCATAAGAGTATAAGAAAATTCTTTTTCCGCAGATAATAGGGCGCGTATCAGCGGACCCGGACTTCCTGCCGCGTCGCTCGGACTTCGGTCTGAACGAGGCGCTGTTCGTGGACAAGTTCTGTCGCGTCAGCGCCTGCCCCGAGCCCTTCTACCGCATCGCCTTCCTCGCCTGCCATCTCGAGCCTGACACCAGGTATGGTTGCGGAATGTTTATAATAGTTACCGTGGCCCCAGAACATAAAGGGCAACCGAAGGAACATGAGTGGGCTTTAGTCAGTAAAAGTCTGACACGCCCTCCTGCCGCGCCCAGGACGGGAGCAGTCATTTGATGATTTCCCACTCCCCCAAAAAAAGGTACTATAACAAACCTACACACTCTTTTTTTAAGTGGGACAATCCCACCACACCATTCCCAACCACTGCAATTCCTGAAAGCCAGAATCAACAGTGGAATCCGCCAGAAAAACGCCGAGCAATGAAGCTCGACGAGTCCTGGAGAAACGATTCAACTGTCTTGGATCCCGCAACGAAATTAATCAGAAACCAAAACCTACAGAATAACAAACATAGTTATTTTAAAGCAGTGTTTTTCATTATCAATCTTATTTATTTAGAAACCTTAAAAGGTTGAAAAATTCTGGCGACCCCCTTTTCATACAAAGAATTTATAATTTCAAAGGCCACATCACATTTTGAAACCCTTAATTATCTGCAAGTTATAGTCTGCAAGAAATCGCGAGCGGAGAGAAATTTTTGGAAATTTAACAAGTCCTTATAATTCTTACTAGAATTGCCCTATTCCTTCTGCCTGCGACTTCCAATTAAGGGACTACGCACATTTATTCAGCTCTATTCAGCTTATGCCCATATAAAACAACGATTTTGTACGGAAGCTGAACGGACGCGGAAAGCTGAACGGATGCGTACGCGTCTTCATACATAATCGTTGTTTTCTACGGACATAAGCTGAATAGAGCTGAATAAGTGTGCGTAGTCCCTAAAAAACATTGTTTTAGAGTAAATTACGCCACACAAAGGGATAACGGGCAAAGCTCTCCTTTGAGGAAAGTCGCTTGGTCTAGGGACTGACTGCTAAGCCGGAGGTCATAAGTTCAATCAGTTATTTGTTAAGCATAATACAGTTTCTTTTCAGTTTGTTTTTATCCACATGCCTCGCGCTTGTTAACGGTAGCAGTCCATATAACTTGATACAATATTTTCTTACTTTGTAATATCTCAGGCCGCCGTTCGAGGTGATAGAGATCTGGCTAGAGAGCATGGTGATGCACCTCGCGCAGGCCGGGCCTCTGCCCTCCAGCCTCCTCGCCGACATCCTGCAGTACTCGCGCGGCTCACAGCTACGAGGGCAGACAGAGACCGACTGCTGTCACGAGTAACTACTAAACTTATCTATCATAGCTTTCTACTATAGTCAATTTTTTTTTAACAAACGAGTACTGAGTATATCTCTTTCACATATCCGGTATTGACTGAGAGGGATGGGAAATGAGTCGAGGCGGACCCACCCCGTTTTTAACACCAATAATAACACTTATGCTGATTATGTGGACCAATAGAAGCGCAGAAACAAATTTGGGTACTCGTTTGTTAAAAAAAATAGACTATATACACCGGTGCCGATTCTTTTATTCACAAACTAACCTCAATTTAAGTTAAATGCATCTTTCTCTTTCCATTTCTTATAGAAGAGGACAGAAGACAAAATATTAGTTAAGTCCTGTCTACCGTAGTCACTCCATAGAAAATTTAGACGCGATTAGATTTGACTGATGAGACGAGATACTTATTGAAGGAGGCTATTAAGTTTTCGATTCTCATTCCAAATTTTAAAAAAAAACCTTAATTTTGGACTGATTGTCTCATAAAATAAATTGTTGATACGCGCGAAATACCCATCGAAGGGAGAACGGATCATACCTACTTCCCTTTTTTCATGGTGAGTGACCCGATGCAATCTTAAGCGCTATGGTGTCTTTATTCAAAACTTTGAGAGTCGTATTGCGATGGTTTTCTTTACGATTTATGTTGTTTTATTAGTATTATCTACATTTTTACTAGCTATATGTTATGGAGAACACAGACATAGACGTGTATATTTCTTGTTTCTGGTTCACAGAAAAGACAGTTGCTGTTCTAGACTCAGTAAAGCAGAGAGCGAGGACAGCGTGCCTGACGCAGGAGTACTTAAGGTAACATAATACACACATAAGTCTCAATAACTCTTATATCTCATTTTAAATTGTGAAGTTTTTGGGGAAGTAATTTAGATGTTATTTTTCTTTTATACGCAAAAGACTACTATTACTTACTGCATGCCGATCGGCGCGTGTGAGATGTTGAAAGACGCGTCTCGGAACGAGCTGTAGAACGGTTTAACGATCCTAAAAAAACCGCCATACTCGCGGTATAAGTCGCTGGCAAGTCTTTCATAATTATGTTTTTCTTCCAGTGTAACTCCAACGTGACGATATCAGTTCCGGAGCGTAGCTGGAGACTGGGCAAGTGTGTGTCAGCCACACATATCGGGGCCAGACCTCTGGTCACCGTCACCAACCTGAGCCGAAGCCACCACGCGCTACACACTGCCGGCTACATCCTGCACGCCGCCGGGAACAAGATCAACATCACTAAGGTACTACACACACACATACACACACACACACACCACGCGCTACACACTGCCGGCTATATCCTGCACGCGGCTGGGAACAAGATCAACATCACTAAGGTACTACACACACACACACACACACACACACACCACGCGCTACACACTGCCGGCTATATCCTGCACGCGGCTGGGAACAAGATCAACATCACTAAGGTACTACACACACACACACACACCAGGCGCTACACACGGCCGGCTATATCCTGCACGCCGCTGGGAACAAGATCAACATCACTAAGGTACTACACACACACACACACACACACACCACGCGCTACACACTGCCGGCTACATCCTGCACGCCGCCGGGAACAAGATCAACATCACTAAGGTACTACACACACACACACACACACACACCAGGCGCTACACACGGCCGGCTATATCCTGCACGCCGCTGGGAACAAGATCAACATCACTAAGGTACTACACACACACACACACACACACACCAGGCGCTACACACGGCCGGTTATATCCTGCACGCCGCCGGGAACAAGATCAACATCACTAAGGTACTACACACACACACACACACACACACCAGGCGCTACACACGGCCGGTTATATCCTGCACGCCGCCGGGAACAAGATCAACATCACTAAGGTTCCCACCAGTTCACATACACACCCTCTTCAAATTCTCGAACACACTACCTTAAACACACCCCAACCTTCTCAACTCCCTGCCCCAGAACTTCAAACACACACACCCATCTCTCCACCTCTTCAAACATACACACACACTCACATTGACACACACACAGACACCCACTTCTTCACCTCCTTAAACATTTACACTCACACACCTCACTAACACACAAACACCTACCGCATACTCGCTGTATTTCCCGCTCACCCCTCAAACTCCTTCCCAAAATGAACCTCAAAAAACTAACTTAAACAATCTCTTTAGGTGGACGACATAACAAAATGGCTGGACCCGCCGCCGCTGAAGCGCACATCACCAGACGCACAACTCAACAAACTGCAGGAACACAAGACGCGGAAGGTGGAGCCCTGCGACTACGCAGCTCCCGCCTTCCTACGTAACCAGTCTGTTGAGGGACTCGAGTCGCACTATAAGCAGGAGGTAAGTAGGATAATAAGTCATAGTAGTCCAGAATATACATTAAACTTAACTTATATAGTAAAGAGGTGACTCTGTTTCTTGAAAGGCTTATACTATTAAATATACGCTATGTGCTACACTCTCCATACAACATATTTGTTTAGTAATGAGATCATAGGATTGCCTAATCAATGAACACACTCACCGCTGCTTTATTCGTTCACTTTGTATTTTACTTTTATATCACTCGCTTCTAAGCTTAAAAGCATAGACGTAAAAACTGTGTCTGGTCTCTCTCATGTTGTGATCCGTTGATTGTAAGAGAGCACGCATCTGTTTTTTTTTTTTAATATTTGTGCACTATAATATGTTTCTCACATGGCTACTTTTCATTAATTTTGTCCTACAAAAGCTAATTAAATAAAATCAACTTATTACTTCAGGTGGAAAACCCGCTACCCTTCTGCAGACACATCAGCATCCCGAACAGTCGAACGGTTCGGGACGAGGCCGACAGCGACTCGTCCGACGACGACTCCGACGACATCTCCACGTGGCACCGACACGTGCAGGCCGTAGACAAGATGGACGTCGACCCCAAGGGCGTCATCGCCACCATCGTCAAGAAAGGAGAGAATCTACTCTCCAAGAAGTCCAGCTACGATGTCACCGACGTTGTCCTCAGAAACCCAGAATGTCTAACACATGAACGAAAGATACCTGAAGTTGACTGCAGAAGATTCAATATCGACTACTTAACTAAAAGCCCGTTAATGGCACAAGGCGTCAAAAACATCTCCAAGACGGTAGAGAAAGAGAAACCGCAGGAAAAGTCTGGGTTTTTTCAAAAGAAACTGTTATCTCCAAAGTTTAGTAGGCTGTTCAAGCCGAATACCGCTGAAGTGGTCAGAAACAAAGATAAAGAGGATAAAGATAAGTCGAGGAGCAATTTCTTTGTGCAACGACCTGCTTCACCGAGTAACATCGGACGGTCACACAGAGTCAGGCCCTCACAGACTGACAAACCGGTCTTAAACGACGTCCTAAAGTCTGACATCAAACTCGCCAGCATGGGCAAACCAATGACGCCAATATTCCGACGGCATTTAGCCGAAAGACCGGACTTTGCAGACGGAAGGTTCAGCTATAGAGACCGCAGGTCAAAGTATGAGCCCAAATCAACCGAAGACTCAAAATTCATAGACTTAGGACGCAATAGAATTAAGACCCCTCTTAGTAGCTTAGAACACAGCTCAAAGCCATTGACCCCGTTGGTGAGGAGTTCACAAATTAATAATATAGCGGCGTTAGCCACTGTGCCGGAGAAGAAACATATGGAAAAGAAACATACAGAGAAGAAGTGTGAAGACCCTACTTTACCCAAGCGCCGTGAGCCGGGCATTTCGCGGAGTAACTACGTGAGTTTAGCCAATCTGAAGATAAATGGTAAAGCGAAGGATATCGATGAGAAGTGTAGACGCGGCGCGAATGAGGAGTCGCCCGTTGAACGAGTTATTTAGGTCAGTTGGTACTTACAGGTTTTCTATGGCGTATGGTGAAGGCTTTTTTGGTTTAAACGTTCGATAAGGTAGCTAGGTAACCCAGAGCTGTGGTGCAAAACTCAAAAAGTGCTCCCTACGTATTAAAGAAAGAAAGATCATTAAAAATTGCTGATTAATTTTAATCGGTTAGAGACCTGGGCCCTTTTTGAGCGTAGGGCTTTGAAACCCAGTCTGGATCTACCATACACTATTAGTTGCTGACTGACGTACAACACAAGGACGATTGTCATTTTTCACGGTTACTCTTATGTCGCCTTTCAAACGCTTAAATTAATAAAGCCTAATAATTGCAAATGTAGGTTGAATCCACCATCTTCGCCGTATCATTGGCCAATAAAATGTCGTTCATTCTCGAACATTCGACTTACATATTTCATGTGTCTAAAGTGCCCATATCTTAAAATTGATAATTTCATGAAATATTCTAACCTAGGTTACTAACCACTTTATGTAATGAACACAACTATTTCATTAAAATGGTCGGACACTGGCTGAACATTTCATAAATGACCAATTTTAAGATCTGGACATCACAGTCATGTCCAACTACAAAATATTGAACTCTTGCCACGTTACAGTAGTTATACAATTGTTGATTCGTTGTACTTACGAATGCCATGTTTCGCGGACTTTTGTAATCGCTTCGGAGTGTGTGAAGATATAAGCAATTTTGTAATATGGTAACATTGCCCAAGAATCCAAATATAGAACGCATAAACCTTCTACATTAGGAGTTTTGGTAACACTGTCCAATAATATTTAAATTTCAAATTCTATATTTGATTTTTTGTCAGTCTATGGTATAAGTGGTTGCTTAAATAATGTGCTATTACTGTATATATCTTTAAAAGCTGCCTCTCTAAACTAATGTTAAATTACCATAAAATAGGTGGTATACAATTGTGACTCTTAAAACACTGGTGAAAAATTCAAATTGCCTTGACAGTTGTCGAGAAAAAAACTGATGTTTAAAAACATTTTTTTATCAGCAAAATTATTATAAAAACTTAATTAAGCTCATTTTAATTGTTGTATTATAAGCTTGTACTCCTACGTGGAACAATCCAGGTGGCAGTGCCTTGTTAAAAGACTGCATTCTCTAAAACATTTATTTTCTAACAATGTACGCAAAATAATATTGTAAAATGTACCGGAAAGATTGGGTTTAGTCTCGAAGACCCCATTTATTTTCGATTATTTGCGAAAATAGCTTTGAAATCAATAAATAATCCATTGAGTTGGTTAATAGAGACGTCATTGCTATAATCATAAAAAAATCTGTGATGACATCTCGTTTTGGCTGATATCTACTGTAGATAATAGCTACAGTATTGTCAAAAAAATATATTCTTAATATTTTTTCGTTTACATTACCTACTTTACTAAAATACATTTTGTACATTCATATTTCTTCTATCTTCGATATTTGTATATACATACTTTTATATTCCATGATCTTTCATTATAAAATACTCCTAAAATGTGAATTTTCTAAAGTTTTAATAATAATAATATTTTCATTGATACTGCGGACCGATAAGCAACAATTTGATGCTTTACGTCAAATTGAATTTAATTAAAGTAATTAATTGCATGTATGATGCTATAAAACCAAAATCAAGACGTTGGAATGCAAGTTTTATTCCCCCTTTGAGTATTAAATATTTGAATATAGTGTCAATTAGCGAAAACAATAAACGTTTTCGATTATGACGACGCTGTAATTTGATAAAATGATATTATAGTATATAGTATGTATGTAATACAATATTAAGAGTAAACACATCTTGAGATGCTTTATCGTTTATGGTGCAAACATTTAATTTTACGAAACTACTATTTCTTCGTATATCAAATTTTTAATGAATATTTTTTTTCTTAGGTTACGAGTTAGGGATGACGTACACTTACTATAAATTGTTATGCCAGCCTTATACAGGTAAGTCAGTCTGTCCCACTGCAATCGACATTATAAATCTAAAATAACCCATCTTAAAATCGTTATCGCAATGCTCATTATTAAAGTATCAAAAATTATTTAAGTCGACAAGTTTAACTAAAATTGACTTTCGAAAAATGGTGACTATTAATCAAAATATTGGTTCTGCTTGTAACTTGTACATAAAGTTTGTATATTATTATTATATTTGTGTATTATCACGGTCAGTGCATTCAAAGAATCAAATGAAGAAATTGTCTTTGATTATTTGACTTTGTGCTTAATACGGATACCAATTACAATTGAGTTGAGAAATGCGTAATTACATACAAGTACATCTTTTACGCAAAATTCCATTCTATTTTGTAAAACATTTGGTACGTTTTCAATAAAAATGTCTCGAATATGGAACTGTTTGCGCTGTCCTCTCATGGAGTGTTTACTATAAATTATTTAAATAGGTGCTTATGTTTAAAACACCTGTGTTGCGTTTTATTAAAAAACTAAAATAACATTAAACTATCGTTACTATTACTAAGACAATTGGATCAGTATTCGCTTGTACTCGGAGTCAAAATGAGCTCTAGCTAGAGTCTCTAAGATTCAATTTGCAACGCAGTAAGCTTCACGCGTGTTAGTGACTTAAGCAGATATACGGAGATATACACAAGTTGTTTTCTATAAGTAGTTAAATTTGTACCGTTTTTATATTGTAGACAAAATATTTGAATATTATTTTTTTTTACCTAAAATGTATGTTTATCGATATTGCGCCGTACATTCCCATAAAATGAATATATGAATCTTATTTGCAATAGCAAAGTCCCATTAAATTCTGTCCAGGAGTCCACGTATTATAGAAGTGAAATATTAATATAAATAATTTATTATCTATACTGAACGCAAATCTGTGCCATTTTTATGCCAATGTACCGTCAGCATTAATTAATGATAGTGTTGCTGACTGTACGTTAGTCGATGGAAGTACTGTTCAAATATATTTATAATAGCAAGTCCCTGAATTAACTGCAAAAATACTGTAATTGTTATTTTTTTAAATGAACTATTTTGATCTCTGGTAAGTGATCAGAGATATTCTAGCTGCTAAACAAATTCGATACAGTTTTTTTTATAAATTGAATTAAATTTATTGGTGTTCTATACAGTTGTACAGCTATACCTAAGTTCTATAGGGTTGCCCTAAGTAACAACTTTATACCTGGGGTCCATGTTGAAATCACTACATTTCAATTAAACTTTAATACAGTTGGGACCTCTAAAATCATATATTTGAGCACCACATCCATCGACTCGCCTTTACCTAAGAATTGCAAGTCTACGTGAATGTTTTAAAACCACGACAATAGCATAAGTTATTGGACAATACGTTAACTGTATTAATTTATTAACATTTTACATATTATCATTAACTAGGGTTAAGTTTATTTTTTAGATTTTTTCGTGAAGTCTGATTTGTACGTTTCTGACACAGGGTGCCATGTTTTTTTTATTGTAATACGATGTTAAATAATGCTATGATTGGAAATTGAAAACATTTTTAAATTGCTTTGGGTTAGCGAAGTTATGTTTTATGGACTGACTGCTAAATCTATACTAATATTATAAAGAGGTAAAATTTGTAAGTTTGTAGGTTTGTAAGTTTATAAGTTTGTATGTAGGGGGTAATCTCTGGAACTACTGGTCCGATTTGAAAAATTCTTTCAGTGTTAGATAGCCCATTTATCGAGAAATGCTATAGGCTATATACCATCACGCTACAACCCACGGGAGCGGAGCAGTTACGAAAAATGCGGGTGAAACCGCAAGGGATAGCTAGTACATTGTAAAACGGTCATCAGTCTGTCGGCCGCAGATAAAAAAAAACATTCCGATGATTATTTTAGTGAAGTGTTTTTCAAAGTTACTTAAATACATTTTTTAATAAAATCAGTTAGTTTCAATCATAGCATTGTTAGAAGTTAACATAAATCTGGACAAATTCAAACTCATTTATTAATTCTATTGTTTACATGTCCGACACTAGGTCGAGCTCATATTTACCTTATCTGTGATACGTTATGTTTGTAAACGCCGCAATAACAAGTATTATAGGTGTCTCTTAGTTTTTAAAACTTGGATATTTTTTATTTTTGTATTTAAGTTTAGAAGGCCGAAGCACATTCGTAACGTCCGACGCCACACGCAGTTTAAAAAAGATGAAAAAAAATTTATTTTGTAAATCGGTAAAATTAACACTACAATTGAATTTTTTTTACTTTATTTAAGCAAACGAAGAGGTTTCATTGGGTTAACGCCGAAACGTAGCAATTCGATATTGTGTCCAATGTTCACCATTTATTGGTGTTGCGTGGCGTGGCATGTTAGAAGTGTGTTTCAGCCATAATTTTTCAAATGCCGTCTTACGAATGTTCGCAAATGTTGACAAAATATTTTATTTTTTGCCTATAAGATTGTAAGCGCTTGGCGTTTGAAATGTAAAGATATATTTAACCAACATTAACAGTGGTAACATCGAGAATTCCGTCTTCTGCATTCCAAGCGGTTTTATATAGGTTTTTTCTTTTGTATCTGTTTCTAAGTACAAATGAATAAAGGAATATATTCAGATTTAGTGTTTTTATTGGCGCTTGTGTCAGTTTTGCAGTAGCGAGTGGACAAGCAGTTGATGATATTTGAATAGAAACTTGCAGAATTACCTGATTCTGTATTTCAGAAGTGCCAGTGATTGGAAATGTTGCACTGGCATTGTCCCAAAAATAACCTCTAAGTCTTATCTCTGGATGTAAAAGGAGCAGATCCTGTTTGTTTGTTACTATACACAGTAGTGATAAACTATTTTCAAAATATGTTTAATGAATCTGGATAAGTAAGTAAATGAAATCACAAACAAACCGTAAAATATTCTTTATTTGTAAACAAATTCGAAATTGGGTATTCAAATATAACGGTTAGAACGTACCTAAGGAACATAGAAAATATATTGCGTTCTCAAACGATATCAGTACTAATTTATCTACAGAATACAACACAATATATCGATATCGATATAAGTCTATAATCATTCGCGACATCCCTCAAATCTCGAAGACGTGGACTTAGTTGCGATAGGTTTTGCTTAACTGTCAAATAAGTAAACTATAGGCCGAATTCTCAAACGTCACTTATTTTTAAGTCGCTCTCCAATCTGTTGCTGTCTTTGTCACTCTAAAGGGATAAAGTAGGGGCAGTAACAGATTTGAGATCGTCTTAAAGTTAAGTGACGTTTGAGTATTCGGCTATAACACTTATACAGAGGTAGTAAGTCCGTGTTGTTTTAGTTACTGCGCCTTCGTGATCTCAAAGATATTCCGCGAAATATAAAAAGTAATCTACTTTAGATAGGAATAGTGCGCACAATAATATTGTCTTACATTGGACATCGAGATACAGCATCCAAAGGATCGAGTTTATCAAGAGGAGGTGACATAACTCTAAAGATGTTCATCATACATAGAAAATGGGATTTTACAAGATTTTAATAATATTTTTAACATTAGCAATCTAATTATGAGCTTTTAATGAAGCAATGTGCGTTATAAATCTGAAATTTTATTGCTTACGAATCGAAAAATAATTTCTTTGCAGAAAATAAAATTACTTATATTTATTTGTTCGAGTTTTATAAGAATGCTTAGGCCTTTTGCACACAGACGGCAACATCAAAGATGTTTTCACTGCGATTGGTCAGTTTCTGCAAAGCGTGCAGATATGAATATACATATTTATAATCTCAAAAGGACTAATTTGTACAATCCTGCAGGCAGTTCCAATTTGCACGTTTAAACAAACAATTGTCTGTTTAGTTTTATAGATGAGGGTAGTTACTGATTTGAATTACAGGAAAACTACCTACATAATTTGATTCCACATCTTAAAATCGTTTCTTATTTTGAGAATATTTATATTCTGACCCCAAATCATTGCAGACAACGCCAGTTCTGTGTGCATGCCTTAAAATTACAACCAGATATTTATTAACAGCCAGAACAAACAGCAGCAATTAGTAGCAAACTATGCACTATCTCTACAAATAAATACATTTTTTTTGTACACATGTATCACGGATGAACCGAATATATTTTTTTATTTAGTATTGTAGTTGCTAGGTGGCGCTGTTATTAAGTTCTAGATATTTTTTAAATCAATGTTTGGTTGTGAAAAAATTTTAATATTAATTTGGCACACAATTTTCCTCTCTCTCATATTTCTCTATATCTCTATCTCATATGTTGTTATTGTGCTAGCGGTGTTAACCTATAATTAATTGTTGCACCCGCAATTGTATCTATCTATAAATAATTATTTAGTACTGGTGTAAACAGTTGTTGGTTAACCTGAATAAAATAAAATAAAAAAATAAAATAAAAAATATGTTAGTACTTTATCAATTAAATATTGGTGCTGTATGCTCTGTCTGTTAAGCATCAATATAGATAATCACAACGCTTTGATAGGAATTATATAATGTGCTGTTTGTTAACTTTAATGTACAGACGTGCTTACAACTAACAGTGAAGTACGATGCATCGAAAAATAAGTCCATTCTACTGAGTAAACTGCTTTCTTCTAGCTAAACTAATTATGTGCATTATTCAATGTTAAGTAACTGCTCAACTATAGTAAAACCTACTTGTGTTTTGGCTGCAGGCTAACTTCATACCAACATGAAGGTATTTTTACAGTTTACGTAATAAATCTTAGTGACATAATAGTTTGTTTTTGACACGTAAATTACAACTGACAAATCCTACATCGCGCAATCAGAGTTTGACGCGACATTTATATTCAAAACCCTAACAAAAACCGTCGGTCAGTAGCCCACTAGACCCAACATATTTTTTCAGTTTTGAAACCTTACCTTGCAGCCTAAATACAGTCCGTATGAATATTTTTGACAGGTTCGTTTAAATGAGCCATTCTCATTATTATACTCAATTTCTATTTCTTATTATGGCAATCAGAGCCGATTTCGACTGAGTATTCTGCCAATGGCAAAAGTGATATGGATATGCAAGAGTGGAGAGAAAAAAAAAATAAAGACTTTTACAATGTAAAAAAAAAAACAAAAAAGTGGCTCATGCAGTTGGAATTAATGTATTCTCATTATGACTCCTAAATATTATTCCTTTGAGGTCTCACACAACCAGGAATTCCACTAAAAGTAATATTGGCGACAAGCTCGTCATAGCTTTTGCTATTTCTGAGCAAAAGTGTTGTTTATTTGTGCGCGAGAGACGTTGGAGAAGCAAAAGCGATGGCTAGGAATGATTCTGTGAAGAATGGCTCATTGTAACGACCCCCTTATTGAATAAAGCAGCAGAGCAGTAATATGACTAGGTTCGAGCAGATTTCATTTATTAATTTCTTAAGTCATCGTATGATTGTGAATTTCATTAGTTTATAATCTATCTAGCAAGATTGTAAGGTATCGATAAATTATGAAATGTACTGATGGTGTGACGATTATTAATTGAGAATTTATATGTATGTATGTATATATGTATAAGCTGTATTCTTCATAATTTATCGACAGTCTACAATCTCGCGAGACAGGTTATAAAAATACCGAGGCAGAATCCAATCTTGCACATATTTTGGAACTTGTTACACGTTTCATAATCAATTAATAAATGAAACCATCTCAACCATAATTATTTCTGCTATCTACGCTAACGTGCAACAAACAAGACATTAGAAGTCCCAATTCTAGTCGTCCACAACACTGACTAATGTTCGTCTAACAACAGCTAAACGCTAAGTTCGTGCTACCCTCTCGTAAACATCGTATTGTGCCTTCTGTGATGTGACGCGATCCCGGCTCGTTTGTGGGCTGTGGTGTTGATAGATAGACTGGTAATGTGATAACTGTATCATTTAATTTGGAGTGTAAGCTTCGTATATTAGTATGTTAGTATGGCTCAAGAAATGGCGAACCACGGTCCAAATCCGAATTGCCGACCCATTTTGTGCCTACTATAAGTAAATTAAGAGCTTTTTTTTCTAAATTCGGACCCCAGATGGTAACTGGGCCCCTTATTAAAGGCGCGTTTCCATTATGCAAGTGATTTGCATACTAGTTGCAAGTTGCATGCAAATTGTATAGTGGAAACAAAGACTTGCAAACAAGTTGCAACTTGTATGCAATTAGGTTTAAACTTGTACGCACAATAATCAAGTCGGCACATTTGCACGCAAGTTGCATGCGCATGCGGTCGTGCATAGAGGATTACTTTGTTTATGACTTTATTACTTTGTAACTAACTTGTATACGAGTAAAATCTTGTATGCAAGCTGCAAGTTGAACAAAATCGTGTTTCCAATTCAAATCACTTGCACACAAGTCTGACGTCATACATGTATGCAAGCACTTGCATAATGGAAACGCGCCTTAAGTGCATACATGCAAGTTTTTCATCATTTTAGTTGAGTTGTGATTGACCAATTTATCAGCCTTTTAATCAAAAGCAGATTTATACAGCTTTTTAATTTAATGTCGATGCAACTATAGAGATAAATATAGAGATGCATCATAAATTGTTCTACGATATTTTTATGTCTAATCTATTGCGGTTGTTCTAACGACACCCCTTGGCATGATGCCCTCAAAATTTGGAAATACACACTAGTAGCAGTAGTGTAGGATAACGCAAAAAAAAAACCTAGTTTATCTATCAACATCACGCCTTCACATAGACTACGTACAACCCGTCTTCCCGTTATTGTAAAACTATATCAAAAACCATAATATTGAGTCTATACTAACTAGCCTAGTTCAGGTATACGTGGTAATTTAGACATACTTACACATAGTTTCAGACATGTATTTTTTCTTAAACTACAACTAGTATTTTGACTAAGTTTAGATTTAATGTGTGTCTGAGAGGAGAGCGTGCAGTTTTTAAGAGGTTGAAGTAACTTTTGAGCATGAGTTTATAATGTTTAATACGTGAAATGAAACTATAAGTCTTAGGCCCGTATTAATAGACGTCACTCAATTCTGAGACGCTCTCAAATCTCTTTCTGTCCTTGTCATTCTAAAGGGAAAAAATAAGTACAGCAATAAACTTGAGAGCGTCCCAGAATTGAGTGACGTCTATTAATACGGGCCTTAATAATGCAACAGTAAAAGCATTTAACACAAACTCAGGTGTTATAAAGGCGTTCCTATGATTATTTCAATGCAAGAGAGAGACACAACTATTACATGATAGCACTATCCCTCTCTCACATTAGAATAATAATAGAAATAGTGTTGGATAAAATAAAAAAAACAAATCCTCAACACGCACGCTCTCATCTTTCAAACAAACAAAAATATCAAGACGTTTCGCATTCAAAGACTTTCATTTCTTTCACTCAATGAAAGTCTTTGAACACGAAATCTATTAAACTTATCCCCACCATCTTACTATACGATAATAAATGTGTTATTTTAAAACATGCAAGTGCTTGATATGTGCGATAAATATGCTAAAATTGTGAATTATATTGCTGACTGTACCTTATTACTAAACAACTGAGATTTGCGTCCAAAGACGATAACAGTCTTATTTATAAAATAAACAGAGTCCTTGGGGACCCTAAAATCATAGAAAAAAAAACTATTATAAAGGCCGGACTCCACGAAAGCGGAGATGTTTAGAGAAGCCAATCAGCTTGCGTTATTTTCACCCACCGTTTATCTTTAGCGCGATACAGTATCCTATTGGGTACTTATTTACGAGAAATCTCCGCATGTCTTCGCTTTGGTGGAGTGTAGGCCTCAAGAATGATATTACAAGCAAAAATTCCGTAGATACCTTTACCTACATAAGATTCGAGCTTCAAGAAAGCACACAAACGCACCTGATAAAACATAAAATTGCAATGACACGATTTTTAAACGACATGGTGCTACTTCATTTTGCGTATTGGGCTCAATATTCGCAGTACTTGGGTAATACATACTACATATTGGAATAAGGCTCATATTGCGTTGCATCGAATACGCAATTAATTGGCCAAATAAGTGAGGGCGCACCATCAGAGTAACGGGTGAGGTTGTTGCTGTTTACCATGTGGTAAAGTTTTAGTGTGCATTTGCGGAGTGCTTTTAACCTATCTACGAGTTTTTACTTGTAATATCATTAACTATAAGTGTGAAAAATTAAATATGAAATAAATTACGTATAAGATGTTGTAGCAATAAAAAAAATCTACAAAACATTTTAAAATAAAAATCTAGAACGTAATTAAGCTTTGCAGTAATCATCTTCCAGTCCTCTTTACATAATATAGTTTCAAGTTAACGTGATTTTGGAAAACTAACTTTAAAGTAAAGAACAGTAAAGTGTAGTTCCCATTGCAACATTATTATAAATATTTTAATATACATCAGAAAGTGAATATTTATTTCGAAATAACTACGTGTAGGAAAAGATTGATTGGAAGATGATAGCTGAAAATATGGGTTCCCTATCCATTTGCATAAAATTTTAAGACCTAATATAACTTCGCATAATGTTGTTTGGCATAATAATATTTTCGCATAACATAATTACGCATAACTGCTCATGCATAACTTTTTTAAGCATAATGTCTCTAACCATAATAATGATTAGCAGTGATCGGAGTAGGTAGAGTGATTTTACGTACTTGCATCATGAATAGTCATAGAAATCATAACATGGATAATCCTTTATTCCGGGATTTCATTTTCGTATTTACGGGATTGAATCAAATATTGTGAATGAAGATTTTTAAACTAATACATTTGAAATGTATAGATTGCGATAGTTAAACGTTTAAAATTGTTTTTTTTTCTTATTTGTCAATTAATAAAGTGAATCTTACTTTTGAGCGCCCATTCGAAACTTACATATGACTTATTTAGTAGTTATTTCTTACAAGTTTATTTTCTATTGCTTGTAATTATTATATATTTATTATATTTATATTATTGAAAAAATAAATAAAAATAACTTTTAATACTCCTAATATGTATTTTTTCGCATTCCGGATCCGAGGATCCCGGAGGCATATCCATATTAATATATACGTGCCGGAGCATTGACCGCAAATCACTCTACCTACTCCGATCACTGATGATTAGGCATAATATTCTAAAGCATAAACTTATTAAGCATAAAGTTCTAAAGCATAACTTTTTTAAGCATAAAGTTCTAAAGCATAACATTTGTAAACATAATGTCCTAAAGCATAAAATTTAAAGCATAAATTTCGCATAAAAATATTAAAACATATTTTTATAGGTATAACAATGGAAAATTTATTAACACCTAGAATATTTAGACACTATACCCGCATGCAAGCAAGCATGCAGTATGCAGCATGCAAGCAAGCATGCAGCATGCAAGCAAGCATGCAGCATGCAGGCAAGCATGCAGCATGCAGGCAAGCATGCAGCATGCAGGCAAGCATGCAGCATGCAAGCAAACATGCAGCATGCAAGCAAGTATGCAGCATTCAAGCAAGCATGCAACATGCAGCAGGCAGGGTTTTTGTGACGGCTCCGGCGCTGCGGGCCTCCGGCGGCTCCACGCGTGCTAATCGTCGCAGACGGCTTTCGCTCACCACCGCAGCTTCGGCTTGTTGGCCGGCTTCGCCGGCCAGCCTCAGCCGCGGCGGCTCGCTTCCAGCCGCCTGCTCCTCAGCCCGCGGGCCGCCTCGCTCCTGCGCGCCTACGCGATTTTAAATAACACTCTAGGGGTAGGGCAAACAAGACTACGTGGAGTCGGTTTTGCAGCAATTCGGTTCTGTCACTAATTTTTGTTGCACAGCATATTAACTTTTTAACCAACAATTTATTTGATTGTTACAGAAACTACAGCAAATTGGTTTGCTTTACATAATGTCATGTATATTTATATTTATATATCATTTGCATGAAAATTGTTTTTGTTATTTATATTAATTGTATGCCTAAACATTATTATGCTAATAGTCATTAGGCCTACTAACGTTATGCTAAATAGTCTTTAGGCCTACTAACGTTATGCTAATAGTCATTAGGCCTACTAAAGTTATGCGAATCAAATTTATGCCAAAACAAATTAGTCTTTAACATGATTATGCCAACATAAAATGTATGCCTAAAAAAAATATGCCGAAGTATTATTATGCCAAAACAAATTGTGCCAAAATCGTTATGCCGAAGTATATTAGGACAAAGAATATTATGCGAAAAGAAGGGATCCCGAAAATATGACTATGACTGAAGACGGCATCATATGGAATTATAGACCTTAGAGGCCTAAAGTTAAGGTCTATTTTGAGCGTTTCAGGGGAGATTGGGTCAAAATGGACAACACAAATTTGGCTTCAAATAGATAAACGACACTGTGCCGGCGACATCTGTTTTCGACTTGTTGACACCAGCAATAGTATTTATAGTAATGCATTTGCATTGCTGCAGAATGATTAAATATAAAAAAAATATTTTCGGCACCACCTAAAGTCGACAATTATCGTTGACACATCGGCAACTAGTTTTAGTCTTTGGCAAAATGTCGTATATTTATTTGCAGGCTTAATACTTTTATTTTAGTTCCCGTCTTTAAACCGTCTCTAGTCCAACAGCATAAGAATTTATAAACAATGCACGATCATTGCAAAGCCATTAAATAAAACTAAATACTTACTATTAAACAAAAAACTCACTAACGATTCGACTACATTTTATTATCTTTATTCGTTTAGCACTCGATTTTTAAATTCGTTCCCTACTCCGTTGAATTGACCTTTTAATTTGATTCTAAGGTCAAATATTGCTTGTGATAGTGCTCGGACCAACCATTCAAAGGCTTGCCCACGTCAAATAATCGGTGACAGATTTTTTGTAGGAGAAAAACTGTACATGCAACGTGCAACATTGCAACCCGCAACAGTGTAACGCACACATACAAAAATAATCTGTTCTACAAACAGTCTGACTTGAGCAGCCCTAAGGCCAAGATAAATATACGTTACTAAGCATTTCTGTCTTAACTATGCTCCGTCTGTCTTGCTATTATGACTGACTGCAGTGTGACGAAGACAGCAATATTGCTTTGCTGAACACTTGCGAAGTAACGGATATTTATCTGAGCTTTAATCATATGCATACATTCCGATAAGACACGCGTATTTATGATATAAGTGCCTCGACCTAATGGGATATTTTATTAAAACTAATGATTTAGTTCTGACATTTGTTTTTGACATTGTATATTGTGACTGGTAATTGGTATTTTGTAGTTGTTTGTATGGTTTAAAAATGTAATTAGTGAAACCATATTTTTAACTTTACTTATTTCTTTTTCATCAAACTTAAACAGAAAAGATTTTGACTAAAAAAACGCGTCGAGGTTAGGTATCCACCTTAAAAAAATCTTGACAATCTTCCCCGAGGCCTGATTCCTCATCCCACTACATCGCTGGAGAATAACGTTTTCTCCAAAACTCCAGCATTCGTTTAGCACCGACTTACTACATACAAACATCTATTGGGTAAGTAAGGTATGGACTAGCGAGGCGAGGTGTGGCGACTCTCGTTTTCATACAAGACTAATTAAAACTGTTTTAAAAGAAATCAACATTAATTATTGACATGTATAGATATTTGATGTAAAGTGTAGGCTGTACCGCGACTACCGCGAGCTAAGCTAAGCTAACTAAAGTGTTTAGCTCGCTACACGCCTTATTAAACCAGCTAAGCTGGCTTATCTGAGTCTACACATTTCATAAAAAAAAATCCACGCAAAAAGTACAAGCAAGCTTAGCTTACATTATAAACTTAGCCAAGTCACAGATTCAGTTAGTTAGCTAAGTTTAGTCTCTGGAGTGTTAACTAATGAATAAAAAGAATTCTGAGCAGAATTTTAGGCAGACACTAAGCTCAACTTAGCTCATCTTTCGGTGTGACCCACGCTTTGTCGTTCAAAAGTACAAAAATGTGACAGTTTAACTAATACTCGTATAAAAACAAAATTTGAAGCTGAAACAGACTTGAAACACGTTATTCCACGCCACGTTAATAAAGCGTACTCACGGCCTACATTTCATATTGAGCATTAGTCGTTTAGCCAATGAAATTGTGTAGCGTGGCGTTGAATGTGTCAAGTTTGCTACAGCCTTAAATGCGCCGCCACCTCGTTGTGAGATCAAGACAGTTCGAGTGCCGTGGTGCTTACCGTTATATTATCTAGTAATATTGGCACATCGTTACGATAATCTCATACGTTAAAGGGCACTAATCATACTAATTACTTTAAGTAGGTACCTACATAGTTTAGGAGGTAATCCTCTCATGCCTTTGTAATATTTTTGTTTTAGATTTTTTGTAACTCGATTTCATTTTTTTATTATTGCAGTTCCCTATGTTTCTATCTACATTTTCATAATTTAGAATATACATTATTTTAGACGATTCACGTTACGTAATAATAACAATTTTTAATTAATTAGGCCTGGAAATAATTTGAATAATCGAATAAAATAGACATCAAAACACAGCGATTAAACATTAAACTGTTTAAAAATAGAATATACAAACAAAAAACACAACATCGAAAAAGCAAATATTACAATCTAATAACAAAGGTAGTCTCAAACTGTGAGAGACTTCAATATATGATTTTTATAAAGTCTATTATAATAAACTTCGATCGATCGTTGGACTTCTTCAGAAGTCTCTTCTCAAAATTCAAGAAACTCTTCAAATTTTATAAACACCAAATAGGGCACTAAATTCTCATTACAAGGACTTTTCATTTCATTTTATTGAAACAAAGCGTCGTACGACTCAGGGAGTGATAAATTTACGTTACTTAGCGCATACTTGGCTTAGCTATTCTCGGCCTCTGTCATGCAATCGTAATTTGTCAATTGTGCGACGGTGACAGAAATTTCGCTTTGCTGAAATACTTGCTAAGCAATGGTTTTCATCTCGTAGTTCAGCCCAAGTGTAGGCTATGACTAAGGATTTATTAGACCTGAGTATAGCCCAAGTTTGAAGTTACTAAGGATTTAGACATGAGAGGGGCGTGGCTAGCTTAGCGGGGCGGTGAGGCAGCGGCGAGGCGTTGTCGAAGTCTGGCGAACTTGCCGTGGACCAGCCGCAGTTGCGTGCGGAGCCTCGACGAGAGCTCACGCTGCAGCGCTTGCACCTCCACCAGCTCGCGGCGAAGCTGCTGGTAGTCCGAACGCACCTGCGTGTAAACCCCTAGTGTTATGCGCTGACGTGGTGTGTAGGCCAGCTCCGGCTAACGTGAGAGAAGGGAATGTTGCTAAGTTTTTTTTTCTTTAGTTTTTTTTAAGATAATTTTGTAGTTTAATTGTGTTAGTATTGTTAGGCGGAGTTGACTTACTGTTGTAGAATTGACACAAGCAAAAAATACAAGCTAAAATTTTTATGACTTTCAATATTTGATATACAGAAAACTTAAATGCTACTGCAGTTCCTACTAAAGTTTTACGGAAAATTAAATTAAGACCTTATTCTTTCTGCTACATAACGTTACATTATAAACGTTTTAACTGCACTAATGAAATGAGTGCACATAATATTTAGATAGCGCGCGCATTCATCTGAGCCGACTGTCTCTTAACACACAAGTCTGGCCTAGTTTAAGAAGCAGAGGTTTTCATTCTGTTGGGACATATCATTTTCATAATACAAGTACTCCAGCCTTGGTTTGTAATAAGCTGTATTATGTATTTATCTTTAATTTTCGCAAATAATCATGTACATGAGACATTGGGCTCCTTACTTTTTTAGTTGAGCTAAACGATTACTGACAAATGTTTTCACTTCCTGGAGAGATCTACTGAAATCTGTGTGCTTCTCTCGTTAAAAGAGCACCTTTAACTTTCATGGCGTTCTCATGATTTGACTTCTAAAATAGGACTCTCATTAGACTTTAAAAGCGCTCTGAGTTTGTTTCGGAAGTTCTTCTCAAAATAATCGGCTTGAAATCTCCGGTCCCCTCGTTCGGTAAAAAGCGTTAATATATTAAACCAATTAAAAGAAAAAATAATAGGGCCGGCTCTGAACCGCCTTAAAAGAAATAACAAGAACATTGTATGTAGTTTTAGTTTTTTGTATATCAAAGGATATTTTTAAAAACAAGATACTTTTTGCCTGTGTCAATGGAACGCACATGATGGAAAGTAAACAGCTAATGACATGAATATGGTGTCCCATATCTTGAAGTATCCTGATGGAATCGTGAAGAAGTAACGAATGTTAGATAAAATAAACTTAATATAGAGGACAGAAGCTGGACAGTAGACATAAACATATATATGAATATCATCTATTTTGTTACAATTATACGAGACGGTTCGTTGCTGCAAAGGGAGATTATATCTTTCATTTTAGATACATAAAGGTAAAGTTTTTTAATCATATTGCTTAAGAACAAGAGGAATTGGTATAAATTTCGGTTTACGACTGCGGTTATATAGAGTATAAAATAAAAGAGATAGACGGGGCGCAGTGGTTTATTTATCTCGATAAATTTATTTTACTTCCGATGCTTTAGTCGAATTAGTCAATTTTTAAAATTATAATTTTTACCGCATTTTTATAATTATATTTACCGCATCTGTCATAAACGTGGCCCCACTTTAAAAATACATAAACTCACATACACAAACATACAAATATTTGTTCCGAGACAACCAACCACTGTGCTAACCGCGTACCGATGGTTTAATTTATTGCTCAATGAAAGATCGCCTTTGCAGTAACGAGCCGCCGTCATCTAATCAGACGCATATTGAAGTCGCGACACTGTAAGTCCCGCAACGCTTAGTAAGCCGTAAAGCGGCCCCGACTTCTGAGGCTTTGGGCCAGGCTTCGACTTCGTACCACAGCCAAGCCCAGCTGACAGCTATATATCGATAAGCATGATGTTGTGGCTTGTCGGTTTTCATAGACAATTGTGTTATAATATTTTTTTTTGTAATTTATTAAAGTTGCACTGGGTGAACTGGGGAGACTTAGCCAGCTAGAAAAAAAATTAAAAGCGTTTATTTTTGTTTATAAATACACTATACCTTACATTATTACCTCCGCCAAACTGTAAAACAGTTTGTTGGCAGATGTAGCTCCTGTATTACAATTGTTAGATTATTTATTTTAAGGTTTTTATTTGTTTTTATCTGTTGGTGTTAATTTATTAGGATTAATGATTGAGATGGTTGGGAATAGTGTTGCGGTATTGTCCCAATTGTTTTTTTATCCATGACAAAAATAACAATAATTGCCTAACCTTATTCAATGCTGATCATGTCATGTCAGTGCCAAGAAAAACATTAAAACATGATTTAGGTTTCATTTAAGAAAATTATCTAAATCAAATAGTCACCCAGTGCAAAATTAACATAACATCCGGGTAGGTAAATTTTAATTGATAACCTCAATTAGAAACAATTAAAAGTTAATTAAACGATAGAAAAACAACAAGCCATAAGCAACATGACTGTATAATCAGTAATCTGACCTGTCACGACACTAACGCATTGGCTGAAAAATAAATATTATATTTTTACATACATATTATCTTCTACATATTGTGTTGACCGGGCGCTGTATTTAGTTAGTGGGCGTATGCATAATGTAGATAATACAGTTTAATCTAAATTACTTACAGTATATTAATATTTTCAGATACACAGTACAGTTACCAAAATAGGTAATTATCCAGAACCCTCGGATGTAATAGAAATTTTCTCAAAAACCAATGGATAGTGTTTAAACCCATTCATAATATTATAAATAAAAAAATGTGTGTCTGTCTGTCTGTTTGTCCGTCTTTCACGGCAAACCGGAGCGACGAATTGACGTGATTTTTTTAAAGTGGAGATATTTGAAGACATAGAGAGTGACATAGGCTACTTTTTGTCTGTTTCTAACGCGAGCGAAGCCGCGGGCAAAACCTAATGAAATATAAATTAATTAAAGTAATACTCACTTTCTAAATTATCTCATTGGTTTTTGGGAAAATTTCTATGGGATCAGACAGCTTACTTATCTATTTTGTTGACTGCAATGCTGTTATGTGTACAATAGGTAAGAAAGGTCTAATTTGGAAAAGGTCATGGCTAAAGTACCTTTATGGCATGGCCTGACTCGAAAGAAACTTGTCTCCTATGTCATGGACATCTGAACACCATCTTGGGCATAGCCTGAATCAGAAAACTACACTGTTGCGATTGTTCAGTCAAAATTATATTAACTGCATTTGAGAACTATCTATCACCTAGAATCTTCTTTAGTACATGTGTATAACTTTGTTAATATATAAAATTATGTAGTTCTGAAGCTGAAAGGGAATCTAAACGCAACAAAATGTCGTTGATTTCTGAATAGTTATTTTCGTTTGAGTTATAAGACCTTTTCCTGCTTGATGTAACAGCCCATTGTGCAATACATAATAATTAATGTGTTAAAGCATCCTCGACTCATAACATGCGTTTTGCTTACATTATCAGTAAAGACAGATGTGACTAACACATCGTGAGTAAACCAATGCCTGTCGAAGGAATTTATCACGTAATGGAGAGATCAGAAGTATTACTGGTATAATAAGAAGCTAATTTCAGAATCCATTCGAGTCTAGTACAAGAGTTTGAAATTTTATTAAGGTAAGGTAGAATCGTAAATATTAATAATAATTACTATTCTACCTTAGCTACACATTAATATTTTGTCATTGTTAAATCTTGTTAGAAACAAAAAAAATGTGCTCAGCCGAGATAACGAGTGTAAGCACTGTGTGAAATGTCAAGCGCGCGTAAACCATTGTGATTGGCTGATAATGCAATCAACCAAGCGCAGCTGTTTACATGCGTTAAAAAACTGGATTCCGTGGAGGGGATCATGTTGGATTTCAAGTATTTGATCTTTCTTCTCCCTCCCTGACTTGACGGCCGGATCCGCCTTTCGAAACCGGGGATAAATTATGTTTGAGAATTCGGGTGGTTGTACTTCTGTTAATTATTTTATGTGACATGTTATTATTCAAGTCTAAACATGAGTCATGTTAATATCTCCTACATTCCAGCTCGAAATACAAAGAAGATACTGAATTATTTATGCTTAACTAAGATGCTCTTAGCTGTTTAATTGGAAGCCTTAGCATCATTATGCTAATTTTATTTGCAAAAGCGCGCAAATTAAAATGTTCAGTGCCTCTGTTCTACATTTTCACTAAATTACTTTGGCATGACAAAAGTATGAAAAGATAATTTACAGTTGTCTGCAAATGGAAGTTGTTAAGCAGACCAAACAAAAAAGGCGGCAAGGCGAGATTAACTAAAAATATTGTAGCAGAAAATTCCTATTACAAAAACATACATTTCAATATTCTTTTCATTGTCTGTTTTTATTTCCTTTTTCGACTTATTAGCTGTTAAGTTAATTAAATACACTATTTTATAAAATAGCTTACTTCATAGCATACATATCTTCCCATACTACCCCATACAAAGTACCAAGGGAATTCTAGCCATTAACAAGTGTAGTAACGGTCTACGCTCACCTCGGAGACAGACTTGAGCAGATGCATGATACACATATCCTGGGTATTAATGGGCGCCACCAGCTCTTTCTCCACTTTGTCCATCTTCCACTCCATCATGTCCAACTGCTCGTCTGTGCGCTTCACCTGAGAATGCACAGAAGCCATCGGTCTTCAATGGAATAAAATAACATGTACAGCCAGCAAAGCAGATAAGTCTGCAGAGCTGTCTGATACAATTTAAGTTTTCTCAAACTATAGTAGAAAGTAACTAGTTCTTCATTTAATGAAAATTTCATTTGAATACATTCATTGGTTTTAAAGAAAACCTCAAATTGTAGATGACAGCCCTGCATACCTATCTACTTTGCTAACTGTACATTTACAGAAAATTAGCTTGCTACAATTCATTTGTTTTATGTGTCTGTTTTATATGTCTCTACTATTTTTTTTTTTTTTCTATGTTTAAAGGTGGTGTTTCCCTAGTGGTTGAGACAAACACCTCTTACATAAGTGGTTGTGGCTTCAAATCCAGGCAAGTACCAATATGACTTTTCAATTGCTTAGCAACTGGGGTTTTTTGAGATCTGATAAGCAGTTGTTTTAAATAAAACAGCAATATCCAGCTAAGTTCGTTTAGGCTGGAAGCCAACCACAACATAATTGGGAACAGGCTAGGGAGATGATAGTGACTATGTTTTTCTTTGCATCACCCTAAGGTGGACTGGTAGAAAATGCCCGAGATATTAGGTCCATCTTTGTATGAAGTTTTAACACATTTTGTGCATTTTTTTATAAACATGAAATATTTGGCAACGGAATATAGCCAAGATATTTATTAGGAATCATTGGACTAGTTTTTAAATGGCAATAATGTTATGACAACTCCTAGTTTGATATAAAAATCTTAAAAGGTAAAGTCAAGGCTGTCTAGGTTCTAAATATGGCCCTAAATTATGTAAATAAGAATTTAAAATTATTTCTGAAATGTATTTCAGTCATCAACGGATTTAATAGATACCTACTAATATTATAAAGCTTTGTTTGTTTGTTTGGTTGAATGCACTGATCTCAAAAATTTGGGTCCAAATTGAAAACATCTTTTTGTGTTAGATAGCCCAATTTTCGAGGTAGGTTATAGACTATGTAACATCACTCTATGTACTATGAGAGCTGAGCAGCGACCAAGAGGGGAGGGGGTGTAACCGCCTGAGACAGACAGCTAGCTAGAATGTAGATAAGCATTAAGCATATAAACTTATTTCTGAAATGTGTTTCAGTCATCAATGGATTTTAAAAAGAATATACTAAATAGGTCCCTAGTTATGTAAATATTTCTGGAGTTCCAGATTGACTTAAACAAACACTGATTTAATTACTAAATACATCTGCATATTATTATTCAAGAATTTAACAGCAGTGCAATAAGATGCTATAAGTACAACACATACTGTGTGTGTTATTATAATGGGAATCTCACATCAAAGTAAGTGACAATAGTGTTACACAGTAAATGATAAAATAAATGATTTTCTGACTGAACACTGCAGGCCTAACAGTCTTACTAAAGCTGCAGTTTATTGTTTAATTTTAAATACATTTCAGTTAATAAATCTGTAAACATAATTAGGTAATAATTCATGAATTAAAATGAGGATGTGTAAACAAATGTTTACATCTATAATGAATGATGGAACGGAAAATTTGGCACCGTTTCTTGTTAGCGTTCATGACGTCAGGTTACGATGGTATTTAGACAGTGAACACAATGCACATACAGCCTTGCAGCTGCATATTCCACCAGTTCATTATTTATAGGGGATATGCGGCTCCATGACCTACATTTCTGACCGCTATTAGCTGTACTTTACTGACTAAATAAAAACTGTTGACTCACAGTTTCTTCGAGCTCTTCCACAGAAATTTCTTTTTCAGTCATGATTGAAACACACCTATTAATTTATTAGTCACAATCTAAAAGAAAACAACAGACTTGAGCAAACCGACCATTTTTCTTCCGGAAAATGACAAAGTTGACATTTCAATTTTCTTTTAAAATGTCAAGTGGTACGATATGGGTGCGATAACGAAACGCAACCAAAACTTCATTCGCCCAACACCACAGTGAAGTGTTGGATAAAGCATTCCGTATCCGTAAAAACTAAACGCAAGGGCGGGAAATCTAAAAAAAACAACCTTTTTTCTTTTTCAAATATCGCGGCCATTTTACGTTTTTTTGCATTTCTTATTAAATGAAGCAGTGGAGTGGGTGCAAAATGTTTTATTATTAGGTAATCTAAAAACTCAAAAACAATAAAGGAGGACTTATTTTAATATTACTGTGCTCTACGAACATTTGGTAAGTATTTTTAGTTTCCAGGTTATACGATTGGTTATAGTTATACCTACGTATATTTTATTTTCATTTTTATGAATGTCTCTATATTCTTTTGAACTGGGACCTGGCATCATCACAAATGGTCAGAGGGTTGCCCTATCATCGTATAAGGTAACGCAATGTTGCTGCTCTAGTTCATAATTTGTTGGAAGTATACCTAGTAAGCAAAGGCAGTACACCCCACACGTGATTTGAGACACAATGGTGCCGATTCTGTTGTCACAAAAATCGCTAAACTAAATTAAAAATCGCTAAAATTTAGTTTAGTCCTGTCAAACGACCAAACTCATTCTGAAATTGACTAAAGTGACATTTCTAAACTTATTATAGTTTGACAGCTCTAATATCGTTTAGTTTTATTCAATTTAGTGAAAATGCCAATAAAGCTATTCTGATTTTGACGTTTTCACCTAAAATTAAGGTTGTGAATCTAATTTTAATCGCGATTAAAAAGGTGTAGAATAAAATTAGTTGTCATGAATTAAAATTTAAAACGCATTTTTCTCAAAGTTCTTTAGGTGTTTTGATGCAACTACGAATTGAAGAATCATTTATTATGGAAACTTATGCGATTGCAGCAGTTGTGGATACTCAAAAAAGGTAAATAAGAAAGTTATTGTTATTAGAAAAGAGACGATGAACCCGTTGTTTGTTTCGGCATTTCTTCTCCAAAGTAGTCAATTGAGACATACCGAGTCCATCTATTTACAAAAGCGACCTGTAAAGTAATATGAATCATAGGATTTATATCACTTTTACATGTCTGTAATGAAATTAGAACTGAATTTGTTTAGTATGCAAGTAGTTGAATACCAAACGAGTTCATTTCATTTTAATTGATTTTAATACAATACGAAATGCATGCAATACAATAAGAATAAACATAAGGGAGCAAAACATCTCCTATTTTCAGTTACTTACATAAACAAGGCAGCCCGACAGTCAAAAAAACAATGCAAATGTTTCTTAACTGTAACCCTATTTTAAGTGTAAGCCCACTAACCCTAAGACTATCCACTGACCATTGTCTCTCAAGATATATATCTTAGATCACAAATGTCTGTAAACAAAGTTATGGATGTTGTGTATTTATTATTGTGTTATCCAAGTATACCAGTGTATAAGTACACGTGTGTTCACTGTGACAACAAAATATTATTAGACGAGTCAACAATATTGCAGAAAGACAAAAAAGAACAGTTGGGATTAGTTATCCATATTCTATCTATACTACTTATTATTACTTTAATATTGTTTTTGTTTTAGATACTCAACAATACAACAAAGAATTCTAGATGTTGATATTAATGTTGTGAATGTGTCTAAACAGTCTCCGGCCCAAAACACACAGCCACTCATAACCTGAAGAACCAGAACGGGGCTTGAAATTTGCACCTTCATATCTAAGAGAGGTAACATTGATAACATGTCTAATATTTACCTACTTTTAAAATAAAATAATTATGCAAATACCTAATACATATTGTATTCTCTTGTTTTATTCAGATTCTGCTAAGAGGACTGATTTGAAATGTTTGTTGGGTTCATCACATAGAAGTGTGAAGCATGCTATAAGGATTGTGGATAAATAGCAAACTGCAGCACCGTCTTACCTTCACAATGATTGTGTGGCCATGAAATATTACTATAGTTGTACATCGGGAAACCATAGTGAGATGCAGTTATCGCCACTGTGTTTTATTTGGAATGAACTCGGTTTCAAGAAAGTATAGAAGGAATACTGTTGTCCCTGGAGTAAATATAAATAAGAGGCGAGGTTGTGGAAAGTAAATAAATTCAAAGTTTTCACAGGTTGTTTTATTTATTTGTGTACTTCTCACATCTGATTTCACACATTCACATTCTTATACTAATAGCTGAACATTATAGAACTTGCTTGAAATAATGTTAAATACTGCATAATTGGGTAGTAGTTGTTTGGTTATCTGTTGCTGAGTAGTCAACTTCACTAATAACAACTTGTTTCCTATGAATTATCGAAGTCCAGGTATATTGATAGGCATCAAAGAATAAAACACCACAACGTTTGAAAATAATATTGAAGTCTTCGTTTTCTGCTCCTTAATCCAGTTGTTTTTAATAGGATATGCTAGGTACGGCCGTACCTAATCGAAGAGAATACCTACTTGTAGTCCTATTTTATTTATAAAACTAGCAAAGGCCCAATATTTTAAAAAATCGTCTTTGTTTATTTTGTAGATACATAAATATATACCTATTAATATGTCATAAACATCAATCAAATGTCATTACACTGACATCTGTGAAATAGTGACATTACGCTACTCCCCATATTTAATGTTTGGTGCTATCCTTTACTGAGTTAATTTTAATGTTTAAAAAAAACGGAGAACAGTTATAGAAAATTACATAGTGTGCATTGTACTGGCTTTAACTCATCACATTTCTTGAACATCTTATCTACGTTATTGTTGTTTTTAATTGTCCAAGAGCTATACTTTTACCCAGCATTGCGAGAAAATATTTAATCTAGCAAGCCTGAAAGTAATATGACACTCACAGATTACTGAAATAATTTTTGTTATATCTTAGATTAGTAAAATGTTAACAACAATTTAGTATTATGCCGTCATTATGCTCCCTGTATTTTATTATTGATAAACAATCAAAGATCGGTATGTAATTGTACTCATGATTTTTGCATTTCAGATCATATTGCTCACTTTCATTCACTCTTTACTTTAATTTCCTACAAATCGTAATCTATGGTTTACTCAATTAAGTGATGTCAAAGTCGATTTTTAGTTACGTCAAAACTGTTTCTAAGTTTAAAGAGTCTGGTTTACAGAATAACTTTAAACGTTCTCTAAACTAAAATTAGAAAATTTTAGAGATAGTTAAGTTTAGTTTGGTGTACAACAGAATCGGCACCAATATAGAAATACAATAGCAGCCCGAGAGCCGGCTGTCGCTTGGTCGTCGAAAGGTTAAACTTTTAAATCTCTAGTAGTAGCCTGCTGAACATGAAATGTCTTCCCCAGTATCGATTCTCCAAGTCGACCACGCTCATGTATTTGTAGATTGAGGAGTCATTTTAGGTTTTATACAGGGCAACTGATAACTGAACCCATTCCTTGCAGGACGTCATATGGTGAGGTTAAAATGTAAGAAAATAAGCCACCAAAAGTTTTACCGAAATTCAGCAAGGAATACGTTGACGATACCACCCATCCACTTACTACGTAAGTAAAACAGTGTGCTTACCGTCGCAGGGTCGCGACATCGCGTGTGTCATCCTCTCTGGCTTGGCCACCATCAGGGATTTTAATTTTGATAACACAAAAAATTGTTGTTAAACTTTTCTGTCTAGCTTTTGGACTATATATAGAAGACCCGACTAAATCTGTGACTTGGCAATTGCAATTAGCGTCTATTTTTTTGTAAAAACAGATGTTCACTAGGGCCCTAGTTTTCGAGATATACATGTGGCCAAGCTGGGGAGACTCTCCAGCTCGGCCACCTTATAACTTTTGAACTAGTGAACGACTATTTCTGGTATTTGGCGACTAACTTCGACTATTTTTTTGTGTTATCAAAATAAAAATCCCTGATGGTGGCCAAGCCAGAGAGAGTGACACGGGTCGCATGGATCACGGACGAAAATTATATATTATTATGCTCTGCGTGCGGCGCACAACAAGCATAGCGGCCTGTCCTGCAAAAAAGGCCCTTCATGTTTGGCCTGAGTTGTTTTCTCTGAAGGGTTAAAACCGACGAGAGGGAATTAAACCACAACTAAATTATATACACATTTATTTTTTGTCTTTAATTTTTACACATTTAAGAAATGTAGACGAGATTTAGTGACAGTATGGAACCATTTTGGCCATTAAACGTCCCGATATTACCCTTTATACAAACCTACGGTTGCGTAGTAGCAACTACTTATTAAATTCACGTGTCGTTTATATCAATATCCACTTAAATATATACTCTGCTAAGAAGATATTAAAATCGAAAACACTACTCCATAGCTCTTTATCGTCATTCTAAAGGTCGATTTTTATTTCAATGCGTATCTTTCATTGTATACAGTGCTATTTTAATCAAACAGAGGTAAACTATAATTTTATTGATATTGAAACATAATATCTTTAGTAATCTCATGTCAGGGTTGGTTTCTTTGTATAAGTTTATTGCATTATTATGTAGGTACTCACTATTAAAAATACGCAAAAAATATAAGTCAACCACTTTTTTGTCAAATTTGCAGACAATGGTACACAATGTTTCGATTTTAATACTTTCCCAGAGATTCTAAGGTGTTTTAACACTTAGAACATTTTAGTTTTGACACTTCTAATTGGAACTTTATTATTAATAAGCCGTACAAATAAATTGAGTGTAAAGTAACAACTAGGTACAGAATATCTTTGAGTAATTTGATTTTATGAAACATATTAATACTTAAATTCAGTTCGAGACAATACAGAGGCTGCAGAGGTCATTTAAGCTTACCGACAACCATAGTAAGAATATCTGAAGTAGTGTATGTATTATATAGCATATGTAAATATGTAATTTGCATTTGGGAATGTAACTAGAGTAACGTTGCAACTTCTATATTCTGTCGAATCGATTTAGTTAGATTACAGACTAGCAATTCGATTATAATTTAAAATCACCACAAGAAACATGTCTGCCTACAATCAAAACACTTTTAATCGCGTCACTTAGTAACTTCCTTAGTCAAACGCTGGTGGGAACATAGAATAAGGTATTGCACGTGCATTCGATACAAATATAGTATGCTAACATCCGATAAACATACAATAATTAGTATTTATATTATAACTATGTTACATCCTCGGATTGTCTGCGACAGTCGGAAACAAAGAAAAATAACTATAACATCGAACAATTAAATTAATAATAATAAAAAAAAACACTAGGATTTGTACAAAAAAATTAAAATTCCATTTAATTCGTATACAAGAATGTACCGCAATATGAACTTGGTCATGTTTAATTGAAAGTTAAAAAATATGAAGCGCTCAAGCGGCTTGAGGTCCACGGTCGTAAAGTATGAATAAGTAAAAATACGTAAAGTACTTAAAGTAAATCTTATGCACTCGTGCATTTAGATCATTCTCACTAAACTTGTGTTGTGGCGTCATCACGTATGCCGCGCGCAACATTGCTGACAAGCTAAAGCCTAAAATTTTATTTGAGTTTTTAATTAAATATAAAAAAAATATATAAAGTCATGTCATAAATCATGGGGCAAGAATAAAATGCATACGTCAAGTAACACCAATTCGTCATGTTGCACGTTGTATGTTACGTGGTACAACAAAATCTCGGTCGCGTAACGCGCCGTACGTGTGACGTCATCAACACGCCACCTTACACAATCGCGCAGTCTCGAAACCGACGCGTCCCCTTTCAGTGTTTGCGAACTATCCTATAATATCATAATTATATGGACTGTGTGTTATTATCAACAGTTTCATTACAAATTGACTTACGATATGTAATACTTGAACATACACATTGTACACACACTAGTTATCAACGAGTTTAGCTTTGTTGAAAGGACCATTTTTAAGGATAGTTTGGGGTATATAACTACCGTTTTGTGACCGTTCATTGCTCACTAGGCCTCGTTTGAAGCGAAATACTGAAGGTTCACGTATAAAAAAATATATTTAGGCCGTCCCCGGTACAAAGCGCAACCCACGCATTCGATAATAAATGTCTTCTTCGCTGCTCACACAGTCCTACCGTCAGTTGTCAAACACTCAAAGGGTGTTCTAGTAATCAGTCGTAGCTCCGCGGTCAGTCAGCGAGTGACCGTCGACCCGAGCGGTCGCGCGGTAATAAAACAAAGAGAGAGGAACTATGGTGCGTTCATTTGAGCGCGTCTGTCTGCTCGAACTTCTGCTCGCTGACCGAGACCGCGTCCGACGAGAGCGCCTCCTTCAGTGGTTCTACACAGTTCTTTGGAATCAGCGTACCTGGAATGAGAAGATGTGGTGTTATAGAGGCGAAACTATTTCATTGCTATTTAATTCAATGCCCTATAAAAAGTCTAATTTTAAAGTCTATTAAGAGTATATTTTTAAGTCTTTTTTTTGAGAGATTTTTTTCCTTCAAGACTCTTTTTTAACCTTTCAACGACCAACCGACAGCCGGCACACAATAGAAAGCCAATAGCAGCCCTTGTTGTTGTTGCAAAAGTTGCAACCGTGAGCACCGAGCCCGCCACACGTGTTACAGTTACATGTTGTGTGTTACAGTTACACGTTGCTAGTACTCACCGACGATCTTGAGCCCGTCGTCAGTCTTGATGCGCACGACCTGCATCTTGTTGAGGTGCGCGCGCGCCGCCAGTACGTGCTCCACGCGCGCCCACACCGCCAGCACCGAGCCCGCCAGCACGTGGTGCGTGCGCACGCGGAGACCCACCTGGGAACAAAGGAACATTCAGTGTTCATTTTTCATTAATACAAGTAATTGTTCCGAAAAAAAAACCATAACGGAGCCACCCACCAAACAATTTTTGGTTATCATGAGCACAATCGCGTGTGTAAGTATCGTACACTAATTGCCAGTGACCCTATACTAAGTTGATACGACAGAGGGGCTTGTCTTCAAATTGCATATACTAGACACCATTTTGAAGCTCTGTACCGAAAATCAATTACTATCCGTGCGAGCTAACATGGCACCTGGCTCGAATGAATGACAGTTAAAGTAATCAGTGCAAAAAAGGAGATGTTTGATTTTGTGCTTACACCATGCCAGATGACAGGTATACGATAACACCAATTAAAAAATAATTAAAAATAGGAGACTCATAAAAATACTCACAAATTAATTTAAAGTAAAGAACTGCGGCCTAAAAATAATTTTTCAGATAGTTTTTACAACCTACTACGTCTACGTTACGTTACTTTTACGTTTTTTTTTTACAAACTACTTAGAAACAAAGTTGTAATAAAAAATTACGTGCACGCCTGAAAATCTGTTTTTGCACATCCGCCATTTTAGTTAAACTTGTGTCGTATATTGTAACAGTGATGCTAACGCTACTCGCAAGACGAGAGCGGTGCGCCCCGCGGGGTCGCGGGGAAAGGTTTGTTTTCGAGCCAGGTGCCATGTTAGCTCGCACGGGTAGTAAATAGGCAGTAGTTTAATCGCAAATGTTTTTTTAAGTTTTTGTCCCGTTTGAATATGGTGTATCTTTCCTAACAGAGATTATGTCTATACGCAAAGGTCATGCACCTTAATCGATAAATCTGAGTATATCTTACGAGGCGTTGTTGCCGCTCTGACGCAAGTCACAAAGTACAACCAAATATTACCAAATAATACAAAAAGGCAATGCAAACAAGGAAGCAATAAATACACACACTTGCTCTTTCATTACGAAAGTGACAATCATAGCAAAATATCGCGTGAGTTAAAGAAATAGAAATAGGTCACTGTATTGCTAACGTATCTTGGATTCTACCGAAGTTTCGGTCGATAAGTCTAAAAATTATTTATTTTTATACCGTATCGAATTAATACTACGCGCGAATGGAATACGTGGTGTCATTTAATGCCCCCTGTCACATCAACTTTGTATAAGAGAACACTTTATTTTTTTAAACAAAGAAATATTAAATCAAAATATGGACTGGACCTTACAACACTAAGGGGAAAAGCTTATGTCAGAAAGGCTTCCCAGCTTAATCAACTTCATCATCATCTCCAAAGTGGTATTTATTGGCATAACCCAGTCGCTGAGCAGAATGATACCCCTTGGTTAAAGTATATGAGAGTGATGAAAAGCAGAGCGTTCAACACTAGAGCAATTGAAAAAAAAAATTGATCTTAACAATTCTGTGGCGTTTGAGTATTTCGAGCGTATGTATATTGTGGCGACATCTATCGTCGAACATGCAAACTACAACTCACAATCCTGCATCGCGATATAAAAGTTATCAGCGACATTAGAACATGTACAACAATCCTGACTAGAACCGTCAGGCAGTAGCCCACCAAACATAACACCTGTTTGATCGGAGGATCCTCCCTTTTCATCGGAGGATGAGGGAATTTACACTCTGTCCCTCATAAATCCAAAATATAAATTTTCTTAGTTATGAATCAGATGGCCGTATGTAGTATCCCTAGATATCCTGTACAGTAGATGTTACCTCGCAGTCGTTGGCGTTCCTGCAGACGGCGCGCCAGTAGGCGTGCGAGCAGACGCGCTGCGAGGCGGAGTACTGCGCGCGCCACCACGACTCCGCCTCGCTGCTCTCCACCTTGCGGTACTTCTTCTCCAGCTCCGCCAGCGACTCCAGCCGCAGCTGCAGCCCTGTGTTAGGCCTATAACAACATCATCGATAAGTGAGTATTTCGTGTATCATTATTTTTGTATGCTTATTTATTAATGACAAATGTGACACATCCGAAAAAAACAAACAATTTCTTTGAAAATTTGTTCGGAGTATGGCAAAGTTAGGTTTGACTAAGACTTTCTTAGATGTAAATAGGAGCCCCGTCGAACGAAGCTCCTATTTTTGTCTGCATAAACAGCCCTACCTTGATTAAATGTCGTTGATAAAAGCAGTCTGCTACTTAGTCATTAATTATTTAATATAATGAAAGAAAAACAATTGATTCGCGCACAGTGAACTACAAAATATAAAAACCTTAAAACTAAAAGAGCTAAGTATTGTCACTGCCGCGCGAAACGGCTAGCGCTCAGCACGATGCCAATCTAAAATTAGTCATGTTTTGAATTGAATACTACGAGTATTGCTAAGCAAATCATTAACATCCCGCACCGGGATTACGTATCTTGCAATAGCCGAGCGATCGCGATAATTTGGCAATATTTGCTGCTCAAACGTCAATTCAAAATACGTCACGTCAAATAGCAATCTAGCGATAGTGCTGCCTCTGTGGAGCAATCTGTTAACTAAAATATGCATTTTTCGTTTGGTGGTTTCGTATTTAGTATGGTTAATAGGGATTTAACGCGCACGTACCTTTTTTGTTTTTTGTTTGACGTTTCGGTAGGGTTACACCTGTCATGGTCACAAGCAGGCTCAACTCGATTAACAGAGAAGTATAAATATGCAACGCGAAAGTTTAAAGTATAATATAACTCACCTATAAATCTGGAACATGATATCCTTCTTAGTGATCTTCTCCTTCTTGGTGGCTGTGATGGCAGACACGCAAAGCACGGCCGTGTGCTTGTTGTTTCGTGCCTGTTGTGACACGTAGAACCCTTCCTTGGGCCCAGTCAGTTCTGCCCACTTCTCTAGCGCTTCTGCCCAGTCCATGCCGCGCTGGAAACGGAGATAGTTTTGTTACTAAATGACTGGGTAAATGATTATATGGTAGAGTTTCTTATACTACAATCGTCGCTGTAAACTAAAAGGTAACGCTTTATTACTTAGCATCTAGAAGTTCCTAGTAAGAAGGTACTTTGAAGCAGATAACGTCGCGCATGATTACAGTTAAGCAGGCCGCAAATTGAGTATACATTTGCATCTCGGTAAATGTGACGTCACATTTGGTACGCAAGACATTTATCGCCCTGTATATTATTAGTCGTCACCGGTGGCGTTGCGGCGCACGTCACAGTAATATAACAGAACATGACGTCACCTCGGAGTGCACAGTGTGTAGCTCGACGGGCGCGCGGCCGGTGGCGTGGCGGCGCACGTCACAGTAATATAACAGAACATGACGTCACCTCGGAGTGCACAGTGTGTAGCTCGACGGGCGCGCGGCCGGTGGCGTGGCGGCGCACGTCACAGTAATATAACAGAACATGACGTCACCTCGGAGTGCACAGTGTGTAGCTCGACGGGCGCGCGGCCGGTGGCGTGGCGGCGCACGTCACAGTAATATAACAGAACATGACGTCACCTCGGAGTGCACAGTGTGTAGCTCGACGGGCGCGCGGCCGGTGGCGTGGCGGCGCACGTCACAGTAATATAACAGAACATGACGTCACCTCGGAGTGCACAGTGTGTAGCTCGACGGGCGCGCGGCCGGTGGCGTGGCGGCGCACGTCACAGTAATATAACAGAACATGACGTCACCTCGGAGTGCACAGTGTGTATAGCTCGACGGGCGCGCGGCCGGTGGCGTGGCGGCGCACGTCACAGTAATATAACAGAACATGACGTCACCTCGGAGTGCACAGTGTGTAGCTCGACGGGCGCGCGGCCGGTGGCGTGGCGGCGCACGTCACAGTAATATAACAGAACATGACGTCACCTCGGAGTGCACAGTGTGTAGCTCGACGGGCGCGCGGCCGGTGGCGTGGCGGCGCACGTCACAGTAATATAACAGAACATGACGTCACCTCGGAGTGCACAGTGTGTAGCTCGACGGGCGCGCGGCCGGTGGCGTGGCGGCGCACGTCACAGTAATATAACAGAACATGACGTCACCTCGGGTGCACAGTGTGTAGCTCGACGGGCGCGCGCGGCCGGTGGCGTGGCGGCGCACGTCACAGTAATATAACAGAACATGACGTCACCTCGGAGTGCACAGTGTGTAGCTCGACGGGCGCGCGGCCGGTGGCGTGGCGGCGCACGTCACAGTAATATAACAGAACATGACGTCACCTCGGAGTGCACAGTGTGTAGCTCGACGGGCGCGGGCCGGTGGCGTGGCGGCGCACGTCACAGTAATATAACAGAACATGACGTCACCTCGGAGTGCACAGTGTGTAGCTCGACGGGCGCGCGGCCGGTGGCGTGGCGGCGCACGTCACAGTAATATAACAGAACATGACGTCACCTCGGAGTGCACAGTGTGTAGCTCGACGGGCGCGCGGCCGGTGGCGTGGCGGCGCACGTCACAGTAATATAACAGAACATGACGTCACCTCGGAGTGCACAGTGTGTAGCTCGACGGGCGCGCGGCCGGTGGCGTGGCGGCGCACGAAGCGCAGACAGCGCACGCGGCGCACGCGCTCACCACAGCTGCCGAGGTCGAGGATGCCCAGGTCGAACCTGCCGCTGCGCTTCGCTGCAATGGAACATACTGTCAGTATACTCCACACAAAAAATTAATGCGCTCGACGCTTTAACTATGCGGAAAACCATGTGAAGCACTGCATAGGCTTAATCACGTCTTCCCAATCCAAAATCATGCAAAATCAGTCAACGGAACATCAAGTCCATTGAAAAATTATCAATAGAATAGAATCAAATTTATTTCAGACTGCAAGACAAGCCGTGTCCGGGTTATGCACACTTTTCCTATAATATGAATTTCGCTTATTTTACTGATCAACTGTGGAAAGACACATTTTGTCTCTTTCCAGTTTATCAGAACTGTGAATGAGACAAAATGCGTATGGGGGTGAACTGTGAATGAGACAAAATGCGTATGGGGGTGAACTGTGAATGAGACACAATGCGTATGGGGGTGGACTGTGAATGAGACACAATGCGTATGGGGGTGAACTGTGAATGAGACACAATGCCTATGGGGGTGAACTGTGAATGAGACACAATGCGTATGGGGGTGAACTGTGAATGAGACACAATGCGTATGGGGGTGAACTGTGAATGAGACACAATGCGTATGGGGGGTGAACTGTGAATGAGACACAATGCGTATGGGGGGTGAACTGTGAATGAGACAAAATGCGTATGGGGGTGAACTGTGAATAAGACAAAATGCGTATGGGGGTGAACTGTGAATGAGACAAAATGCGTATAGGGGTGAACTGTGAATGAGACAAAATGCGTATAGGGGTGAACTGTGAATGAGACAAAATGCGTATGGGGGTGAACTGTGAATGAGACACAATGCGTATGGGGGTGAACTGTGAATGAGACCAAACGCGAATGAGACCAACTACGAATGATGATTAGCGAACGTGGAACGCAATGGGAATAAAACTTTAAGTGCACATCCAATCTATCAACTGCAAGTCAAACTTTCATGTTTATAAATGCAGTATTTTTCAACCCTGTGGCTGACTGATCGTCTGCTGTAATGAGTTGGTTCAACACGAACGGGTCCAATATTTGTATAGCCATTCAGAGTTTGCTTGTCGGCGAATGTGAGTTTTATATGTTTGTTAACAGTTATCATGCAGAAGAAATCCCTAGAGGCAATATTAATGGCGAGATAAATAGACGATACTAAGCACTGCAAAGTCAGTCAGCTTAGCCATGTTCCCGTCTCCGTCGCACACTTGACTTTTGGCAGTTGTGTAAATGACAGGTTTAGTGCTATAGTACGATTTTTAATTCAAGTCAGAAAAATGACAAGTACAACTGTCACTGATACCAAAAAAGGGTGACCCGCTACAAAAGTGATGTTCCGCAATCGATAGACTTAGACATTTAGTCATGCTTTATTTTATTAGGTATCAAAGCGTTTCTTTACTGTAAATATTGAATGCATACCGTATTAAATAATACGATTTTAGTAATATGGACCTTACCAAATACAATTATATAACAATGTTTTATGTAATATTAAATTACCTACCGTGTAAATTACATGTAATATTTTTTTATAATTAAAGGCAATTTAATATTGATTAAAAAAAATATTCTCGACTAAGATTTAATTGTAAAAACTCGACTGTACCACATCACTATTTATTTGGGACTAAAAACCTGCAACACTGGAAATGTCATGTTTCTGATTCGAATTAAAAATCGTACTATAGGCCAAAGTGCTTAGTAACGTCTATTTATCTCGCCATAAGTGTCGACTAACCTTGCTCCATGACGGCGGCGAGCGTGTCGGTGAAGTACTTGAACAGCCTGTTCTGCAGCTCCACCGGCATGCCCAGTATCCTGTTCAGGAACTTTGACATGTTGTTGTAGTCCTAAGGACGATTAAACAATGTTATTAGAGTACTTGAAGGAGATATCGTGGCACCGGGCACAAAGGGCTAAGAAGACGTAAGGTGGTGGGTCTTAGTCTTTGGAGGTATGAGGGACAGAGGGAAAATTTTCTCATCCTCTATTAAATAGGGAAGAACCCCGAGCAAACGGGTGTTGTATCTGGTGGGCCCGACGGTTCTAGTCGGGACTTCTGTACATGTGTTAATGTCGCCGATAACTCTTATATCGCGATGTAGGATGTCACTTGTAGTTCACGTGTTCGGCGATAAATGTCGCCACAAGTCAGTGAAATCTGACACTCCCTTTCGCTCCGTCCAGAGCGGGAGGGAGGAGTCATTGGATGATGACACATCTCAAAAAAATGGAATGCTGCATAAGTTATAACATTTTAGTTATGTAGAGAAGTATTGTTGAAAAGAAAAGAAAATACAGTGATTTCCATTAATTGGCATTCCAAATAACCAAAATTATTTATGAATAACTAGCTTTTGCCCGCGATTTCGTCCGCGTGAAATAATTGTTCTAGTTCCCGGGGGATTTCCGGAACGAAAACTATCCTATGTCCTTTCTCGAGTCCCAGACTATATCTGTACCAAATTTAATTTAAATCGGTAAAGTGGTTTAGGCGTGAAGAAGAGACAGACAGACACACAGAGTTACTTTCGCATTTATAATATTAGTATGTATTAAAATAACTATAACTTTTGCTTCGGATACAAGTTTTCCGACAAATAAATAATACTTTACAGAGTTTTATATACACGTAACAATAATATCATTTGAAAAGTGTTGCCGTTAGCGCAATGCTACGTAGTGCGTGGGTGTGGTGGCGTGATGCAAGAGCTTCATGAATTCACACTTTCCCAAACTAGACAGACTTGTTAGTACCTATAACAAGTGCGTCTCGAAACCCGCATTGTATTGGTTTCTTATCTGTGTCAGTTTTCTTTCTGTTGCCGATGAAGTCGACTCCAGCGAGAGCAGACACCACGGCTTAAAAATCATCCGTGTTGTCGCTGGGCGGTGCGGTACTAGCGGCGTCTCATACCATATGATGGCCATTACCGCTTCTATTATTTAATAGCTTTCGCTCGCGACTTCGCCCGCGTGAATTTCGAAACTTCCATCCGCAATTTTATCTCTTCAGGGTTGGAATTTCCAAAAGTCCTTTCTTAGCGGATGCCTACGTCATAACATCTACCTGCATGCCATATTTCAGCTTGATCCGTCCAGGGGTTTGGGCTGTGCGTTGATAGATCACTATGTCAGTCAGTCAGTCACCTTTGAGTTATTATATAAATAAAGAACAATGGCAGGTTCCCATACATTGTCAATCTGAAAGCTGTCATTAATGTCAGGTATCATATTACTGCCACGCGAAATTGACCCTTATGATAACTGCCACTTTGTTTTTTTATCTGAGACACAACATAAACCATAAATCAAGGATCGAATTCAATATATATATTTTTTTATCAATGACGATTTTAGACTCAAGTCTACCAAACACTTCGTGAAAAGCTCAGAATTATTATTTTGTGTTGTTTATTTATTCCCACGGTGCTAAAATAAGCATAGCTATTTACAAATAAGAAGTGATTAGTTGAAAACTGTAAAAAAGATTACATTATCATCACGAAAAAAAATTTTCTTTTCAAAGTGGCAACACTAAATCAATAAAAGTCTACGAAAATAATCAATTAACTTTTCATTTTATATTACCTCTTTGACCGGCTTTATTTAATTAATGTAAAAGTTTGAATAAACTTAAAAAAAATATATATTTCATTTGTATATATTTCATTTCTAGACTCTTAAATTTAATTCAAATAAGATTTTGCCATTGTTCTTTCTCGTGTCACAATGTTAGTTACCTTACTCCCCCGAAACGGTTTTACCGCTTTTTACCAAAGGTGTTTTTTTTCTGGCCCAAATCTGTACCTAGGTACAAATTACAATAAAATTTCTTCCAATAATTTGTGTTTTTAGCAGTATTTAAAATCCTTTAATATCACATAGATTTAGAAATAAAAGAATATGAAAAAAGCTGCTTCGCGACGTTACAGCGTAAAAAGAAACGGTCAATCTGTTGTTTTTTGTTTGTTTGTTCTGCCCACTCTTAAGTCACGTCAGTGGTTCTGCCACGCAATGATTCGAATGACAACTGACAGCAGAAAAAAGTATCAGCCCTGGCTTTGGTGCCCTGTCTTTATGCCCGGTAGATAACCAAACGCAAAAAATGATATGAATTGTGAAATTAATGTATTTTTGGAAATACTTGTTCCTATAATATTCACGACAAATGTGACTAGAAAAAAATACTATCTGTGAAACAGAAAAAAAATCCTTAATAATACATTTTTAGGTTCAAATGAAGCACCGAAACGCATTATCGAAGAAGTAAATCATGATATTGCCAGACTGAAATTCTTGGCTTGCAGGTTTTAACATTTTCAATCGACAAATTGCAGGTGATACAAATGCGCAAATAAATCGTTTTTTTTTCAGATTCTACGATTTTTTTCACGTAATTTGATATTTTTGTTTTTGAGGTACACGCCAGGGCCAAAGTTGTAGGGAAAAAAAAACACCTCCATTATATGCATATTCAGTAGGTCTGACAATCGGCTACTATTTATTTTTCAGACCCCGAAGTGATAAGGGTTGTTCATCCATACCATTTTTAGCGCGAGTGACACCGCGGAAAGCAGCTAGAATTTAGATATTATAGCGTTTACTTTACCTTGTCGAGTTGTAGCACGCCTAGTGCGGCCTCGCTGTTGACGATAAGTCCGACACCGACGAGAGCAGAGGCCACGTCTTGGAAGAAATCTCCTGTGTAGTCGCTTGGCGGCGGTACTAGCGGAGTTTCATACTTCATTATAGCTCGCATCACCGCTTCTAGCGCCGCGCGACCTGCAGGACATAAGGTAAGTTTCATAGATAAAGTCAAAATCAAAAGTCGAGGGCATTTGTTTTGTGGCGTCAAACTCTGTTTGTGCGATGTAGGACGTCCCCCCGTACCCCTCTACATCAAGCATATTATAATAAATAAATAAATATCCTTGGACAACTTACACACGGTCATCTGATCCCAAATTAAGCAGAGCTTGTACTATGGTAACCAGACAACTGATAAACATACTTATATAATTTATAAATACATACATATTATAGATAAATTACACCCAGCCACAAAACAAACATTCATGCTCATATTTTTCTTCTGTCTACGAGCCAGCTCCACCTGCCCTCTCTCATTGGGAGCCGCCTTCGGATACGATGTCTAATGATATAGTTATCTCTGACCTTCATTTCAAAGAGGAAACAATAATGACAGAACTGAAATTACTGGATCCAGCTAAGGGCCCCGGTCCAGATGGTCTGTCGGCATATTTTCTCAAAAATACCGCCACTGTTATATGCAAACCCTTAGCTACAATATACAATAAATGTATCACTGAAGGCGTCATGCCGACTCCATGGAAACTTGCTAATATTACACCTGTACACAAGGCCGGATCTAAACGTAGTGTTGAGCATTATCGACCAATTTCTATCCTATCTACCTTGTCGAAACTTTTTGAGAGACTTGTGCATAACGAAGTGTATCCTGTCTTCCATAACGCTATTCTACAGCAACAACATGGTTTTGTTAAAAAGCGGTCAACAGTAACCAATTTGTTGGTCTTCTCTAGTGACCTATTTAAAAAGATGGATAATCGTATACAGGTTGATGCAGTGTACACGGACTTTCAGAAAGCTTTCGACAAGGTGGATCATGAATTACTGTTAAACCGGATTGCCTTCAATGGTATTCGTGGCAACTTGTTACGATGGTTTATTTCTTATAAATCACTAATCGCTGTCAACGGGTTGTAATTAACGGTTATCAACGACGCTATTCAGGTTACCTCGGGTGTCCCCCAAGGCTCTATTCTCGGTCCTCTTTTATTCATCCTCTTTATAAATGATATTGGCAACTGCTTTCGAAATTCAAAATTTTTATTATATGCAGATGATCTTAAAATATACAGGCCTATTCGAAGCATGCAGGACTGTTTTCTACTACAAGAGGACTTGGACAGACTGACGGACTACTGTTATGCAAGTAAGCTTCTTCTAAGCATTCCCAAGTGCAACTTTATAAATTTTACTAAAAATAAAAACATTATTAGATTTGCATACTCTTTATGTGGCACCCCACCGAATAAAGTAAACTCAGTACGTGACTTGGGCGTACTACTTGATTGTAAACTCTGTTTGGACTCACATATTGAAAAAATAGTAAATACAGCTTATAAGATGTATGGATTTATAATGAAATCCACTCAAGACTAAACGGACCTCGTCGTTCCTTTGTCTATATAAATCACTAGTCCGCTCTCAACTTGAGTATGCCGTTCCCATCTGGAACCCGTACTACAAGAAATACATCGATTTAATAGAAAACGTACAACGCAGATTTCTTCGTGCAATGCATTTTAGATGTCACAGAACGTATTTGCCATATGACCAGCTGCTTAGCAGATACAAACTCTTAACGCTCAGCTCCAGACGCAAACAACTAGAAGCAATGACCCTATACAATATTGTTAATGGCAAGTTTGACTGTATTGATTTGAATAACGTACTCTGTTATGCCGTCCCTAGGACTGTTCACAGAAGGCAGGTGCGAGCGGGTACGCTATTTGCAATAGGTTCCTGCCGATCTAATACTGGCCAACGTTCACCAATCCGGCGAATGGCAGAATCTTATAATAAAGAATTTGAACACTTAGACATATTTACGTGCTCCATGACATTGTTTCGAAGCCATTTGTATGAAACACTTTTACGTTCTTAGATATGTGATTTTAAATTATTACTGTATTCTTTTTTTTCTGTTTTACTTGTTATAATAACTGTCATACACGAATAGCTATTCCCTAGCATTTTTTAAAAATGTATTCAATAATGGTAATCTGTGAAAAGCGCTGTGGGCTACATTATTATTTAAGTTAATATGTTATTATGTTGTAATATCACATAGTGTAGCTGTTTGTTGACCCTTTTTTAATAAAATAAAATAAAAAATAAAATCACACAAAGTTTGTCATGGGAATCGAACCCACGACCTCCGGCTTAGCAGTCAACCACTAAACCAACGAGCCCGTCAAGGTTATGATGTACAGTGGCACAGGTCATACCGTATTTGTTGTCAATGTTGAACTGGCTAAGGTCCCTGGTCTCGGTGGCGCGGCGGTCGCCGTGCGTGAGAGCCCCGAGCGACTCGAGGCGCTTGGCCACGGTGGAGGCGAAGCGCCGCTCGCCCGCCAGGTCCGAGATCAGGAAGATGTACTCCGGCGCGTTCACCTGGTTCGAGCGGTGAGTGCGACCTGACGGGAAACATTTATTTGAGTCACTGATAAAGCCGAGTAAACGATTGTGCGTGTACTTCTCGAAAATATAGGGTGACTGGTAATTAGTGTTCAAAACTTAAACACGTGATTGTGGTCAAAATAACGAAAAACTTTGACTATGGAAACAAACCTGAAATCGCGAAAGAAAAATCAGCTGTTCAGTACATTTTGTTTGCCTAATGTACTGAATAGCTGATATTTTTTTCACGCTTTCGGGTTTGCTCCCATAATAAAAATAGTTTGTTATCATGAGCACAATCACATGTTAAAGTATCGTACACAATTACAAGTCACCCTATAGTATCAGGCGTGACCCATCCATTCGTCCTCCCTAATTGCTGTCCCTAAGTCCTGTCCTCAGTACCTACTAACAAATAGATTTGTAAGAAAATCAATCTTAGCATACTTACCAAACTGTTGTATAGCTCTGTCGGCCGACCACGGTAACTCAAGCGTTATGTGCACCCTCCGCCTTTGATTCCGCGCTCTGCCAACAAGAAATACGTTATAAACAGTCTTACACAACTTGTAATTTACTTTAAAGAGTATCCTTCGTCAGTTTTTTTTTTGCTAGCCTGTTTTGTCCCACTCCTGGGCAAAGGCCTCCCATCCAGTTAGTTATTTGTTTAAATATGACATTTGGGATTAACTTGGCAACTTTTAACTCTTGACTATGCAAGTGGATTTTACCAGGTAGAAGATGGATGCCGTTGACAACCTTATGACCGCATTTTATGTGGTAAAACTTATGACCGCATTTTATGTAGTAAAATGACCTTAATTTTCCACATCTTTTTGAGAATGCCCATGTAGTCTACTAGATGGCATCGTGGTAGTCCACAAGACATACGTTACGCAACATAATGATATTTACTATATTTTTTATCCTACGCTCCACAATTGGAGAGTTTATTTACCTAGATTCTGAGAGTGAGGTCTGGAACCAACCCTAAGACGATAAAGTATCTATACAGAACATGATAGTTTTAAATTTTATTTTAGTACGCCTTCACAAGAACAATTAACAGTAGCACCAGCACTTCTGCTTACCTCCTGTCGCTCTGCAGTGAAATACCGCTGGAGGCCGCCTCAGAGATGATGGCGACGTCCTTCTGTCCGTCCATGAAGCGCTGCTTCTCCGTCAGGTTGAGGGTCTCCAGCGGCACGTCGGCTTCCGAACGACTCTCGTACAGGATCTGACCGCCGTCTGTCTGGACCACGCGCCCTTTGCGACCTGTCATCTGTGGATGACAACTTTGATCATCATCTGGTATAATATTTACACCATGATTGGTTTAACAAGGAGTAATCGATTCTCATTCCAACTATGTCAAAAAACACTACCTTAATTTTTGGTTGGTTGTTTCATAAAATAAATAAATTGTCAACACGCGCGATATAATGAGACACACTATTGAAGTATAATCGCGGAGTCGAAACTACTGTCTGCACTACTACTAGAAACATTTACTGTCAGTAGTAGCACAGATTAATAAATAGTTACTACGTAACAGATACTTCACTCCAATACAAAAACCAAAATACCTACGCTATAATAGCCTACAAAATCATAATAATAATACCAGTTGTTTGCAGCAAGGAGAAATGTACCATAAGAACGCACAAAGAGAGTTGAGATTCTTTTGCCCGCCGCGCGACTAACGTGTGTGCGTGTCGTCCAGCAAATCTGCTAGGGTTATACGTATGTTGACAATGGTAATAAAACGAATGTTTTAGAAAAACAATTATTATTTTATTTGTTGATCAAATATTTTTTAGTTTGATAAAATGACTGATGCATATTTTTCGTTCCTTGAATTCCCGACTAATATATTTTAGTGTCGAAAATATCCAAAACCGCGTGAATAATTTTAATAAATAATCAAAAGGGAAACAAGAGAATTGGGAAACAGGGGAATTGCACAATAATCACGCAATAATTACGTGATTTTGGCATTTTGATAGTCAGCGCTGTACCCGTGACGCGCGAGCACTCAGGCGGGCGCGCGACAGCCCGGTGTTCGTTGTATCGTCGACGATACGCGAAGCGGTAGGCATAAAACGCGTGGCCTTGAGCGAGTGACGGACGCCTGGTAGTAGACTTAGTAGCGCGTTACTCGTTACATGTTGACTAGAATTTAAAATCATACTATAGACGCTCCACGTGCAGAAGTAGTTCCTCCTTCACGCTGCTGGCTACATGTACGTACCTCGGCCACGTTGTCGGTGCCGCCGAGCTCGTCCACCAGCTGGTCCAGCGTGTTGGGCGGCAGGCGGCGGCCGAGGCGCTCCACGTGCAGAAGTAGTTCCTCCTTCACGCTGCTGGCTACATGTACGTACCTCGGCCACGTTGTCGGTGCCGCCGAGCTCGTCCACCAGCTGGTCCAGCGTGTTGGGCGGCAGGCGGCGGCCGGGGCGCTCCACGGGCAGAAGTAGTTCCTCCTTCACGCTGCTGGCTACATGTACGTACCTCGGCCACGTTGTCGGTGCCGCCGAGCTCGTCCACCAGCTGGTCCAGCGTGTTGGGCGGCTGGCGGCGGCCGAGGCGCTCCACGTGCAGAAGTAGTTCCTCCTTCACGCTGCTGGCTACATGTACGTACCTCGGCCACGTTGTCGGTGCCGCCGAGCTCGTCCACCAGCTGGTCCAGCGTGTTGGGCGGCAGGCGGCGGCCGAGGCGCTCCACGTGCAGAAGTAGTTCCTCCTTCACGCTGCTGGCTACATGTACGTACCTCGGCCACGTTGTCGGTGCCGCCGAGCTCGTCCACCAGCTGGTCCAGCGTGTTGGGCGGCAGGCGGCGGCCGAGGCGCTCCACGTGCAGAAGTAGTTCCTCCTTCACGCTGCTGGCTACATGTACGTACCTCGGCACGTTGTCGGTGCCGCCCGAGCTCGTCCACCAGCTGGTCCAGCGTGTTGGGCGGCAGGCGGCGGCCGAGGCGCTCCACGTGCAGAAGTAGTTCCTCCTTCACGCTGCTGGCTACATGTACGTACCTCGGCCACGTTGTCGGTGCCGCCGAGCTCGTCCACCAGCTGGTGAAGCGAGTTGGGCGGCAGGCGGCGGCCGAGGCGCTCCACGTGCAGAAGTAGTTCCTCCTTCACGCTGCTGGCTACATGTACGTACCTCGGCCACGTTGTCGGTGCCGCCGAGCTCGTCCACCAGCTGGTCCAGCGTGTTGGGCGGCAGGCGGCGGCCGAGGCGCTCCACGTGCAGAAGTAGTTCCTCCTTCACGCTGCTGGCTACATGTACGTACCTCGGCCACGTTGTCGGTGCCGCCGAGCTCGTCCACCAGCTGGTCCAGCGTGTTGGGCGGCAGGCGGCGGCCGAGGCGCTCCACGTGCAGAAGTAGTTCCTCCTTCACGCTGCTGGCTACATGTACGTACCTCGGCCACGTTGTCGGTGCCGCACGGTGGGCTGAAAATCGGCTTTCATAGACTTAGGGATTTCAATTTGCAAGTGCTTGTTTTTATGCCGGATATCGCTTCTATTAGTCATTACTATGTACAAAAATGACACCCGAGTTAATTCTACCCAAAAACGAAGGAAATATAATTTTTTTACGAAAAATTTGTATGAAGCTAGTATGAAAAATCGAATTATCTCCTAAACGGCATGTTTAACCGTAATATCCTTGGAGATGGTCATAGTGCTAATTATTTATGATTTTTTGGTTGGCGATAGGACGAAAAATTTAATGCCGTTTTTTTTAAAAAATCGTCAAAATATTTTTATTTATTTTTACATGTAAAACGATCCCTTTTAGTGTCTAAGTTAAAAAGTTCGATATGTTATTAACCCAAATATTAAGAACACACGAAACAAGATAAATAAAATAAAAAAATTGCTGTTTTTGACACATTTATATTAATTTAAATAAAAAAAGATTTATATTGAAGTAACATTATGAAGTTATATTTTATACAAAATAAGTTAATTTAAGGAATTAATACTAAGCATTCGTAAAATAAAGTAAAAAAATAAAAAAAAAATAAAACATATCATTAAATATTACAAAAAACCCAAACACACTCAAATACAAATTTACAAATATGTACATATATATCTTTTTTACAAATTTTCCTTATCACTCTCGTTGTCAGACTCCAATTCTGAGTCAGCATCCAGATTGGATATATCCAAAAATTCGAACTCAGTTCCTGAAATTGAATTAAGTCGAGAGTTTCAGCAAAAAAGCTCTGCTTTTTCTTGGCATCTAACTTAGGCCTTTGTGCACTTAGCAAAGGGTCCGAAGAAACAACAAGCATATTTAAAATGTCTTGATTGGAATCCTGCCTGCTTCTTTTCCGCGAATGATGTTCTCGAAACCTCCTAAAATCTTTGTTTCGAGACTCTGAGGCTTCTTCCGAGAGAGTCCCAATCGGCACAATATTATTTTTCTCGATTATGTCAGCCCCATGGATTAGTAACTTATGAACGGTTGACGACATGTAGAACCAGTCGTATAGTAATACGTACTTTTCTGCTGTTTTGCGAGCATAATCTCTAAATTTTATTATATCGATCTGCTCTCCAGATGTAATTGCTTGTAAAATTACAGCAAATCTTTTGATGAGGTCTTCATCCAAACCGGTTATAGCTGCGGTTTTATTAGAAAACTCAAAGAATTTTCTTGCAGTATTCCCGTCATTGGTGGTTCCCGAGCCTTGTTTTACTATATCAATCAACAGATTGAGCTCATCTTTGAATTTATTTTGAATTATTTTCTTTCTTGTCTGTAGCATTTCTTTGTGCTCATCACTTCTCGCTGCCCACCGTTTGAAGTCCAGTTTGTATGCAATGTGTAACAGACATTCCATACAATTTATACGGGCGTGTAGGGATGACAAGCCAAACTCATACAGGTCCGAACACACAATTTTTGATGTTACAGCATCTAAGCGGTTCATTTCTGTAGGCTTTGCTAAGCACAGGTAGCACGATGCATTTGATCTAGCTTCAGAAAGGTAAGTACAGACTTTAGCGTCGATCATCGTCATCATTAGTTGATGAGTCACCCTATTATTATTATTGCACTCTGTGGGGATAAGGGCCTCAATTTCTTCATCCATTTGTTTTTTCAGCCCAAGGACAACTGCTTCACTCTCCTTTACAAAAGTAAACTGAACTGGACGACAATACAAAACTGAGCATGGTTTTGGGTTCGTCCATAAAATGTTGTCTCCATCTGTCAGTTTTAGTGGCACCAAGGAGGTCATGAAAATGCTTGAATCATCTTCCTCACCCTCAATTTTCTGCTTGTATCGGCTTTGGTTAGAAGCACCGTCAAATCCCCACTTGGATATCAGCTTCAACTGCTTGTTATGCTCTCGTTAGAAAGGCTTTGAAGGATTCTTGTAACCGTGATATCAAGTAAAGCTTGAAGTGTAATCCTAGCCGATGAATCAGTAACTGTCACTGATTGCTTCGGAGGGTAGCAATCAAGCTTAGTTTGTTGCACTTTATAGTAAGATGGATAAATATCTTTAGCACCTTCTCGAATGGCAGCCTCACGCAACTTAATATAGTGCCACTTTTCGAGTGTTAGCGAAAGAAGCAATCCAAGCGCCTTTTCTGGCGGAACTATGCTTGTTTTCGCTGGTTTCTTAAGCGTTTCATTTAATTTAGCGGCTGCTTCAGGCTTTTTCATCATGTATTCGATGACAGAGGCGATATCTCCATGCCCTTCTTCTTTTAAACGTGTGCTGCAGCTGCATATGGCCAATTCACTGGAACCTTCACCTGTGTGTTCATCAGATCTTCTCTTTTTTTGTTTACTTCCCAGGTCTTCAAATGGTTTACGGGATCTTTTCGTCATTGTTCCACTGGACGTTGATGTCGACGGTTCTGGAGAGACTGAGGGCGCTCTTGGTATCTCATCACACTTGGTTCTTGATTAACTAAAGTTTGCACCAAAACTCGGCCAATCAATATTTGCTCCCAACCAATTCTCGTACTTTCTCCTGAAATTATCAAGGAATCGGTTGGATTTCCCCCACCTTTGTAAAGCGGCTCGCGTAAATCTCCGACAAAATTCTTTGAGAACAACATAATCTTCGTCAGACAGGCAATCGCCTATGCGGGATTCAACTGCACTAAACAATACTTCATGATCAACTGAAGTACTCTCACTTCGTAGAAGAACAAACAAGTCTAAATTGGTGATTAAACTTTCCATTTTAAGATTTTATAGTCGCAGATTTAGTGTTAGCAGTTACACAGTTGTGAACAAATTAATTATAAAACAAAACTTTAGCCCTTTTATTGCAAAACGACAATAATTAGGTAACTACCCTCATTAGTTATCTCCTCATTAGCTAATGAAAATCTATAATTGTCACTAACTATTCTTAGAACTCATAGCACTGCTAATTAACAAATTAGCTTACTTATCAGGAAATGTTAAATATAATCCATTGTCGTGAGATATTGAAAATCATTAAATCACCTATTAAGACTCATTAGAAGACCTAATCAGTGTAGTTACTTAATCACTTCTTTTTGGACTCATTAGAAGACAATTGGTAATTTGGTTGTATGAAAAGTTTTAAAACTCATTTTGTGCTGATAAATATCTAGCTCAAACATAGTTGGCTACGTGTGGGTGTACTATAAACCTCTGCCAACTCCTTCGGAAATATAGGAGTGATGCTATTTTATGTTATGTGTAGTTAAAAGTCCGTGTTCTTCAACATAAACACCAAAAGGAATCGTTTCATACGTAAAAACAAATAAAAATATTTTGACGATTTTTAAAAAAAAAGGCATTAAATTTTTCGTCCAATTGCCAACCAAAAAATCATAAATAATTAGCACTATGACCATCTCCAAGGATATTACGGTTAAACATGCCGTTTAGGAGATAATTCGATTTTTCATACTAGCTTCATACAAATTTTTCGTAAAAAAATTATATTTCCTTCGTTTTTGGGTAGAATTAACTCGGGTGTCATTTTTGTACATAGTAATGACTAATAGAAGCGATATCCGGCACAAAAACAAGCACTTGCAAATTGAAATCCCTAAGTCTATGAAAGCCGATTTTCAGCCCACCGTGTGCCGCCGAGCTCGTCCACCAGCTGGTCCAGCGTGTTGGGCGGCAGGCGGCGGCCGAGGCGCTCCACGTGCAGAAGTAGTTCCTCCTTCACGCTGCTGGCTACATGTACGTACCTCGGCCACGTTGTCGGTGCCGCCGAGCTCGTCCACCAGCTGGTCCAGCGTGTTGGGCGGCAGGCGGCGGCCGAGGCGCTCCACGTGCAGAAGTAGTTCCTCCTTCACGCTGCTGGCTACATGTACGTACCTCGGCCACGTTGTCGGTGCCGCCGAGCTCGTCCACCAGCTGGTCCAGCGTGTTGGGCGGCAGGCGGCGGCCGAGGCGCTCCACGTGCAGAAGTAGTTCCTCCTTCACGCTGCTGGCTACATGTACGTACCTCGGCCACGTTGTCGGTGCGCCGAGCTCGTCCACCAGCTGGTCCAGCGGTGTTGGGCGGCTGGCGGCGGCCGAGGCGCTCCACGTGCAGAAGTAGTTCCTCCTTCACGCTGCTGGCTACATGTACGTACCTCGGCCACGTGTTGTCGGTGGCCGCCGAGCTCGTCCACCAGCTGGTCCAGCGTGTTGGGCGGCAGGCGGCGGCCGAGGCGCTCCACGTGCAGAAGTAGTTCCTCCTTCACGCTGCTGGCTACATGTACGTACCTCGGCCACGTTGTCGGTGCCGCCGAGCTCGTCCACCAGCTGGTCCAGCGTGTTGGGCGGCAGGCGGCGGCCGAGGCGCTCCACGTGCAGAAGTAGTTCCTCCTTCACGCTGCTGGCTACATGTACGTACCTCGGCCACGCGGTCGGTGCCGCCGAGCCCGACCAGCCGCTGGTCCAGCGTGTTGGGCGGCAGGCGGCGGCCGAGGCGCTCCACGTGCAGAAGTAGTTCCTCCTTCACGCTGCTGGCTACATGTACGTACCTCGGCCACGTTGTCGGTGCCGCCGAGCTCGTCCACCAGCTGGTCCAGCGTGTTGGGGCAGGCGGCGGCGGCCGAGGCGCTCCACGTGCAGAAGTAGTTCCTCCTTCACGCTGCTGGCTACATGTACGTACCTCGGCCACGTTGTCGGTGCCGCCGAGCTCGTCCACCAGCTGGTCCAGCGTGTTGGGCGGCAGGCGGCGGCCGAGGCGCTCCACGTGCAGAAGTAGTTCCTCCTTCACGCTGCTGGCTACATGTACGTACCTCGGCCACGTTGTCGGTGCCGCCGAGCTCGTCCACCAGCTGGTCCAGCGTGTTGGGCGGCAGGCGGCGGCCGAGGCGCTCCACGTGCAGAAGTAGTTCCTCCTTCACGCTGCTGGCTACATGTACGTACCTCGGCCACGTTGTCGGTGCCGCCGAGCTCGTCCACCAGCTGGTCCAGCGTGTTGGGCGGCAGGCGGCGGCCGAGGCGCTCCACGTGCAGAAGTAGTTCCTCCTTCACGCTGCTGGCTACATGTACGTACCTCGGCCACGTTGTCGGTGCCGCCGAGCTCGTCCACCAGCTGGTCCAGCGTGTTGGGGGCAGGCGGCGGCCGAGGCGCTCCACGTGCAGAAGTAGTTCCTCCTTCACGCTGCTGGCTACATGTACGTACCTCGGCCACGTTGTCGGTGCCGCCGAGCTCGTCCACCAGCTGGTCCAGCGTGTTGGGCGGCAGGCGGCGGCCGAGGCGCTCCACGTGCAGAAGTAGTTCCTCCTTCACGCTGCTGGCTACATGTACGTACCTCGGCCACGTTGTCGGTGCCGCCGAGCTCGTCCACCAGCTGGTCCAGCGTGTTGGGCGGCAGGCGGCGGCCGAGGCGCTCCACGTGCAGAAGTAGTTTCCTCCTTCACGCTGCTGGCTACATGTACGTACCTCGGCCACGTTGTCGGTGCCGCCGAGCTCGTCCACCAGCTGGTCCAGCGTGTTGGGCGGCAGGCGGCGGCCGAGGCGCTCCACGTGCAGAAGTAGTTCCTCCTTCACGCTGCTGGCTACATGTACGTACCTCGGCCACGTTGTCGGTGCCGCCGAGCTCGTCCACCAGCTGGTCCAGCGTGTTGGGCGGCAGGCGGCGGCCGAGGCGCTCCACGTGCAGAAGTAGTTCCTCCTTCACGCTGCTGGCTACATGTACGTACCTCGGCCACGTTGTCGGTTGCGCGAGCTCGTCCACCAGCTGGTCCAGCGTGTTGGGCGGCAGGCGGCGGCGAGGGCGCTCCACGTGCAGAAGTAGTTCCTCCTTCACGCTGCTGGCTACATGTACGTACCTCGGCCACGTTGTCGGTGCCGCCGAGCTCGTCCACCAGCTGGTCCAGCGTGTTGGGCGGCAGGCGGCGGCCGAGGCGCTCCACGTGCAGAAGTAGTTCCTCCTTCACGCTGCTGGCTACATGTACGTACCTCGGCCACGTTGTCGGTGCCGCCGAGCTCGTCCACCAGCTGGTCCAGCGTGTTGGGCGGCAGGCGGCGGCCGAGGCGCTCCACGTGCAGAAGTAGTTCCTCCTTCACGCTGCTGGCTACATGTACGTACCTCGGCCACGTTGTCGGTGCCGCCGAGCTCGTCCACCAGCTGGTCCAGCGTGTTGGGCGGCAGGCGGCGGCCGAGGCGCTCCACGTGCAGAAGTAGTTCCTCCTTCACGCTGCTGGCTACATGTACGTACCTCGGCCACGTTGTCGGTGCCGCCGAGCTCGTCCACCAGCTGGTCCAGCGTGTTGGGCGGCAGGCGGCGGCCGAGGCGCTCCACGTGCAGAAGTAGTTCCTCCTTCACGCTGCTGGCTACATGTACGTACCTCGGCCACGTTGTCGGTGCCGCCGAGCTCGTCCACCAGCTGGTCCAGCGTGTTGGGCGGCAGGCGGCGGCCGAGGCGCTCCACGTGCAGAAGTAGTTCCTCCTTCACGCTGCTGGCTACATGTACGTACCTCGGCCACGTTGTCGGTGCCGCCGAGCTCGTCCACCAGCTGGTCCAGCGTGTTGGGCGGCAGGCGGCGGCCGAGGCGCTCCACGTGCAGAAGTAGTTCCTCCTTCACGCTGCTGGCTACATGTACGTACCTCGGCCACGTTGTCGGTGCCGCCGAGCTCGACCAACAGCTGTCCAGCGTGTTGGGCGGCGGGCGGCAGGCGGCGGCCGAGGCGCTCCACGTGCAGAAGTAGTTCCTCCTTCACGCTGCTGGCTACATGTACGTACCTCGGCCACGTTGTCGGTGCCGCCGAGCTCGTCCACCAGCTGGTCCAGCGTGTTGGGCGGCAGGCGGCGGCCGAGGCGCTCCACGTGCAGAAGTAGTTCCTCCTTCACGCTGCTGGCTACATGTACGTACCTCGGCCACGTTGTCGGTGCCGCCGAGCTCGTCCACCAGCTGGTCCAGCGTGTTGGGCGGCAGGCGGCGGCCGAGGCGCTCCACGTGCAGAAGTAGTTCCTCCTTCACGCTGCTGGCTACATGTACGTACCTCGGCCACGTTGTCGGTGCCGCCGAGCTCGTCCACCAGCTGGTCCAGCGTGTTGGGCGGCAGGCGGCGGCCGAGGCGCTCCACGTGCAGAAGTAGTTCCTCCTTCATGCTGCACGCGCGCTCGATGGCGGAGCGCGGCGGAGGCTGGTTTCGGGCTGGACCTGGACCAGGACGCAGTCATGAACAAGGATAAAAGCCCTTTATGTGATTAGTCGACCAGGCCAGTCAACCATACCACAGATTAAACAACAAAATGACAGTCATCATAACGGTCGATTTCTCGTGACAGGATTACGACAACTGACATTAATGGCAGCTGTCACGTCGACATTTGGCCAGAGCAGCGGAAAGGTACGTTCAGGAATTGTTGGTAGAATGTGTCAAAACGAAACAAAATGTGATTATGGAGGAACTGAGAGTGAAAAGGTCACTACCGGTCAGTTTACCGGGCGATTTTAATGAGTCAGGGAATCTCAATTGGCCACATATGATAAGTTTCCTTTAAGGTTTTTGATTGACGACTAATACAAACTGGCCGTGAGTGGCCGCTTGACAGATATCGGCTCGACAGTCTTTGGTCTTGCGGCCAAATGAACACACATGATCAGGTAGCTGGCCGACGCGTGATGTCAATCTTGAGCTTTCCGTTTTAAGTTTTTCAAATCGTATAATTTTTTCGGCAAAAGGGCCGATGAAAAACTTTCGACTCCCAACTGATAAGAGTGTGGTCGTAAAACGGTATCAGGGCATTATCGGCAGGCAACAACACTAATGTTTGGGCGCTATCGGCCTGGGACGGCAGGCCGCCTGATACGGTCGGAGACCCTTTAACTGCTTGGATGTAAACTATAAATACTTTGGTATTAACCATAGTACGACATCAGATCACGTTTTTGTGCTTTATGAGCGAGTCTTCTATGGTAACAAATAATATAGCTGATTGTTAATTTAAGGTCAGACCTAATGGATTGACAATGGTGTATCTGTCGCAGTCATCTGGTTAAATTAGCTATTTGATTGTATGACTAGCGCGTTCATTGAATGACTAAACGACAACTCGTCAAGTTGTTTAATGTAACGTTCAACGACTTGACTGAACGTCATTTAGCATTGTCGTTTAATGGGACATAGTCGACTTTGTAATGTTTGTTTAGGGTCACCATAAGTTCGCAACTAAAAAACTTAACTTCCTTTACATAACAAAAATGAGGACATGCCATGGCACACTTTATTATGATTTTATTTAAAAAAAAAAACTTTAAGATTAGCCGGCGGCGGCATCTCAATAGGTAAATCCATGCTGTCACACTATTTCATCAAGAATAAAGTCACTTTAAAGTAAATTTAATAAAAATAATATCAAAACAGTGCTATCTGCGCGAGCTATTTTACGCCATATTTGTTTTGGTGACTGACTACTAACGCCGCAGTGGAAAAAAAATGAACTAAATTACAATCACCTGACTGATATTACGTCCGCTCTGTTAAAAGGGCTATGCTTCAATCAGCTATCTAGTTGGACGTTGAGTGACGCTTGTTCAATCAGCTTTCGGCCTAGTCATTCAATTAAATGTTGCCATTCAATAAACGCGCTAGTCATACAATCAAATAGCTGATTTAACCAGATGACTGCGACATATCCATACTAATATCATAAACTAGCTTCTGCCCGCGGCTTCGCTCGCGTTAGAAAGAGACAAAAAGTAGCCTATGTTACTCTCCATCCCTTCAACTATCTCCACTTAAAAATCACGTCAATCCGTCGCTCCGTTTTGCCGTGAAAGAAAGACAAACAAACAGACAGACAGACAGACAGACAGACACACTTTTCCATTTATAATATTAGTATGGATGGAAAAGTGTGTCTGTCAGTATGTTTGTCTTTCTTTCACGGCAAAACGGAGCGACGAATTGACGTGATTTTTTAAGTGGAGATAGTTGAAGGGATGGAGAGTAACATAGGCTACTTTTTGTCTCTTTTTAACGCGAGCGAAGCCGCGGGCAAAAGCTAGTTTTACATAAAAAACCAATAAATGTAAGAAATAATTTCTATAAAAACTTTCCTGATTGAAGCCCTAAAAATATGGTTCATATTAAATTTATCGTAAAATTGGATTTTTAGATGCTTTGTAATCAATAAATAGTTAGTTAGACAATGTAAATGGAGCCATACAAAACCTATGGGAGAGTCGCGTTGACAGCTCATAAAAAGTGTGTCAATTGATGGGTTTATGGGACATTTGGGCGACATGTGGGCTCACGAAAATACTGCAAAATACCGTATTTGACATGCATAAGTCTCTAAAAAAAATAAAAAAGCCTATCCAGATGTGTACTAACCTAGGTAAAGTCCATTAGTGCCGACAGGTGTCCCAGTGAGGCTTCCAGCCGGCGTGCTAACGGTCACGGTGGGGGCGGGAGTAGCGCTGTTCTTGCGAGAGAACATCGTCTCGATCTTGTCCTGTGTTGTCGACGGCTTCTTCTTCGGCGAGGAAGCCGCCTTCTTCTTCTTCACTGGCTTCTTTTTACGACCTAGCCATGGTTCTGTGGAGGAAATGGGTAATTGAAGACATGTCGAAATCCTATCGTCTCCCTAGCCTTTACCCAACTATGTCGGGGTTAACTTCCAGTCTAACCGGAATCATCTAGATACCAGTGTTTTACGTGAAGCGACTGCCTATCAGACCTCCACATCCCAGTTGCTGGGCGACACGATACCCCTTGGTTAGGCTGGTCAGACTTTCTGGCTTTCTGACTACTCGTAACAACTGTCAAAATTATACGAAAGACAACCGAGACAGCGACTTTACGTGCTTTCCGAGGCACATGATGTCCAAGATAAACTTCAGAAAGTACATATGAATTGGAAAAGAATTTATGCTGGTCCTACTATATAGAATAATACATAATTATAGTCCAAACCAGCAGTCAGTAATGCTCAACCCGCTGATTTTTGCACGTTGCAACATTGTCATTCCCTGACAGTTTTGTAAATGGCAATCAAATGTTCATTAAAACTACAAGCAATAGCAGCCCGACAGCCAGCTGTCGCTTGGTCGTTGAAAGGTTAATAAAATAAAATTGAGTTATACTAAGTTTAAGATTTTTTTTTCCTTCATTTCTTGGCCTTTTTCCCCTTTGGCGTAAGTGTCCAATAATAACGATTTAAGTAAATAAATGTGTTTAGCATTTTTGATGTCGCCGATAAAACTACGTACACAGAAGGATAATAAATAAATAAAGTTAGATTTATTACTTTTAAAATCATAAAGAAATCGGTCTAAAATAAAAAAAAGTTTACAGAGTACAAAAAGCCCAGAATTCATTTGATAAATTATTTATATCTTGACCAGAAAACCGAGAAACAAAACCTATCTTGTATTACTCACCGTCATCACTATCACTACCTCCATGGAAGGGGTTGAAGTCGGACAGGTCGGAGTCGGAGCCTGGAGGCCGGCGCTCCTCGTCGGACTCGGGCTCCAGCTCGTCCTCCGAGCCGCGCACGAACTCGTCGGATGAGGAGCCTCCGCGCATGCGCTTGGCTGCGGCGTTCGCTTGCTGGCGGGCTGTTACTGGGAACATAGTTAAAATAAATCAATTGCAAAAGTAGCAAGGATTTATTGATCAACCTTTTGTCATTATGTAATGGTGCTACTTGGCGTTTTTGACAAAATATTTGAGTAGCAATATAACGTAAGCTCACTTGTCAATTATACTTGACAAGTGATCGTATGCACGAAAATGTGCAATACAAAACGAAATAAACAAAACAAGTAAAATAGTAACTTATGTATTGCATTTGTAGATGTGTAGTAGTTTATCATATAAAATAAAGTATAATTTGTTGATTATAGGGCTATAATATTTCATTATGGCATCAGCAGGCTGCGCAACTTGATGGCGCTACCAACGAATTGTGTGGTGTGGAGGATATGTTAAAAAGTGTATACATTGTTGTTACGCAGGGCGAAATCTGTTGCCCTGACGAAATATAGTCCAAAATTTTTAAAATCTTATTATTATTTGTAGTGTCACTAATATGGCAACGGCAAAAAATAACGGCAACTCATGTCACGATAACTTACATTTCCTCTTAGAAGTGTTAGCCTCATCGTCCACGCCGTTCTTCCCGTTGTGCGGCGCGTGTACGGGCGCGGGCGGCGCCTTCCGCGGCGGCTCCAGCCCCAGCAGACGGTTGATCCGGTCCCGGTCCGGCGCAGGGAAGTGTTTCTCTACCAGCGTTTGGAATACACCCCTGGAATAAAGAGGTGTTTGGTTATTGTTTGTGTTTGTATGTTGTTAAAGAAGACTGGGCGATTGTGGCCTATGAGTCAATACCAAATGTCTATATACCATTAGCGTTTACCACTAGAGAGGTTTTCTCTAAATCCTCGGCGAGAATTTAGATGCGCTTTTCCCTGAGCCTAGAGCAGAGTTCCCTTAACATAAATCCAACACTCGTATCCTTATTGGTCCATAGGCCACTCTCCATACAAATTTGCCCAGTCTCTTTTAGGATTAGAAAGGAATTAAAAATGTGGGACGAACTTTAAATAAGGTCCGTTGAAATCAATGGTAACTATTACTACAAATTAAATAAATATTATTTTCTGTTCTGCTGGCTATCTAGCTAGCTATGTTCTTTTAAGAGATTAAAAAAAAACCGGCCAAGTGCGAGTCCGACTCGCGCACGAAGGGTTCCGTACTATCATTTATAATAGACAAGTTTCTACCTGTTTATTAAAATCGAGTAAAACCTGCTTAAAAATTACGTTTGTTGTATGGGTTCCCGCCTTTAATATTTAATTTATTGTTATTTAATTATTTATTTTGAAAGGTAATATACAAGTAAATATTCTGTAAAATTTTGAAGCGTCTACCTGTTACCGTTTTTAATATTGAGCAAAAAAATACGAAAAAAACATGTATATTGTATGGGGCATGAATGCACCAGAAGATGCCCTTAATATTTTAGATTTGTTAATTTTTAGTATTTGTTGTTATAGCGGCAACGGAAATACATCATTTGTGAAAATTTCAGCTTTCTAGCTATAACGGTTGATGAGTTACAGCCTGGAGACAGACAGACAGACAGCGGAGGCTTAGTAATAGGGTCCCGTTTTACCCTTTGGGTACGGAACCCTAAAACCGAAGAGTCGGAATAAGACTTTTTTCTTTGTTACGTCATAATAGGAATTTCTACTGCATGCTGGGAGCGTACAAACATTCATCCTTAGAAGCAATGCCTATACATCAAACAAATATTTTTTTAATGCGGGAATTAACCCGCAACAATGCGGCAACCAAAGGCTCAACTACTACGTTAAATCTTAACAGAAGAGCATTCAATGAATATTTTAAATGGCTTTCTTCTTTTACAATTTCTTGCTAAAATAACAACAAACAAATAATATTGCACTAAACTACATTATATTACTAAATATTTTTAATAATAATCATCATTTAATAGTAAACTGTAAAAAAAAAAAGAAACAAATCGATTCAACCAAAAAGTTTCAACGCAAACGTCATAATTCAAATATTCGCGCGCTGTCATTCAGACATCGGTCGCGCAGTTTCAAATAATAGCACGAGTCGCGTCGGCCGGCCTCGGGACCGGTTCGTTCACCCCGCGCCGCCATTACGACGCTATTTATACTGCGAATAGTACACGGACTCAGCGCACGGCTACACATGCGCCATCAAAACTAAATACAGAATCAGAGCATCGATTTTATGAGCGTTTTACGTATTTCAACAATGTGCGCGTTTGTGATTTAATAGTGACTTGTGTTTTGACGTATGTGGGCGCGAAATAGTGTTTGTGTTGGACGCTAAACAGACGTCAGTGACAAATAATTATAAACATGTGTTCTAAACAACAACTAATGGACTACCTTAGTGAAATATCTGAAAAAGCCGAGTTTCCTATATTTAATTACATATCAGCAGAAAAGTTCACCGTTTTACTCAAATGTCGAGTGGACACTAATCAGAATTCCCAGTTCTACAGCCAATACATTTCGGAATGGATAAAGAAGTTCACTAAATTCACCAAAACTGCCTGGATTGTTAGAGCATGTTTTCCGAATTTGAAAAGACTTTTGTATAGAAAAGTTTTTGTATGCCATCGTTCTAGTTTTAACAAAACGAAAGCGCCAAAACAAGCGGGTGCGAAGGACAAACAGTGTAAAGCGAAGATCGACTTTAAAATAAAGTTTATAAATCGCAATACCGTAAAGAACGACAAAATGTTAAAGGACGGCTTAAATTTAACTATCTACATAAACTTCGTACACACGCATGGCGTAAGGGCGAGAGAATCATTCCATTTGCTAAAATGTTCTGCGGACACCGACAATTTATTTTACAAATATTTTTCTGACGGGCACACGACAGCTACAGCAAAAAGCTACCATGAACTAACTATACTCTCAAACTTCGGGGCCAGTAGTGAGCATTTGTTAAATGCTGAAATAAACCCCACGCTACGCCATGCAGCGTACTTGTTTAATAAGAAAAAGAAGGAGGGGCTCAGTCACAGTGTTGCTGAGATAATGGCCGACAAAGTGAAGGCAGTAGACGAGTGTGGAGGCGTGTTGCGATACACAGACGATTTCGGTATCACTGTCGTTATTACACCATTCATGAAAAACGTTCTATCTGGACATGAACTAGATAGCATTATAGTAGATAGTACACCTATCAAAGACTGCGTTGTATCATTTTTCTTGGTTCCCACTCCGTTAGGCGCCCTGCCCGTCGCCTGCGCGTTACATTCACAAACTACGGAACCGAGTTTCAGTCAAGCATTCTTCTCAACGAAATTACTTTTAGAAAATCAGACATTAAAAAGTTTTGAGCCGAGCAAGATTATAATAAATCAAATAGATGAACAAAGCCACGCGTTAGATGCTATATTTACTAATAAAAGTTTGTTTGTGTCGCGTGCGTCTTTAGTCGAGGGAATATGGAACACGATATGCGAGGGAGATGTCAAAATTGAACGAAGACACCGACATGAGGTAATGGAGTTATTTACCTCGCTGTTGCATGCGGAAAATTTAGAAGACGCGGAATTGATTTACAAAAGACTTGAAAATAACAGCAATTTGCAAACCGCTCCAAAACTCAAAGAATACCTGACTGACATATGGGAGAAACGAGAATATTACATAACACCGGACAAAGTGACAGACATATCTTTACGTGTACTGAAACAATTTATACTTTGCAGGTGTAACTCTTATAACAATTTCATCATGATAGACGTACTCTTAAATATTTTAGACAATCATTGGTGTAAAATATTGCACGCACATTTGAGGAACAAATTGATCATTGAAACATATACCAAGTTTTTGCCTAAAGACAAAACTGTGATAAAAACTTTTTCTGGGTTGGACATGTCTGGTCAAAGGTATAGATTAGAGTCAAAATTGCGTACAAAGAGTTATATAACATTTAGAGCAGATACAATGTGTTGCGATTGTGTTAGAGGAAGAAAAGGCGGTTTGTGTGAACACTTATGTTCTATATTACACTCTGTTGTACTTACAACCACTATACCTGAGGAAAAAAGAGCATTTTACACAGCATTAGCCGGTGAACATGAGGTAAAACTCGAGCCGGGATTCCAATCTGATCTTGATTATGACGAAAATGAAATGGAAGAAGAAAAATCAAATAACAATGAACAGTATTTCGAAGTAAAACAAGAAATAGAGGATCATAACGACCCTTTGGACAACAGTCACAGTGACATTGACGACAATACTGCAAATTCAACAAACTTTGATATGGTACACATAAAGAGAAGCTACGTAAATGGTCTGAGAGCTTTGAACGACGAATTTAGAAGGCTAAACAAAATGTTTAGAGATAATCCTAGTGCGTCTAACTTGAACACTATGGGACGTCTAGCTAGAGAACTGAGTAAAATAAAACCGGTCGAGAAAATTAACTTATTGAACATGATTGTTGAACTCGATGTAAAAGGAAATAATAGAGATATGGACTGTAATTAGAAATAGATTTTAAAATTGTTTTGTGATTGTTGTTTATCCAAAGAACTTTAATTAACGCAACGGTAAAGGGACTGTTTCAGATATATTTTTGTATAAATAAATTATTAAAATACCACTTGACAAATAAACTGGTTTTTAGATTTTTTCCTGTACCCGAAACGGAAATGACGAGTGCAGACTACATAAAAAATTACATTCCGTTTAGTTTGTCCGTTATTGGACTGTACAAAAATAATGGAAAGTAGGGATGGCGACAAAAAATGCCATTTTGTTTAGTCCGTATGATAGATTGGTCAAAAATACGCGACACGTATTTGTTCCTTGATCAAATAACCCGTCAAGCGTCGAAGTTCGCACCGGGTGCGAAGTTTCATTGTTTAAACTATTGTTATATTTTTAAATCGGTTAACGGGTAGTTCTGGAGTCTTTTGGAGAGCTCTTGACGTCAGATCGTGACGTTACGCGAAACTTCAACGCACTGTATCGTCGTCATTTTTCGTTTACGAGAAAAAAGAAAAATACGTGTCCAAATTGTTTTGATGATCTAACTGACTGACGGCCTAATTACTTTTATTTCAGCGTTTCGTCTATTATATATTTTTTATTACTTATATTATTATATTTAGAAATGTAATAGAAGACCACACTACCGACTTGGGGTAACCTGTTATGATAGTTGTGTTGTGAAATAAATAAATAAATTATCATTGGCTGTGACTCACTTGGCGGTGGACACGAAGTCGGAGAGCTCGCCGTCGTCGCGCTCGAGCTGGTCGAGCGTGCGCGCCTCGCCCGTGCTCTGCAGCCCGATCGTACTTCTATGTATCTGACTCACTTGGCGGTGGACACGAAGTCGGAGAGCTCGCCGTCGTCGCGCTCGAGCTGGTCGAGCGTGCGCGCCTCGCCCGTGCTCTGCAGCCCGATCGTACTTCTATGTATCTGACTCACTTGGCGGTGGACACGAAGTCGGAGAGCTCGCCGTCGTCGCGCTCGAGCTGGTCGAGCGTGCGCGCCTCGCCCGTGCTCTGCAGCCCGATCACGACGCACTTGCCACACTTCACCGCCTCGCGCGCCGTCACCACCGCGTGGTTCACCTGCACCACAACAATATTTAATTCAAACAAGAAGAAAGAAAAAATGATTATTCGTACAAAGTAAGCTTGTTCACGCATCAAACGCGTGAGCATACACATGAACGCGCTGATGTCGTCGGCGGCGGCGGCTGAGGCGGCGGGCGCGGGACGGGCATGCAGCCGGGCGACGACGGTCGACGGGCGGTGCGGGGACTTCTACATACGACGGCTTCCGAGGCACACACGTCCCTCTATCGACACCTCACTGTACCGCTACTTATATTTTATTTCAATACAAATTTAACATACAGTCCACTCATTTCTGCACTACCCTGAGATCCTGAACAAGCTAATAAACTTTTATGCTATAAACTTTAAAACTAGGACAGCTAAAGTAGCATCACTACTGCGCGAAACGGTTACGCTCAGTATAATGCCGTGACCCATACACAGGCACGAGTCCACGACGCTGGTTTTCAGCGCTAGCCGGCCAATTTATTTCGTACAAATTTATCATAATCATAACAACCTATTGCCGGCCACTACTGAACGGAAAAAGAGTGCCAGCCATCACATTCTTGAGCGTGCCGTATTCTGCCGCTGCCCGTCGTTTTCTTTAAATTGTCTTTGCATCGTGCCAGTGTCTCACTCTACGTTTCCCTAAATGTGGTCTCCACATATTCCCAGACCACAGCCACATGCCCAGTTCCACTTAAAAATAATATATTAATTTCGACATAAGCCTCCCAACAGCTTTTAGTCAGGCCCAACCATTTAATGGTAGGTAAAGTTCTATGTGCATTTTGAACCAAATTCTCATTAAATCGAATTTTACCGGGGATAAAAAATTTAAATATTTAATGGCGAGATAAATAGACGTTAGTGTTACATAACTGCCTAACGTCAAGTGCACGATAGATACGGAACATGGTTAAGCCAAAGTCAGTGCTTAGTAACGTCTGTTTATCTCGCCATAAGAACTAAATAAAATAGCACACTAAAATTCCCTATGTCACAATGATTATAATGAGAAAACAATGACTAGTACCGGTTTTCAAATCAGATGATATTACAGCTATAAGTAACTACAGGCCTATATCGATACTGTCAGCATTTGCTAAGATCTTTGAAGCGTTACTCTGTCCGTATTTCCAGAAGCATTTACGATTGTATTTAAGTGACAACCAACATGAATTTGTTCCACGCCAATCCACAAATACGAATTTAGTTCCGTTCACTGAACTCCTAATACATGCACTTGATCGGGGTCATCAAGCTGACGTCATCTACACGGACTTTTCTAAGGCTTTTGACAAAGTATCGCATAAAGTTCTCATAAATAAATTACGAGCTTATGGCATATCAGGATCCTTGCTTGGTTGGATATCATCCTATTTGATGTTCAGAGTTTTTTCGGTAGTAGTTAATCCGGGTATCAGTCAAGCTTGCAACCAATTTCTTCTGGTGTTCCCCAAGGGTCACATTTGGGCCCAATCTTGTTTAACTTTTTCATAAATGATATCCCTGAATGTTTCAAATTCTCTGAAGTTTTTTATGTATGTTGACGATCTACAAAGTGATCTTAATAGATTAATTTTGTGGTGTAACAGCAACGGAATGTTGCTAAATGCAAATAAATGCTATCATGTTAACTTTACAAGAAAAAAGTCATAAGCCATGTCTATTACATCATTTCTGATAAAATAACTGAAGTAGAAAATGTAAAAGATCTCGGTGTTACTTTCGACAAAAAAAAATTACATTCGTACCACACTTGGATAGTGTAATTAAAAGATCATCCAAAATGCTCGAATTTATGCCTAGGAATAGTAAAGGTTTTCGCGATAATCGTACTAAAATACTACTATACAATAGTCTGGTACGAAGTATCATAGAATATTGTAGTGTTGTTTGGCGTCCCCATTATGCAACTCATGCTGTGCGTCTTGAACGATGTCAAAAACGGGTTGTCTGGCACTTAGCATTTTTAAATGGTATTACTAAAAAAATACGCTCTTATAGCTGTCGCTTAAAGCGTTTTTATATGGAAAGTTTGAAACATCGCACAAAGATCAACGAGGCAATGTTTGCCTCCAAGATCCTCCTACACCAAATTGATTGTCCAAGTTTACTGGCCTTGCTTAGATTCAATGCTCCATCATTGAGTTATAATGTACTACGTACTAGAGGAGCTATCTCAAACAAAATATGGCGCGTAATTTGGTGACAGCGGAGCATGCGCAGTGCAAGCGGGTGCCATAGATAACAACAATGCGCGCAGATGCGACATATTTTTGAAGTCGACTTCTATAGACTTCTTTAATATTATGTGCGTTATGGGTATCGTTATAGAAATAGTTATATTTAAAATAAGAAATGTATAACATAAAATTATGTGGAAAATAATAATAATAATATAACAAAATAAAAAAAAAAAATGATTGAAAGGGTAGTGAGGGAGTGTAGTGTCGGTTGTGTGAGATAGAGTATCAAAGTATCGGTCAGTGTATACGTGGAACTTAGCAGAGGCAAAATTAGTCGGGAAGTCGTGAATTTAGAAGATACATAAGTATTTTCAGTTGCCTCACAATATCTTGTATGATATTATACAAATAAAACGAATTTAAACTGTAAAATTTTTTATTCCCATGAAATAATATCAGTACTCTTCTAACTTTGTGGTGTATTTCTCGTTTTTCTTGAAATGAACGGAACATATTTGTGAATATTCTATTGGCAATCACGTAACTTTGCTGCGATTCTTCTGAATAAATGTAATCCATAATTCTCTAGTACTAGGACACGGCCGAAGAAACTTTAAAATAAAATGTATATATTTAGTAAATAAAAAATATTAATATTACTTAATACATTTTTTCTCATGATTAATAACATTTTCTTGTTCGTAATTGTTTATCGTTACCCGACGATAGTGTCCATTCTGCGCATGCAACAAATATTTTACTCTTTGATATTAACATCAACATGGCCGCCGTCGAGGTGACTCGTCATACTTTCCAAATTACAAACAATAAAATTAAATTAGGCATGTTTTAAAGATAATATTTTGAACTTACTGGTAAAAAATCACTCCTTGAATTTTATTTATATTTCTCAAGCTGTTTGAACAGTATCTCAATGCACACGAAGGCATATTTGTGAACAAAACTTTGCACTCGAAATCGTCTAGCTGCTGCAAGCGCTCGACATAGACTAAGTGAGTTAGTAAATAAAAAAATAATAATAAATATCTTGGGGAACAAGATCACACACGGCCATCTGATTCCAAGCTAAGCAGAGCTTGTGTTATGGTAACCAGATAACTGATGTACATACTTATATACTTTATAAATACATACATATTATAGATAAATTACACCCAGACACAGAACAAACAATCATGCTCATCACACAAAGTTTGTCCTGGGTGGGAATCGAACCCACGGCCTCCGGCTTAACAGTCGGGGTCACTGACCACTAGACCAACAGGCCTGTCAAAGTGTGCATGCACTCTAACTCGTGTTACAAAAAATTTAGTTGAGGTGACTCCTCTAGTACGAAGTACATTATAACTCAATGTGCTCCATCTAGGATCCCTCGTAAACCAATCACTCCGCTCTGCCCGCCTCTAAGAAGGACAGTTTTAGGTTCTAATTCTCCATATGCGAATCTATCTAGAATTGTGAACAGGCTCAGTGACAGTTTTTGTTAAGTTTTAAGTCTCAATTATTTTAGTTTAGTATTAAGTTTCTCTGTTATCTTTCTTCGAAATGCGGTGTTGTGTTAAGTAATGTTTGCATTGTTATTAGTTTGCTTAAAAAACTGTTATTGCATGTTTGGATGTAAAACATTGTTGGTAGACCTAATAAATAAATAAATAATACGACAGTACGTTACCTTGGCAGCGATACACAGGTACTTGAAGAACCTCTGGTGCGCCGACCAGAACTGCCCCCACATGGTCTTCTTCATGCGCGACTCCGCGTTGATCAGCTCGGCCGCCTCCGTGAACCGCTGCATCGCTTCCACCCACTGACGGGACACACAATATTGTATATAGAGATGTATTAATGGCGCCATATAACGAAGAGTAAGTGTGGTTTACAGTTTTCTCCATGTAAAAAAGCTTTTTACAAAAATAACTATTTCGGAAATCGGTGGCTTCTCTTCTGCCGGTCTATTTGATGTGTTGCCACCGACTTCCAAAATAGTTATTTTTGTGCTTTTAGTTTTTGAAGTCGGTTAACTTTTTTTTTTTGTAAAAAGCTTTTTATTTTTTACTTTTTAGTTGGAGTTTCAATGTCTGACTACGTTTTAGAGTAACTTTCAAAAAATATGTACGTTTTTCTATAAAAATTGAGGAGTTCCCTCGATTTCGGCATGATACCATCATCAGATCCTGGACCTGATGACAATGGGACCATTTGGGAAGTCTACCCTTTCAATAAAAAAAAGAATTGTACAAATCGGTTGGTAAACGACGAAGATATGCGCGAACAAACATAAAAAAAAATATAAACACCGAATTGAGAAACTCTTCCTTTTTTTAGAAGTCGATTAATAATTATCAATCATCATTTCTTTTTAAATTATTTTCTATAGTCTAATTTAAATATTTTGTCTTTTGACCTAGCATAATTAATTTGGCATCCAAAAAATACTGTGGAAAAATAACTTTTGACGGACATACAATTTTGAACTGTTCTTCAGCGCTCAACATAGCCTTATAATATTATTTTAAGTGATATTGGAAATTCATATTTTTTTCTTTTGCGTCCGCGAAATATGCTCGCCGCAATATAAGTCAGCTTTTCTGTTGTATTGATTTAATTAGTCTTTGTTATTTTACTGGCAATATTGTAAAATATCTATTAAGATCTTTTCTGTTTCTGATAAAGATGAATTTTGTAAAATTCTCTCATAAAAAATATCTTAAAAATGTATAATATTGTCACATACCAGTGCCACAGACTTGTCGTAGGTCTCCTTGAAGGCGTCCGAGAGCGGCACCTCCTCGATCTTGAACGACACGCCGTGGAACGACAGCTGGCGTGCGATGTACATGCCGCGCAGCTTCATGTCCATCGCTACAATCTCCATAGCACCTACACCTCTGTACGAAAGAATAATAACATCGAAATATTACACTAAGGTACTAAGAAACACTTATTTTCGTCAATTTAGCCTTTATCTACATTTATTATGGAGTTATCACAACATCATCCTAGCCTTTTCCCAATTACGATGGGGTCAGCTCCAGCGTAACCAGATTCAGCTGGATATCAGTGTATTACGTGAAGCGACTGCCTGTAAGATCTCTCCAACCCAGTAACTGGGCGACACGATACCTCTTGGTTAGACTGGTCAGACTTTCTGGTTTACCCATAACGACTGTCAACGTTCTACGAATGACAACCGGGACCAACTGCTTTACGTGCTTTCCGAGGCATGGGGCATTATTTTAAATCATCAATCATTGTAATATTACACTAATTTGTTAGGTACCATTACAATGAAACCCTTATTTTCATGAAGTTAGCCATTCATTTCACCTGATTTATATGGAAGTATCTCATTTGCTCAAAAATTCATTACAGTAATATTAGAAAAGTGGGACTAAGTTGGCCAACTTAATTCCCCCTTTTCTACTAGATAAACTAGGCAAACATTTAGAATTTATGCTGCTTTTCACAAAATCCTGTTTAGTCCTAGTCTCCCATCCAATGTGACCATTTGTTTCGAGCTAGAAGATAAATTAACTACGTTATGAAAACCTAATACTATACTAGACACAGTATAACCTGATAAAATTATAGCATGGGTATATTTGACGGGGCTGTTGGTCTAGTCATAGTGGTTCGATTTCCACCCAGGACAAACATTCTGTGATGAGCATGATTGTTTGTTCTGTGTCTGGGTGTAATTTATCTATAATATGTATGTATTTATAAATTATATAAGTAAGTATATCAGTTGTCTGGTTACCATAACACAAGCTCTGCTTAGCTTGGGATCAGATGACCGTGTGTGACTTGTCCCAAGATATTTATTTATATGGTTCCGAGCACCCCAAAAATCCCAAATACACAAAAACCAACTTTAACCTGAACACAACGCACTCCAAACTCACCTCTTCTCAACAGCATTAATAAAGTCCATAAAAGTGGGGAAGGGCGTCCCATCCCCCCATATGCCCAGGCGGACCATATAGGCCATGTTCCTCGGCTCACTGGCGCCGGTCGCGGACGCGTACACTACGCGAGCTTTGGGCAACTTGTTCTGTAGCTCGAGGGCAGTCAGACCGGTCTTTGTTGCCTTGCCCGACCCTACTGGGCAAAGGTTTTTGGCTTTGTGACACTCGTCGAATACGATCTGGGTGCGAGTTGAGGATTTTGTACTGGTGAAAGGTTATGGGTCGAAATCTATACTAATATTATACATGGGAAAGTGAGTCTAACGGGTGGGGTTACGGAATAGCTCTAATAATTACCGCGACCCCGGAACACAAAGGAACAAATAAACATGGATTGGTCAGTAAAAGTCTGACACGCCCTCTCGCCCCGCCCAGGACAGGACCAGTCATTTGATGATTTCCCATCCATAAAAAAACCGGCCAAGAGCGTGTCGGGCCACGCTCAATGTAGGGTTCCGTAGTTTCCCGTCCGTCACAATAAGTGTACCTACTTATAAGTTTAAAAAAGGCTATTTGTTACGTTGACATACTAAGTACGCAAAAATTATTTTGTAGAACCTTTTTGTCTTTTTTGTACAAAAACTGTTCTTTCTATCAAGTTCAAAATAATTTTCCTAGAAAGTCCTTATAAAGTTCAAGTTTCCAGATTTTTTTCATATTTTTTAAACCTACGGGTCAAAAGTTAGAGGGGGGGGGACGCTTTGATTTTTCCTTTTGGAGCGATTATTTCCAAAATTATTGACATTATCAAAAAATGATTTTAGTAAACCCCTATTCATTTTTAAATACCTTTCCAACAATATATCACACGTCAGGGTTGTAATTAAAAAAGAAAACCACTTCCCTATTTACATATAGGGGGGCTACCCTAATAAAACGTTTTTTTCCAATTTTTATTTTCGCACTTTGTCGGCGTGATTGATATACATATTGGTACCAAATTTCAGCTTTCTAGTGCTAACGGTTACAGAGATTAAGCGAGGACGGACGGACAGACATGGCGAAACTATAAGGGTTCCTAGTTGACTACGGAACCCTAAAAAAGAGTGACATAGGCTGCTTTTTGTTTCTTTCTAACGCGAGCCAATCCGCCGCAGGCAAAAGGTAGAAATGTATAAAGTAGCCAGTGTTAATGTTTTAGGCAGTAGCTTTTTAAACCTTTTGAATGTCAGACCATAAAATCATGCGCATTCCATATAATGCCAAGCACAAATTCATCACAAATATAAAAAATGGTTATTCGAAACTTTGTCGATAATATAATCAACATTTTCAATTTTATTTTGAACAGGCTAAAATGTACCTTTGTGTAATGTAAATCTGTAATTCGAATACTGAATAAAAGTTGTTCATTTTATAAGTATGGTCACTTAGCAGACATGAGACAGGCGTGATCACATAAAGCAGACAGCCCCATTTCTTTAGGCTCTCAATGGATAATTCCAGTCTCTTCCATCTCTAGACCAAAGATCTGTGATAGGTCTTTCGCTACATCTTTTTAACCTCAAAATTTCACTAGGTACGACAATACTTCACATTACTCAAAAAGGATACAACTCCATCAAAATCCTCGCCGCACCACTGCAGCAGCTGTTTCAGCCTGGTCCTATACTTGGTTGTAGTAGACTGCGTCTCGCCGATCAACGCAGAGTACGTGCTGAATATAACGCCCTTCTTCACGTTACCGTTCACCGCTGATGAGATCTTTGCGTATTTGAACTGGTGGAAAACAAGTTATAGTTGTTGAATTGATGCATTAGATGCGTGGTAGGAGTTGAATTGATGGATGAAATACGTAGTAGGAGTTCAGCTGATGGATAAAATATGTTATTGTAGTTGAATTGATGAACAAAATGCGTTTAGTAGTCGAACTAATGGACAAAATACGTTATAGTAGTTGAACTGATGGGCAACACGTGTTATAGTAGTTAAATCGATTGATATAATACGTAATTAAAATTGAATAAAAGGTTAAAAAACGTAATGGTAGTTCTACTGATAGAGAAAATACGTTAAAGTAGTTGTTCTAATGGATATAATACGTGATAGTAGTTGAACTGACGAAAATCCTCAGAACGTCAGCATCGCGAGAGCCATTTATTTACTCACGGGACAAATGTTTGTAAGACCTAAAGTATTTCCACCGTGCCTGATTGATTATATTGGTAAGTACAGCGAAATACACAACAGAGCAAGCAAAAATCCTACTGTAGACAATTTACTTCTGAAATAAATGAACTATGAAGAAAAATCAACTTTTTATTTGTCTCTAGATACAATACTGTCAAGTAAAATAATAAAGAACCAACGCTAGTTACTTATTTATTTATGGCTTGCCAACAACTTATTTACTCAAACACATACAATTAACACAGCAGGATTTTTGGATACAGTGAACTTGTCAATCATAGGAGTGTTCAGCACTTGCAAAATTGGATTGTTTAGCCAAAATGTATACAAACAAAATAAAATAAAATGTTATTAGTTACCTTATTAAGCGGATGCACCTCAATCTTGCCGGCGCCGATGTCGCGCAGGTCGCGCTCGGCGTCGTACTTGAGGTCGTTGGACACGGACACCCAGATGGCGCGCTTGCGGCCGCGGATGTAGTTCTCGAAGATTATGCCCGCTATCGTGCGGCCTTTACCTACGCCCGCGCCGTCGCCTATGGACGATATTTTTTTGTTAAAAGAAAGAAATAAATAAAAATATTTATTTTAGCGTCCCACAAACGTTCATCATCATAATCTCCCTAGCTTTTTTCTCAACATGTTGATCGGTCGGCTTCCAGCCTAACCGGATTCAGCTGGATACCAGTGTTTTACGTGGAGCGACTGCCTATCAGACCTTAACAACCCGGTAAGTGGGCGACACGATACCTTTACCTCTTGGTTAGAGTGGTCAGAGTTTCTGGCTTACCCGTAACGACTGTCAAAATTCTACGAATGACAACCGGGATCAACGGCTTTACGTGGTTTCCGAGGTAAGGGATGTCAGTGATGTCCAAGAGAAACTTTAGAATGTACATAAAAATCTGTGCGGGACCAAAAAGGTTCGTAACTCAGCATATTGCTGCAATATCTATAAAACAATAAATACCGCAGCGTTCGATTCTGCTTAGACCTACTGTGATATAACGGACAAACTCACAAAGGTTAATTGTCAACTATCTCATTTATTACAGTTTAGGGGTGTCTGGCTCTGGCAGGCCTCCAGCTGCAGTGCTGACAGTAGACCGTTGTGATGGTCTCGTTACAGCGTCACACTACGTCGATATGACTCACCGATGAGGAAGCCAGCTCTGGTGCCGTCGGGCAGTAGATGCTCGTGCGCCTGCGAGACGTACACCACGGCCTCCAGCTGCAGGGCTGACAGTAGACCGTTGTGATGGTCTCGTTACAGCGTCACACTACGTCGATATGACTCACCGATGAGGAAGCCAGCTCTGGTGCCGTCGGGCAGTAGATGCTCGTGCGCCTGCGAGACGTACACCACGGCCTCCAGCTGCAGGGCTGACAGTAGACCGTTGTGATGGTCTCGTTACAGCGTCACACTACGTCGATATGACTCACCGATGAGGAAGCCAGCTCTGGTGCCGTCGGGCAGTAGATGCTCGTGCGCCTGCGAGGCGTACACAACGGCCTCCAGCTGCAAGGCTGATAGTAGACCGTTGCGGATCGTCTCGTCCGGTAACGTGACTTTGTACGTCACGTCTACCGGTTCCACTGATGATAGGGACGCTGTTTCGACTACTGGGTCGGGGTGCTTGCGGCCCAATTTCACTGGTGAAGACGGGTTAATAAAAATTAGCCAAACTATAAATAAATATCTTAGGACAACACACACGACCATTCAATCGCAAAATAGGCAAAACCTGTACTATGACAAATTATAAACTTTTTGACGGCATATACTATACTTACATTTTGAAGGCATATAATCTGCGTACGTTTCGGCGACACCCATTTCTTCATCGTCAACTTCTTCTTCGTCGCCGCCCATCTATAAATATGGTCAGTATTGGTCAGTGAAAAACATTAGAAAAATATGAGTCAGAGACACAAGCGGAAAAGTTCTGTGGCACATTACAATATTAAGATCCCCAAACACTCGAAAACCCCAAAAACCTGATCCTTACTTTTGCTGTAATAGCATAGTAATAGTAATACATAGTTAAAATTGTTTCCTCACGATTGCGGCTCAAAAGACACAGTCCCGTGGCAGACGGTCGTACAAAAAGTCTGAGATATAGAGTACCTTTTGCAAACCAACGTTAAAATTGAAATCGTAATTGGCCTATTCACAATAGTATATGAAACAAAAAACACATTTCAAAACTTATTAAACAAACTAACCTTTTCCTGCTGCCACATATTCCCAGGCTTGTTCTGCGGCCACATGGGCCCCACCTGCGCGAACTGTCCAAGCATTCCAGCCAGCGGGCCCCCCATACCCGACTGTATGATCTGATTCAGGTTCTGCAGTAAGTACGAGTTCATCCCTGTCATGCCTACCATCTCCACTGTTGAACAACACGTTGGTTAATGGCAGTGAATAACAGATGGCGCTGTACTAAGTTGTGGAATTTGATTATAGATGGCGTTGTTGCAAGTTTTGTTAAAATCGATCTAAAGCTTAATTTTAGTTACAAGGGCGTTGAAGTGGCTGTAACCGATATTTAGGTAGACATTTCTTCAGACTGAATAGTGTTTTCAAACCTATAAAAATAGTTAAAGCCACTTCCATGCCTCCAACTACTAAAAAATAGAAATTTATTATTACAATAAAAATGCGTTATTAATAGTCGCGCATACCGTACAAATGTAATTATGTACAACAACGAAAAACATAAGAAAAATATTATTTGGAAAATGCTTGGAATAAAACAACAGCCAATAGCAAAATCAACTACATACATATGAACTATATACAAACCTGCCTAGGTGTTAAGAATCCACCCACAGAAAAATAAATTTAAGTGAAATAAGTGAGTGATTGTTAAATAATTGAATCACAGTATTAAGACAAAATGCGATACTCATATCCCCAGCCTTTCCCCAACTAAAGTTAGAGTCAAACTATATGCAGCTAAATTCACATTACAGTTCAATAACGCTATACCGTACTCAGGAATCGAAACCCCACCTCAACTGAGGGCCAGTGGCATTGTAGAATAGATAGCAAAAGCGAATAGATTGTCAAATGTATGGAATTGACATAAGCTTTCGCTAAACAATTTGATATCTCCATACATTTGACAATCTATTCGTTTTCGCTGTCTATTCTACAATGCCATTTGTCTAGGGGGGCAGCTACGACTGATCACGCCACCAACAGGGCAATTCTGTCACTATAGTTAAGTATAGTTCTAATTTGTAAAAATCTCCCTCTAAGCTCCACCCCTTTTTCACTACTTTAAGAAACTTAGTAGTAGGCACTACTAAATAAATAGAAAATAAAAAAGATGCGTTAAAAATACAGCAAACTGTTTAAAAGAGTTCCCACTACATTAAAAAAATTATTAAAAAATTGTCGACAACAAAGACATAAGAATTATTCGTGCTAGATTTACTCTTGCGCATCGAATGTTCAATTAGATACGTTATTGTCTATCTAGTAAAGTCTATAGTCACGTGTAACATGGATTTACTAAAGGTACCGATATTATACGCTTGGATCAGAATTGTGTGTACTTAAAGACTTTTATAACCCTTTCTCGCAATGTAAGTTTATAAGCAGCCGACCTGACGTTTAGACAACCGAGATTAGCTAAGTTTAAAGCATGTTAGATATAATATTGATCTTCAAATACAGGTTTACTTCCTCTTCCCACTATGGGATGGGACCACAATACGACACGACTTGGGAAGAATCACGGTCAAGTCAAATCATCAAGTCCAACTACGGGACCCAAGGTCAAATTTTGAGCTGCTATCGAAAAATTCATGATGGAAATACCTCATTAACACACCCCTGAATTAATCCTCGCAACTCACATTTCACAGTCGAGCCTGTATAGTCAAGCGTAACCCCTAACCACCCTATTTAAAAAATAATCTTTCGAAAGGTTACAATTTCGTACAATTGAATGTTTACACGACTTTCAAAGGGTTGGTTTTATCCAGCTTCCCTTGCGCAAAACATTTCCGCTCACGTTGCTTCTACGCAACGATACTATTTGTAGCCTATTGTGTAATTAAAAGGTCCCCCTGGTCCCATAATGTATAGAATTAGAGGGCTTCGCACAAACTTCTAAAAAAAGATGTTGTATTTTAGTTATATAAAACAGCTAAAATCTGTTAAAAAAGGGCCCATTTAAAGTTATAAGGAGGAGTGCAGAAACCTAATATTTTACCAGAAATAAATTAAATTTATAGAAAATACACACACTGCCATGCGTTTTTAAACACACAATGTATGTACTATGGACAAAATTGAATCATGCCCCATTTCGACGACAAATCGTTTGAAGCTGTCAAAATAATAAGATTAGACGAGTGACATTTTTAATACATGTTTACGTGATTGTCGACCTAATTGTATTTGAATGTCTGTAGAAAAATAGGCTTATGGTGGGTCATGCTTTCATTTTGTCGATTGTACATATTAACTATTTTATTTTAGTTTATTATATCGGGTATTTAAAAACAATTGAGAGGTTGTGCTAGGCCCCCAATCTGTCAAAAATGCCTATACTTTTTCAACGTTACAATTTTTCAATATTTTTAGTTAACAATGAATATGTCAATTAAAAACGTTAGGACAATTCAAGAATAGGCCTTCAGGTGTAAATGACCGTGTCAAAAATAGAAATGAGGTCAGTTATACATAGGCAAGAAAAGCTAGCGTCCTAGGTTCTATTAGCGGGCAGCCGATGCATGGTGAATAATTTAGTGAAATTGGCTCCGATCAATAGTTAGCTTGCATAGCATTTACAGAAATACCACTTTTAAGTGTTAGCAATCGATAAAGTTCTCTAAGCTACGATAGGATGTTAACTACGAAATTAAAAAGAAATGCTAATGTATACAGGGTGTAATAACAAAAGGGTATGGTCACCCTGCTGAAATTATATTTATTTTACATTGTGTTTTTTTTTGTCTATATTGCAAGAAAGTTATATTACTGAATTGGTCAAATCATGCGAGGACCACGTAGGTTAATGACTGAGGATCTTGATGAGACATCACACAGATTTTAGTGAACCTGGACGCACAGTCAGTGTTTAGCTCATCTAAAACCGAAAGTAGGGCATCAGAACCGGTTTTTCCCGGTTCCAAAAGAACCGGGAATTCCCGGTTCTGAGAGACCCTGACAGAACCGGTTCCGTAAAACGAGGAACCGGTTTTTCGGTTCTTTCGGTTCTCTCTTAAAATAAATTTAGAAATAATATTATCTCTATAATACTCTTTATCCTAAATATCAAGTCATTATCCAGAGGACATAACCTAAATTGGGCTAATTTTTAATTTGCCAGCCAACAAATAAAAACACATTATTTTAATAGAATACAACATTATAAATATTTTTCATTACTATACCAAAGTTCTAAATCAATTTACTGAGATTATATTTTGTATTGAACATTTAATCTCTAAGTAACACTCAGTGTAAATGCAAAGTTTTTTGATTGTCAAAAATGTTATTTATAAGTGCTGTAATGGTAGTCAGTAGCATTTTTGATTTCTCGTGCATTGTAGAAATCTGGGAAAAAAAATGAACGAAATAACGTCTTTTTCCTTTAATATGGGATGTCAGACTAATTGAGATTGTATATTTATTATTTATTTATTTTAGTTTAAACAAAACGGTGAACACCAATTACATTAAGTAAACAGAGACAAGATTAAATAGGTATAAAAAAAAACACACACAGGAAAGTAAAAGAAATTAAAATTACAATAAAAGATTACGAAGTTTAAATAGATGTCTGTGTTCAACTCTCAGATTATTAATTTTTTTGATTCTTAATAGTTGGAAATCCGTTTTTAATCGTCTGTTTGTGTTGATTTCCACCACCAAACGGCACATGGTAACGAGGCGTGACTTGTCTGCTTGTACCGTAGTCAGACAAGTCACGTACTTTTCATTAGTCTTTTTTATTTGGGGCATATGCATGAAAGTTATGTTGCGTGTCTAAAACAGCTATCCAGAATACCTAAATACGTTGGCCCAGTAGGGCCAATGCCTGCTGGGGATGCGGAATTGTTCGAAAGAGATACCGTGCCCCGTAACATGAAGGGCAACTGAAGAGGCATGGGTGGGTTTTAGTCAGTAAAAGTCTGTCCTGCCCCAAGTCATTTGACGATTCCTTATCCATGATCCTTTTTTACATTCTTACTCCCACATTAATACGAGAAATTTAATAATAACTAGGTTTTATTTCTCTAACGAATTACATATTTTGAGTGTAAATATTATTTTACAGACTTGACTTAGAACTTCGGTGTAATAATAAAAAGGGTTTATTTTGCTCTATGCAAATATTAAGTTTATTTTAGTTTTCAAAATAAAATTTTCAAAATTTCAATTTTCAAAATTAGCCCAAAAATGTTGAATCTTTAAGAAACTAACGATGTTTTTAAGGGACATTAAGGTAAATGCTCCACGATACCCCACCAAATTCAAATTTTTGACAGTTGTTTTGCAATTTGCAGCTCAGTCTCGGATAGTATGGTAGTAAAAGTTGTATTCGCGTTAATGACACATACTATCCGATAGTGAGCTGGCAATTGTAAAAAACGTATGACTATTTGAATTTCGGTGTTGACTGTTGAATTGATGCCAAAAATAGTTAAAAACGATGTTTTAATTTGAGTATAATTAAAAAAATATATAAATATGCTTAACCAATAAAGTGTGTTTTATTTAGACCCCTTTCAACTAGAATTTATGAAAAAACCCGAAAGAACCGAAAGAACCGGGTACCCGGTTCCGTCTAGAATTTAGAACCGAAAGAACCGGTTCCTAAAATAGGGCCGGTTCTCGATGCCCTAACCGAAAGCAGCCCGTCTTGATAAACAAAACAAGGACTTTTGGATAGGCAGTTTTAGTACTCATCCGGCTTTAAAAAAAAATACTTTATACATTGGACCATTGTTGAAATTGCAAAATAACATACTCATTCGAAAATAAACCGAAAATCTTCCATTGTAATATAAAGTTGTTATTTTAAGCCAATCCTATTCAGGATTTCAGCATTGTCTTTGTTCTTTCTGTTACACCCTGTATATGACTGTTTTTTCCGGATTAGTAACTTTGTGTCTATGAAACTAGAAATATTCAGTATGTAAAAAGACGAATCAAATGGCAGTTACTGCCCAGTGATTGCCTGCTAAATCCACAAAAAATCAGCGTGCAGAAAATTCTACAAAAAATAAATATTGACTTCATTTACGCGTTACTTTGCGGACACACTAAAGTCTATTCGAATTTTTGTCTCCAATTCATGTTTGTTCATAACAAATATCGACTTTACTGCGATAATGGTATAGTTGATTTTACAATGACATGAAGATATTAAAGTAATACTGCAAATTAAGCGTTATGTTAATATTAAGGTTTGTTTTGTAAAAATCACATGAATTGAGAACAGGATTGGATATTTGACACCATCGACAAATATTTCTAACACACAAATTTTTAAAAACAATGCACTTTAAAGCCCTGCCACAAGACTAAAATTCAATTAAATGTAAATATTGATTTTTATTTTATTTGAGATCAATAAACAAAACGAATGAGCTGTTAAAAGAGTAACGTCCTAGGTTAATCCCTTTTTGACAGCTCAGAATATAAATAAGTCAGTGATGTCAAATAACTAGACGCAAGGTTAAACAGGGACGAAATTTTCAAAAGGGATTTTATGATGAATTAATTAATGGTTTTTGCCAAAAATGCCAAACGAATAAAATGAACGATTTTTTTATATTAAATTGTTGCTAAAATCCTTTTTCGAATTGTCACCCCAATTCACCGTTGCGTCCAGTTCAAAGCAGCGGACACGAAGTCAGCAGACGCGGCAGCGGCGAAAGCGGTAAGTTTAAACACATTAATTTATACGGAACTGGCCTCGAAAGCAGTGGCGCGGGAGCGGCGTTCAGTGTGTTGCCACATTTATCTGACCCACGCTACAAATTAGTTTATCAAGGGTAGATCAGGTAACTCTGTCAACATACTGTACTATAGGCACTTTTTTAAGGATGTGAAATCAAATGACTATCCGCTGTGGCCGGTCCGGAAGGGAGTGTCAGACTTTTACTGACCGTTCCAGGGACGCGGTAACTCTTTCGAACAAATAGAATCTAGCGGCCTAGTGCCCGCGCCACCACCTCTGCCGCTACGCACGCGCATAGTTCGTTTCCGCAGCTAAAGGGCCAGACTTCACCAAAGCGGAGATATGCGTAGACGTGTCGTTCAGCCAATCGGCTTGCATTATTTTATCAGCGCACCGCTCAACTTTAGCGCAATATAGTATCCTACTGGTTATTTACGAGACATCCGCACATCTTCGCTTAATTGAAATCCGGGTCTAAAGGTCCCTAATAATGATCGAATCCACTCACTCTGAGCGAGTAGCGACGCGGCGCTGTACGCGGCCGACGAGCCCGCCGCGAAAGACGTCGGCGGGGCCATGGCGGGCGCTACGCAAAATCACCGGCTTTATCATTCAACCTAATTTGGGATTTACACGGGTGACTAAAGCCGCACGATTTTTGTCGTGGACAGTCTACATGCCAATTCGGTTAGGTTGCTATTACATAAAGCTGCAAACGCGACGAGATGCACGGTGAAAATCGCCCCGTGTAAACACCACATTACACTTACACCGAGATAAATGGACGTTAGCATCTGCTTTGACTGAGAATTCTGTCACTGTCGTACAAAAATACCATCGTGTCGACTATGAAAATACCATCATCAAAATTAACATTATAATAAGCCCAATCTTTGGGTACACGCATCCAGTTGCTACCAGCTGCCTTTAGACCATAGCTCCATATGGCAACGGGCGTCTCACACTACGCATGCCTAATCATGGTTACTAAACTTTTTTTTTTTAATCTTATTAATCTTATTGTTATTTTTTGTATCTTATTCTATTTTTTTTTTTAATTTTATTGTATTATTTAGTCTTGGTTTCGATTTTAAATTCCAATAATTTTGTAGTTTGATATTTATAGAAATACTTTTGTATCTACCTAGATAGAATGTGAATGATGTGGTCGCCTGTAATTGGAAGCACACAACGTGTACTATCCATAGTTAAGCCAGCATGCATGTTATTGTGTAGCCTCTGTTGGCGATCCAATAAATAAATAAATAAATAAATAAAAATAAATAAACTGCAGAACACGCTTACTCAAGCGATATCAGTTCTACGACAGACGTGCCCACTCCACCGCCACTTTATTTTGACTGATCCGAGTAGCTATGTAAGTTCTCTAATGAATATCTCCGTTCCAAATTGTATCCTTCAGAAAACTCCGAGCATACTAGCTCGCTTGGCGACTTTGAACCTGTGTTCCAGTTCTACCCTAAAGGCAAATTAATGTAGTAGCTGGAGCCAGCATCACTGGATTCCGGCGCTGGATCGGCACTGTATCAATGTAAATCTGTTTTAATTCTCTGGATACTGGATGTTGGACTGGATTGAAACAAGACGTAGCAGAATAAGACGGTAACATAGCCAAGTCAAAGCATATGCTAAATAACATTTGTTTATCTCAGCGGTGAAGGACTTTTTCAAGGACACGTTTTTGAATAAAATCAATTTCAATATTACCCACGCACACAGATATTTAAATTGGGGGGAACGCGGCGCGCGGATTGACAAACTTTTCGATATATTGGCTAGTTTGTCTGCAGTAGATTATTAGGTAGTTAATGATAACATAAACTGCGAAAACTGCCCTTAGGCCCGAGTCACACCGGAATGGCAGCGGCCGGCAGCGGCGCGGCGAGCACCTTCAGTGTGAAATAATTTTAAACTTTAACTACATACTTATAAGACTAGAATCGCTTGAAAAGCTTGAAAAGGTCGCGAGGCCGCCAGCGGCCGCCCGCGGCGCCGCGAGCGGCCGCGCGCCTTTCGTTTCTAGCGACGATGGCCGCCGCGGGCGACCGCTGCCATTCCGGTGTGACTCGGGCCTTACTACTACGACATAAGGACATCATGGTAGGTACATCGTTTGCAGTTAAAAAATTTTTTTTAATTCTCAACGAGGACCGAATACTGCAACTTCTTTAATCGCGTCTCATTTCATTTTTTGAGTCCAGATAAGAAGGATGCACTGATTTCATAATAAAATTTTGCACATTAATGCCCTAAATTCGCCGTTTTTAATAGAACCAGTAGAAATAAACATATAATGAAAATTCTTACTTCCTCCTCCCCTGCCCAAGCCGCCGAGGCTGGCCAGCGGTCCTATGGACAGTGGCTTAGTGAGTGAACTCGCTGATATCTTGATAGGCTTGATGTTTGTAGCCTGGCCGAACGCGTGGCCTGACGGCGCTGCAAACAAACAATAATAAAAACATAAGACAACCTATATTAATAGATATAAGATAGGATTAGAAACTTTGTTCGAAAGGTTTTGTAATCCAGCAAAGTGGGATCTAGCATATGATTAGGCCCTGCAGGAAACGGCTTGCAGGATCCGCAATTTATATTTAATTGCGTTAGTTCATAACAATTAGCCGCATTTAATAAAATGGTCGTGTGTTGTTTAATATCTTTTTATTTCATTTGTTTAACCCAAATTAAAAAAAAAAATTAAATAAACAGTGCTGAATTGTAATCGCTCATGCTTACGAACGTGTAACATACACATTGTTTCAGTAACGTAAAAATAGTATTTAACCTTTCAACGACCAAGCGGCAGCCGGATGTCGGGCTGCTATTGTCTTTCTATTGTGTCTCGAATCACGTGTGTTCTAAAGTTTAATTAATGTGAAACTAACATAGCAAAGTATGGCTGGTTGCGTGTAGTATTTTTTTTCGTACAAAGTTACAGAATAGCCCTGCGGTTTACACACGGTGTGGCACTCACCTGCGAGAGGGTTTGTGGTCGGCTTGACTGTGACCTGTGGTGTGACTGTGACTTTCTTGGCGGCCATGCTGGCGGCCGCTGCCAGGGTCTTGCCTCCACCTGGACAAATGGATACACGTGTAATTATGTGAACTTAAAAGTAAAAAAAAAATTTAAACAAACACATCTACGTATTAGGTGTTCATTTTCGTTGTGGGTTTTTTTAAGGTTCTTTTTTTGGGGAGTGGAAAATCATCAAATGACTTATCCCGTCTTGGGCGGGGCGGGAGGGCGTGTCGTGATTTTTACTGACTAAAACCCACTCATGTACCTTCGGTTGCCCGTTATGTTCCGGGGTCACGGTAGGTAACTATTATAAACATTCCGCAACCCCGGGGTTTTTTTTAGGATGGGAAATCACTTTTACTGACTAAAACCCACCCTTGTTCGGTTGCCCTTTATGTTCCGGGGCCGCGGTAACTATTACAACTATTCCGCAACCCTGGTAGTTTGTTGTGGGATCAGAATTGAATATTTAGATGGTGGAAAAATACCGCTCGCTTCCTATGATATTCAAAATAAAAAAGGCTTTAAAAATACCAACAATAAAAGCTTTATCTTTGGGGCAACCCAATATTTAGGAATGGACTGTTATTGAGCGATAGCGTGAAATATAGTGTCAAGGTTAGTTATTCACATCCCGTATTCCAAAACTATAATATTGTTATTGTGCGACTTCACTTGGCGTATTTGACAAAATATTTGTGTGTTCGATGCAACGCAATATGAACCTTATTCTAATACTACTAGGGTATAACCTATATTATCCAAGTAACGCGAATATTTGGTCAATTACGCCAAATGAAGTCGCACCATTTAGCTCAATAATTGTTACAAGTAAAAAGACTTCGATAGGCTCTAAGCTGCCTGTACCTAAGTTAAATACAGTTGTTTGTTATCATGAGTACATACCTACATATTTTAAGTCATCTATGTGAAATATACACAGACTCACAAGCCAGACAAGCTCACATATTAATTGAGGAGAAAAACTTCTATTTTTTTATAAAAGTCTCCATATTTTCTTAAATAGCCTCTACCTGTCTAAAATACTTCTTTTAATGCCACGAGGGTTGCGGGCGGGATAAGGAAATCTGGAAGGGCTTGGGAAAGTTTTTGACATACATTTCTTCGTGAAATGGAATTACAAAAAATTTAAACACTGTAATTGCGGAAAAGTCTCAAATTATCAGGAACCTATAGACCTACGTCAATATTGGATGCAGCGCACATCGACAACAACTGTAGATTTCACATATGAATAAGAATCCAATGTCACCTTGATACATAGGTAATGAAATGCACCCTTGAATGATATTCAAAATAATATTATTTGCATGAATGGCAATAAAACGGTCCTCAGACAGTCCATGACTTCAGAAATGTAAACAACAATTTGTATCATTGAAGCTGCTACAAACGTGCCTTCGGTTTTTTTTCGGGCGTTTGTGTTAACAAAGATTGAGTTTTTGCGCTAAAGCGTAGTCCTAATAAAACGCGACTACGCTACTAACTCTGTACGTACGAACGCGCGATGAAACATAGGTAATCGAATAAGTGTCCTAATTGACATTCGCGCGATCCGCTCGCGCCACTTTAATATAATAACTTACCCGCGCGATGATATCGGATTCACGGTTTATTAGGATACCTCGTTTTTGGAATTGCACGAATACGCGATGGTCGCATTATCTCTTACTAGCGCAATAATCGCGTAAGAAATTCGCGTTCTATTAGGACAACGCTCTATGCGGCAAACACGGGTTCGTACGGGTTTGTAGGCAGCGAGACGCACGGCGGCTTGGCAGTGCGGTCGTTATGTAAGCAGCCTTAAAGTTAAATAGAATGGTTCCACTTTAAAGGCGCCTGTCTCACTACTTTAGGACTCGATTATTACTCTGTTTTGTGCCCCACCGCTTGGTTTCCCGTTTTTTCTTCCAAAATGGTCCAGGAGGGGATCAGCTATGGCCAGGGCTTAGGTCGAACATTATTTTTTATCCCAATTTTGCATCTGCATTTCGACTTTTTTATCCCTTCGAGATTTTTGATAGTTGGATTAGTACTTTCTTTTTTTCACCCCTTTAACATAACAAATTGATATGTCTATGGGTCATTCTGATGGCTAAGCTATATTCCTGAAGCTTTCATCAAAATCCCATCAATGGTTTTCGCGTACAACACTACCAAACATCCATACTCATACCACCCATCCCCACCATTCACAGTTAAATTAGGAGCACAATAAATAACACCTACCTGGCACTTCCAAATTGTCAGGATCCTCATCATCATCGAAGTCCGAGTCGTCGGACGGTGTCGGCGGATTGTCCTCGTCATCATACGCCGACCGTTTAGACTAGAAGCAGAAACAAACGGACAGTCAGCATTAAAAGCACCATAATGAAAGGTTACCTGCGAATTTAAGTGCTAGGGTAACATTCCTGTTCTACACTTCCCTTGCGAATCGCCGAGACCGCGAAAGGTCTGCGAAAACAAACTGCGAAATCACTTCTCACTGTGTTCGTGGTGCCACGCACAAATCGCGGAGGAAGTGTGGAGTGGGCTTTAGTGGAGAGAAGCGGTGAGAAGCGTAGCGCCTTATTTCCACTTCTTTCCCCATTGGTTATTTCATCTCAAAAATAACCAATATGGTGGCATTATTTAAACAGCTCCTCTCAGCAATCATAAGCGTATATTGGTTCATTTACAACCCCTTCGATAGATTATCGCCAATTAAAAACAGGTACTCTCATGAAGTGACCTAGGTGGTTTAATAAACGGAGGCCTCAAGATGATAATTTTTCTGTTTCACCAATACAGTAATGTCCAAGATTAACTTGTCCGTCAATGGCCCAGAACCAGAGCCTTGTTCATGAAAAGCGGACACTTTGACCGAAACAATTTTATTATAGGCAAAAAATATTGATGTAGCTTGGTATTAATCGCTATTTGTTTGTTAAATTAGAAATCTGTGTAGCGTTCAAGCAAAACATTTTTCGGGAAGCTTCTTAATCCGGGTTTTACCCCGTGGTCTGCCATCTCGGACTTCCTCAAATAAATCTCGGGAAATCCCGAATGTGTCGCAATTAAAGATAAGATTAAACTATGACTCATCATCATAAAAAATAGATACAGGAATCTTCTATACACTAACTATTGATGTTCCTAGTATATCAAAAGATTGTGAATATTTTATATTAAACTAGCCACACAGGAGTTAACCAAGCCAGTCAAGCTTACTGTACAGCCAGCTCCAAATTCAGAGAAGGCGGGACCGAGTGGTGACCCACCGCCGTTTTTATGTAGTTTATGGAAACGCTGGTTTCTGCCATGGCTCGAAAAATCGTAGATACTTGGCCTAACACAGCCTATATAACTGAGCAATAATGTAGCTTTCTATTAATGGAAGAATCTCTGAAGTATGGGGTTTAAAAAAAGCTTTTAGAAAAAGAACCAACTTCAAAAACGAAAAACAGAAAAAAAACGGAAGTTGGTGATCGAATGAGAGTGAATCTAGCGTCATCCTCTAGCATTGAAAATGCGTGTAATTAACCTAAATAATGTGAAGTTTTTGACATCATTGTCACTAGAATGGTCCTCAGAAGTATGGACACCAACAGTTTCTAAGTTTTGGGCTACTGAGACATAATCATTTTAAACTCCCAAAACTTAACGCTTTCTGCAAGATCAGGGAATCAAACCCAGGATCCCACACTCAGTATTTAGACTTACGACTACTACACCAACAGAAAAATATTTTTCACTGTTTGGGTAGTTTATGTCAGTATTTTCTCCTAAATATATTTTATCAAAAATTTAAATCACGCTATCATTCAGATAAACTTGACCAGGCAAAGAATTCAAGTGCTAGGACTAGTATAAAATTGCCCTTGGCATCTTTCTAGCTAGAAATAGCTCAAGGTCATTTTCTTCCAACTACAGTCTGGCTGATTTTGATATTTTATAGCAAGACTTGTAGTTTTTACATGTAATACTAGCTTCCGCCCGTGGCTTTGCCCTGCTAAATAAGAATTTCCAAAAATCACAAGTGGATACTTTTTTTTTTTGGTGAGTGGGAAATCATCCAATGACTGCTCCCGTCCTGGGTGCGGCGGGAGGGCGTGTCAGACTCTTACTGACTAAAACCCACTCATGTTCCTTCGATTGCCCTTTATGTTCCAGGGTCACGGTAACTATTATAAACATCCGCAACCCCGGCAGGCGTTGGCCCTGTTGGGCCCCTTCCTGTGCTGACTCCTTCTCTTTGAGGCGCGCGTGGAACACTAACGCGCCGTCGACGCGGTCCTGGTCCTACCCGGGCGGCGAGCTACCCATCGCTCGCCATCCGCAGAACCGCGCCTACGGTGGTCGGTAGTCGTCTTGCGACTCTCGACGTCTTCGCCTGGGTCTTAGTCCGGGGCGAGAGGCTCGTCGTTGCCTCTCGCGCGCCGCCGCTTCCTTCACCAGCATAACTGCTTCGCAGAAGGAGGCGACGGCATCCCATTCCGTCTACAAGTGGATACTTACTATTTACAAAGAACATACCCTCCAAGTTTCATGTCTCTACGACCAACAGTGTCAATAAGTGCAACAGTAATTCATTTCAATAAATAAATATTTGTTCTAAAGTATTATTTTGACACTAATTATATGTCTTTATGTATGGGACCAAATGAATACTGTTTATATTGGTAATGGAGATAACCTTGACCAGGCAGTGATTGATTTGACCTACACCTTTACTCTTGAGTGAAAATGGCGGTCACTCTTAGGAATGCAACGAAATTATATATTTAGTTCCAAGTCACTGTTGTGTCAAGTATTAGTCCCATTGCATTAACAGGATAAGATTGTTGGACAAAAGAAAAAATTGGTAGAAGAAAAACAATTAGAGGATGTCAAAAGATGTAAGCAAAGCTGAAGTTCTTCTTACGTTCCTTATTAGGATTGTGTGAGAACCTCCTTGGTCAGATATACAAAAAATTCCACATTTTTAACAAACTTAATGTAGGACTTTAAACATTTTAAATCCCAGCACATATTCTGTACAGTTGCATGCACAATGAACATGTGCTATGCCATAAAAGTATTTATTTTTCAAACTCTTTTGTTGAAAAAGATATTTTATTTTTAAAAGGTCTTTTAATTTTAATGAGCATGAGGTAAATTGAACAACACTTTCCTGACAATAGTGGGATACTATTTGTTACATTATTAAGGCATTTATAAAAATTATAATAAGAATAATTAATAAACGGAACAAAAAGGTCAAATTGTAAACCAAAATGGCGAAACTAGACAAACACAAAACCTAATGAGGAAATATATCTAGTTTTTAGTGTATTTTAATTGTGAATTTAGTTATTTTCTTGTTTTTTTTTAAACAAGATAATATAACAGAGAATCTTACTAAGTATTTAAAAAAATATATTTTAAAATATATTTTTATTCCAACTGCTGATATTCTCTTTATCCTGAAAATAGTTGGACCCGAAAGGTTTAAAATAATATATACTATTAGGATATGTAGATGTTTGTGTGATACAATCTCTGTCTGAGGAGTTGGAACACTATTACCTCACAAAACGATGATGACAAGAAATGGAAAGTTGTAAAACATGGATATAATTAATACAATTTTACTCTTTATCTTTATATTACAGTATTGCATTGTATGTAAAAGATCAATTGTGTTTTTAGTATTAACTTATTTGTATTGTCTTAAGAAAACATGTCAATCAATAGCAATGTTAGAAAAAAGGCAATTTTAATTTTTATGACCTAATTGTTAGCAACAAACCATGTTAGACTCATATAGGTAAAAATAATGAAAATAATTATATTTTTTTAATAACCTAGACCTTGTTAGATAAAAAATATCTAAATGTCATCTTTTTTTTCATGTCTATAATCACATTTCGTTGTAACAGTGAGTAATCTATTAACTATTAGTCATCAAATTTGGTATTTATTTTAATTAATATTCTTAAGGAATTAGGAAAAAATATAATGTTAAGCTTAAATTTTGAAAGTATGTAAGTAAGAAAGTTCATCTTTTGCATAGTCACATGAATAAAAAATCAAAATATTTACTTTCTTTCAAGGTAAATATTAGGCATGATAAATTATTAAGCTGTCATGAAACTATGCATTTCTTTATTTCAACATTATCTACAACCAATTACCTCCAAGAAGGTTACATTATTAACAAACCAAATCTTAAAAAAGGGAAACTGTATCATAGACAAGTTTAAGAGTAACCAGAACTACAATGTCTTGGCACACTCTGAATTATTACATTACCTATAGTTGGCAAAAGCACCAAAATACAGTAAAAACCTTACATAACTGATAGCATGGTTTTATAACGCTCTTTTTATTACTATTTTACTTTTCCCATGTGAATGCATGCATTGAGCAATACCAAAAATTCCAATTACAGCTTTCAAATCTTAGTAAACACGCATTATCGTAATTGTATATAGAATAGAAGGCGAATATTAGCTAATAGTCCCGTTTTCAGCATCCAAATTGAAGATATCATCGATCTCAATGCGTTAACACCGCATTGTAGTGGTGTGCTAGACACAGCACAGTGCAGTACTTCAAGACGTATTCTAACACTATACCTAGAACCTTCCAAGAAAATCAATACAGCCACACCCAGCTTGAATAATTAAGTCCCCGGGAGAACCATCAAATTAGTAATATAACAAAGAAACATTACAATAATATCACATGTGAGATCGACTTCACCTTATGACAGTTTTTTTTGGTTAGAAAAATTGAAAACAAAGAAAAAAAACGGAAAAAATCCTGTTTTTGTGACCTTCGGTTGCATTTCTAACATATTCCATAGTTAATCCTGGTAATTAACATTGCAATTATTAAGAAAAATTAGGAAAACACATTTTTCAGCGAAGTAAAGTTTGTAAAAAAGTATCAAAACAAAAAACTATCATTACCATTTTTTTTGCTGAATGTGACGATTTGAAGCACTAGAATTTTTCAATTATTAACGCGACCGTTTCCCAGTTTTAATAAAACACTTCTGTTTCACACACTTATGAAATATTAGCGAGACACTTCCTATTTCACGACAATAAAAAACGCAGACGTCCGAACGGCGGTCAGTGCTTCCGCCATATTAAAAAAGCAAAGAGAAAAGAAACGTGCGTTTCGGATACATGTCAAAAATTCACCAGACAATGACGTTTCAAAATCAAGGTATCTCTGTCAAGAATTTATGGCTAAATGTAGGAAAAAATTATTAAAGCAGCTTCGATTACAAAATTAATGAGATAGAAAATATTCTAGTACCGAATGAAAAGAAAAAGTCACTACTAGTAAATATTTCTGCCCTCCAGTCGTAGTATTCTAGGTGTATCCAAACGTAGGTGTCAAACTGTCAAAACTATGGATGTATATTCGAACACTAGGCTTTTAGCACATTTTTTAATTTGAAATTAACGCCTTGTCCGCCTTTCACTGTAAGTAAATACCTACGATAGGTTTGATAAGGTTTAGATCTAAAATCTTAGAACTTAATGACGGATCGTCCTTATACTGGTAGACCTTATTTCACTAGCAGTTTGCGAGCAAATGCGGGATCGAGACAGGCGGATTCTATAATTCGTGGCGATCTTGTTGCGCAACCGCAAGGAATTTGCTGCATATGTGCGGCTTGTTTGTTGCTTTGAGGACGTACGCAACCTGCTAGTAAGATAAAGCCCTAAGTGCCTGTTTCACAACTTCAAAATAGATTAATCCAAGAATGGAACAGATTTTGTATGAATTTATCTGCCAGATATTTTATTCAGAATATATCAGAAGAACGAAAAACAGGCGCTAAATCGAATAAATAACAAGGTATTTTTTATAAAAATAAAAAGACACAAAGCCGACCAAAAAAGTATTTTATTTTATTAACTCTTACTAATAGACGAATAATTCATATCATCGTTTAAATCACATTTCTTCTACGAAGCACCAACATCAAGCGGACAGTTATTTTTCAATTAACCAATGAAACATCTATTACACATAAATTAATCGAATTCCCACTTTAATGCCCAATTTTGCACATAAAGGTAATCTATTGAGATAGGCCTGTATAAAAAACCTGAACCTACAAAAGGCCCCATACATGGTACAATTTGTCTACGATCCGTCGCTTCAGACCGATCGATTGTAAGTACCAATCGATAGCGTATGTCAAGATCGATGTCTTTAATCGTTTTGTGTATGGGCATCGTTTTGATGCATTTTTTATCAGATTGATCGTACAGACGAATCGTACCGTATTTAAGGCCCCTTAGACCTCTTTTAAAATATAGCGACTGTTGTTCACATTAAACAAAAGCTAAATCGTCATTAAAGTGCGAATATACACAAATAGAATTGACACATCATTTAAATTACGTCGTAAAACACGGGGATTCTTTTAAATCAACAGATAAAACAGTGGTCAATCGGAGGTGATGTTTGTTAATCCATATTATTGACGGCCATTTGCTATATAAAGAGAGGAAGTATTTCATGTTTAAAAGAAGTTTGGTCAAAGACGACTATCTGACGCCAGCACTTCAAGCTACTACAACCTGTCAAATGTTTTTAATAGATTTTCAACTATATCGCTAAAGCTTTAGGCTCATTGTTGATTGGGAAAAAATTACAGATTTGGGTAGCTTGTCGTTTGTTTGATAAAATTATGTCAGTGCCAAGTGACAGCCATTGGTTTTATGTGTACGGCGGTCAAAGGGTTAAATATGAGTTTCTGCGGGAGATTATAGTCTTTGTCTTTATACTCTACAGTCGAGACACTATTTTTACTATATTACGTCTCCATTGGGCACAGCCCTTATAATCGCAGCCCAATTAACTTGGGGTAGGGGTAAACTAGATAGAGGTCAAGATTGGAGGTGTTAAGGTTACGCTGTATGTCTGTTGAGCTTTATCGGTTAAATAACTGAAGCGATTTTAACAAAATTTGTAGACATACTTTATAAGTCGCGACTTCATCTGCGTCCGCGGTAACCGATATTCAAGCGGACGAAGCCAGGGCGAAAAGCTAGTTATTAAAGACATTATCAAGCTATCGCCAGTTCCGTTTATTCATATTGAATTATGCTATCGACAATAATTACAAGTAGTGTAAAACTTTTTCATGCAGGCATTCGAGGAGTTATCAATCTATCAGTACGATTGATCAATCGCTAATATCTTATTTTATAGGTATGTGCAATATGTATTGATTAATTTCATGTTATTATAATTTTAAAAGAAAACCTTTTACACCATTACAAAGTCACAGAGTATGTAGTGATGTATTGCTAACCACTGATAACTGACTAAACAATTCTTATATATTTTTATAATGTTGATATTTCCAAATTGTTATAACCTAAAATAACATTTAAATACATTGTACAAATAAAATACAAAATTAAAAATACATTAATTAAATAAAAAATATTTGTGTACAAAGGCTCATGTCAGACATTTTTCTGGTGACTTTTTTAGCAATCATCTGAGAATTGAGATTTGAAGAGTTTGCAGCAGATTTCTTTGTTCAGAAAAAGGTTGTAAAGTTTCTCCTTATTCTACTAAAAGGGCAGATCTCCTATATCAGCGATCGCATTAGAATAAACAAAACAATCTGCCATCGATCGGTTAAAACATCACCTCGAATAGTGTAAATAAACCACAAAAACGGCTATAAAATATTCAGTGGTTACATCAAACATGAGCCATTGCTTCCCAGAACTTTCACTGCCTTTGACACATTTATAGGTTATCAATCAGTCAATCGATCATGACTATAGTATAATATTCTTTGACATAGATATTTTAAAGTGAGGCCAGTAATGGCACAACAAGTCACTATAAAACAATATTTGATTCATATTTATATTCTAATTCTACAAATTGATAATCTATAGACAACGAGATCCATGAACACATTGAATTCAAAAGTGGTTTCCATACATGCCTGGCATGGGCATGTTCAGTGGTCCCATAGGATATGGCACATTTGGGGCTCCTTGTGGGGTTCCATAGCTAGGGTATGGTAGATACGGTTTAGCATATCCGTTTCCGAAAGAGCTTTGGTTTCCGGGTCTTAGGAGTTCAGCCATCTTATCAGCTTTGAATTTCCGTAAATGCATGCTTTTGCGAGCTGGTTCAAAGTCCTCCAGAAATTTTTCGACGGGTATCTTACCAGAGAGGAAGTCTTGAGCCAGACTTTCTGTTTGTTCCTCAGATTCTGCTGCGGCTGTTTGTAGCAGAGCTTGTGTTGTGTCCGGAGATATGCCCGCCGATTTTGTTTCTGGTGGACAAAAAACAAGGTTGAATCTGTTAAATCAAACAGGAAAATGGATTGTATATTTGATTCAGATTAGCCTCCATTAATCTTTTTAACAAGATTTGCAAAGCGTCAGAGCGGATGTGACGTAAAAATATGTTTCAACAAATGTCAATGTTGGCATTGGTCAAGCCAAACGCGCCAAAAAAGCTGGCGGTTGACTTCTTTCTTGTTAGAAAAAATTACAAATAGTACAATGTTAGAAACGGACGAATGTAAAACCACATCTCATCATATTTCCAGTACTAAAATGTGTATAGCAATTACAACACTCACTATATTCTTCCAGCAGCTCCTGGATGCGAGTGCAGAGCTGCTCTCCCATCTCGGACTTGTCCAGCACCTGCTGCTTGATCTCCTCGAGTTCTGGTTCCTTCCCCAGGTTGAACTCCGCCAGTGACCTGTTGCTCGCTATTGTCATCTCTCTCTCTGTCTCCCAATCTTTCACCTGATATTAAAAATAGATTTCAAATTTCTATTTATAAAAAGGTAAACTGACTGACTAATGGTTTATATATCAACATATATCCCAAACCTCTGGTCCTAAAGACAAGAAACTTGGAGGGCATGATCTTTGTGAAGAGTTAGAATTATCCGCTAAGAGCTAAAAGAAGTTGAATAGAAGTTTCGACATTCACACTGGCAAAGCTGTGGCAGAAAGCTTGTGAATTATAAGTTACGAAAAATAACAGATCTAATTTGAAACACTATACTGCGGTAGATGTGGTTCAAAAGACTGCCCAACTGAAATGGGGCTGGGCAGGGCATGTATGCCGCTTTCCAAACAATCTGGCAAAAATAGCACAATGCTGTTGCCCTGTGATGGGCAGGCCACGAAGAAGATGGCTGGACAAACTGGACATATTTTCCAGAGTTGAAAAGAGGAAGCAAGAGATAGTAATAGATAGAGGATACCAAAAAGAAAATGGTGTAGAATTCATGTGACTTTACATATGTAAATAAAAAACTGAAAATGCACAATTTCACTGCAAGTACCTTTAACATAGAAGGGGATTCCAATACTTCATTAATAATACTAGGTGTATTTTTGGTCTTGAATCCAAAGAAGATGATTCTACTCATAAAAACAAACAACTTTTATTATGGAACAACTCTGAAAACTCAATCTTTTAGAGTTGGTTCCATAATAGTAGAGTACGTTTCTTTTGGAACTAAACAGTGAAACTTTTTAAGTAGGAACTACACGAAGGAATTTATGTACTACATAAGACTATTAGTTATATCATAATAAAAAAAAACTTAGATAGGTACATATTTTGTTTTTAATTTTCATATTTATGGTTTTTCATGATTTATCTGACACCATGTCACTTAATAAAACTTTAATGGGTAAATAATAAATGATCTCCTTTATCAGTAAACTATGTATGTACCTAACTTAAGATTGCATGTATATAACAATGACTCATCCTCTTAACAACAAAAAGATATAAAGGCGTAAAAACTATAGGTGTAAAATACCAGGAAAGTTCTGGAACCTCTTTGTAGAGATAGGAAATGTTCGATTAAATAGAAATTAGGCTATAATAGGAAGTGATTACATTGTTATACCTGTTTAACATCTTTCAGCACACTATCAAACTTTGTGTCGTCATTTAGCATTTCCTTCAGCTCGTCTGAGTTTAAATGGGACAGTAAACCCAGGGCTGATGGATAGTCCGGCTGTATCATCTTGAATAGCACACGAGATATCACAATTTCAGAATATTAAATATTTCCGTAAATATTTTTTATGAATTATTGTGATAGATGTCAAAAACTGAGAGGAAGAGGACCTGAGGACCAACAACAATTTCATGTCAATTGTCTTGTCAATTGTCAATGATTTTGACAAGGTTTTGTAAAGGCTTCGTTCAGAATTAGCTCCAAAAAGGGAAATCACATCTAAGAACTGAAGAAATGCGAGAAACACCTTTCATCATTATAAGCTTTCATGGTCTTTTGGTAAACCCAAGAGTGATTTTCTTCCTTTTCATTATTCACTTCTGTTTCTGTCTAGTCTAGAGAAACTGAATACCACAGATGTAATAAAACTATAATTTAAACTATTTTTTTGTGAGGGTAACACTAGTCAAAATGTCAGAATGACTGTCATGTTATCGTAAGAAAGCAGTGTGACCATATGTGGCAGGATCCTGCCTTTTTGGCAGGTTTAGCCCTTTATTTTACTCTCTGGCACATTTGTTTGACGTTTTAGAAAACCGGCAGTATTTGGCAGTATTAGCAATATAAGCTGACAGATTTGGAAGTATAGCCGCTACAGTCCACAAAAAGAGTAGGATGCAGTATCGATAAGGGAAAAAAAGTAAATAGGAATTTTAAAATGACTATGGCAACCTCATCAAAACAAAAACGCGGAATAGATAAACATGTAATAAATATTTTACATGTTAAACAGGGCATTAGTGAATATGGCGACTGCGTTTCATTTCAGCCAACTAAAGAAATGATTAAACAAATGACAAAAGCGATGTACAACAAAGAAAGTGATCAAGAAGAATACGATGCTAATACATTCGTAATAAATAGCATCGTATTCTTCTTGATCATGAATGATGAATGTATAATTTAATTCAGTTCACTTTTAGACTTTTAGATCAATTATTTTACATAAAACTCCAAAAACTAATGTGTCTATTTATTTTAAATTTTTAAATTATATTGGCATTATTTTGGCATTTTTTTGCTTTAGATTTTGGCAGGATTAATCAGTTTTCTTGCCTAAGTGGGGCAGGATCTCTAATTTGAAGTTGGTCACACTGTAAGAAAGTGCAATTTATTTAGATTTTACAAAAATCTATTAAAAATGTTGGTAGTAAATAGAAGTTAATGCTAACAACTAGTTGTAATACATGACAAACACGTATATTTATTGTGACGACCAATAGTTCCTCTACGTCTAGTCAGAAATGTTACTTGACTCTCCATATGACATAGAATTTTTCTACAGTTTTTACGTGAAATTCCTCGCGGAACTGTTGTTGTATTTTAGGAATTTCGCTTTATATATAAGCTTATGGCTGTTTGGGTATGTGTTGGTCTGTTGTGTGGTGTACCGGCGGTACGCGCGGCGGCTGCCGACGCGAACGCGGGGTGCTTTGGGCGCCAAGAGGGTGCTGATCGTAACAGCACACCCGGATGACGAATGCATGTTTTTCGGGCCCACGATCTTTAGATTATGTGAGCAGGGTGCTGATGTACATATTCTTTGCTTATCTAACGGTATGTAACATTAATTAATCTTTGAACTTCAGTATTCCTTTCATGTTTATATTGTAAAGGTCAGAATGAGGTGCTCATTATCAGCACTTCTAATTTATAGCAAAATTTCTAATTATAATCATTTCATCATCAGTTATAATCAGTCAAATATATTATCTTCCAGGTAACCATGAAGGAAAGGGACGAATAAGAAGAAAAGAATTATGGGATGCATGTCTAGAGCTTGGAGTACCAGATCAAAATATCTGTATAATAATGGATGACCGGCTTAGGGATGACCCGAAGGTTCAGTGGCCGGTGCCTGTGCTAGCAAAATTAATAAACCATCACTTAGAAGCCATAGAAATAGATACGCTTGTCACATTTGATAGGGGAGGGGTGTCGGCACACGCTAATCACTCTGCTGTGTTCTATGCAGTTGCATATATGTTTGTTGAGAAGTTAATACCTGAAAGTAAGTATATTTTGATGAAGATTATGTCAATTATTTTAAAAAGAAACTAATGACATTTAAAAACAGTTCCACTGTTAGGCTATGGTCTCTTTTCTATAGAGAAGGAAAGAGAGCATTGATCACTATGCTTGCTCAAGGTGAATATACTAATGTTGTTATTTTGATTAACCAATCCAATTGGAAAAGAAGAAGAAAGTAGGATCTCCTTTTGCCTAGCAAAACTTTAAGGCAGATTCCCATAGAGTTATTTATTTATTATTATCATCATCCAGGGACGTGCGGTCCTTATAGGCAGAAAGGCACTGCCGACCCTAGACCAATTCACCCAGACCCAGTAGATGCAAATCCTAATATTTTAAAACTAAAAAGTATGAAACAAATAAAAAAATTGTAAAAGTCTCTAAGATAAAGGAATAGCAATAAATCATAGTGTTCAAATTTCGCGCCGCGTTCGTAACAGGCGCGCCAGCGCCGCGTCTCGTTGAACGGCTGTAGGCAGAGTTAGATTCTGCCTAAATCTCATTCATAAATGTGCACATGTAGTGGTACATTTCGTGTCTGTGAAATGCACACATCAACGCGCGTACATTACAAGTAGTTCCCCAGCTAGGCCGTGCCTAACAGCCAATCACGAGCCACTTCGTGACGTGGACTACAACGACAACCACTCTATTGGTTGACACATTTCAAATATTTCGCCTGTTGGCTGTCACCGAGAGATTATACGCTAAGTTGAAAAAGTCATTTGCTAAGTACAATGTCGGTTGAAATTGATGCAACTTTATTTGTCAACATTTTATCCATCAAAATTTAGAATATTGCTTAATGTCAAAGGGTCCATGTTGTTTATTTGTTTTGAAACGCAAATATTTAGGTCGATTTGTTGCTAAATTCGATTATTAGTTTATTTAAACGTTTTTACAAGTTTTGTTTGTTTTGTTTATAAAATATTGTGAAATGTTGTTCGATTGTGAGGTTTGTGTTGACAATGTGAGTTTGTTACAAGTTATGATGTTAGGTTTACGAATTACGAAATTATTGAAAACTTCAAATAACAAGTTGCTATCGAAAGTGTATCGAGATTATTCGAGATGTGTACCTGAATTACGAGAATTAACCCAGAAAAAAGGTAATAGCTATAACCCCTAAATTTAATAAGTGAATGTAAGAATTACGAAATAAATTTTTTACTCGCTGCGTGTTTGTGTACACACAATGAAATTATTTTGCTTTACGTGTCTGTTATTTAACCTTTCGCGACCAAGCGACAGCCGGCTGTCGCGTTGCTATTGTCTTTCTATTGTGTCTTGAATCACTTGTTTTCGAAGGTTGAATAGTTAATAACGTCAAAAAATCGTATTTAAAAACGGTTAGACGTGTAGATTTAATTTATAAATGAGTTGGTTTACTTAATTATTTCAATTGTTACAAAACCAAACCAGTAGGTAGGTAGGTAGTAAGGTAGGTATTTAGTTTTCTTATTTAAACTATAAATACTTTTAATCATCTAGTGAGTTTTTTTACTATCTCGGCAATAGCGAAAAACTTTTTTATTTTTTCGAAAAAAAGCTGCCTACCCTGTCATAAAACCCTATGCACGCCACTGTCATCATCATAGTAGCATCCGCCATATTTCTGCATTTTTTTCACCCTCTCCATTTAAGTATTTTAACCAAGATATTATTTTTTCCAGGATGTGCAGTCTACACATTAGATTCTGTAAATTTATTTAGGAAATACATAGGATTCTTAGATCTGCCACTTAGTTTTTTACTGTCTTCAAAGAGGTGAGTTCGATATTGCAATTTTATTTGGACTCATACTCATCAGTTGTCTGGTTACCATACATAACACAAGCTCTGCTTAGCTTGGGATCAGATGGCCGTGTTGTCCAAAGATATTTATTTATTATTATTTATTATCCATTTTCCATTCTGATTAAAAACATTGTGTGTTTGACTGATACACCCTATATAACAACTTAAAATCTTCTTACTGACTAGTTGTTTTGTGTCCTGTAAATTGTCTGTGTGAGTTTGTATGTTTGTTAAAGGACTCATATTAAAGAATTTAAATACTTGTTAATCCAAGACTTCTTTAAGCAATTATCATTCTGTTGCATAGAAGAAATATTTTTTTTGTGGTCTTATCTAGATTCTCTTGCATTCCTATAAATAAATTTGTCTTTATAAATCACTCCTGCCCCAGGTATTTTCTCCGTTGGACCGAAAGCCGGCGCGTAGTCCGCGCGATGAAGCGCCACCGCTCCCAAATGGTGTGGTTCCGGTACCTGTACGTCTTCTTCTCAAGGTACATGATCATCAACACCCTCCGGAGAATCAGCCTGGCAGACATCGAGCTTGAGCTAGAGGTTGATGACTAAGTACAAAGACTTTGTTACTTTTTAGAGAAAGAATAAACAATTTATACATGGGCGTACCCAGCTTTTGGCTTAGGGGGGAGATGCATTTCACATTTTTGAGGCTGGGTCTTAGAAATTGTAATGAACTCTCTTAGGGCTCTTACACTTTAGGTAGGTAGGTTAGTGGTGCGGGCGTTGGTACCGCAAGTTTTGAATGAAAACAAACGAACGTACGTGCGCCGTACGGCAAACGTACCGCTGCGGCGCTGCAGCCGTACAACACAAAACGCATAAATTGAAAAAACCCTCTGGGTCAATTCAGTCGTCAATCTGAAACTTTAGCAAATTCACTCCTATCACCACAATACACATATTTCCGTTAAGACGCGCGAATTCGGGCGCGTTTGACTGAATTGTCGAGATCGAGCATCGCCGTCGTTAAGAAAAAAATTGAATATTATGGAGTAATGTTGCTAAGTTTCAAATAAACTCTAAAAAAATTCACAATTTTCAGGGGCGGAGGGGAAGTTGCCCTTTCCTGCCCACTCAGCGTACGCCCATGAATGTATAGTATAATATGTCCTAGATAAATTGTTAAATTGAGACATTTTGTATGCATTGGGCGTAGATAAAGCTAGATTTTATAACATTTTGATAATGTTTAAACAAAGTCTAAGCTATGATTGTGGTGATGTGTGTCAAATTTTGGTGTCTAATGATGCGACTTCGATTGGCGTATTTGGCAAAAAAATTTAGTATTCGATGCAACGTAATATGAACCTTATTCCAATAAATCTAGGGTACAGTTTGTATTACCAAGTAACGGCAATATTTTGCCAATTACGCCAAGTGAGGTTACACCATAAGTATGAGTATTGTAAATAGTTATCATTACTAAAGCATTATTCGGGTTGGTCAAGTACAAAAATAAACTAATCAGAATTTGGTTTAGAACAAAGTATAAAGACATTATTATATTTGCTAGAACAAAATGTGGTTGTAATTAAATGTTGTTTTATAAAAGATTATAATTGATAATAGTGAGCTTATGAATTCTCTGTCTCTTAGTAGACTTAGCTGGTTTTGAAATTTGCTTTAACTTGCAATCTTTATCCAGAACTCCTTTTTTTAAAGAAATAATGTTGAAACTAAAAGATTTGCCAATCATTCTTCATATTAGATTACATTCCTAAAAGCAATTAAACATTTTTAAACGCCATTGTCACGTATACGTGACAAGCAAGCACATGGCACATGGCCTGAACGCCAGTCACAAATATGTGACATAAAATGTGGTGCGCGTTCGTGTTACGAAAGAAAATAAGTAAATCTTGTTTTGTGCGATAATTTTTAGATATTACTATATTAGTTTATCTTAAAAAATTAAGCCTGTTGTGGATGAAATTGAAGATTTTTTTGATTATATTATCGACAAGTTTTGGAATCCTTTTTTTTATTTGTAAATACTAGTGGTGAAGCCTGGCCTAACGGGTACGCGCTTGCTTTTTTGGTTTTCCCTTTCGAAAGGTTAATCTTAATTATAATTTTCTAGTTTGGCCGGTACTTAAAACAGGAACATAAGGTCGTACAGAAACGTCTAAATATGGAAATACGGCGCGTGAATTGGGTATTTTCCCGTGGTATTTTCATTAACAAACAAATGTGAGACACAATTTCTATAAAACCTCTCTTAATTTTAGCCATAAAAATCCGGTTTATTTTCAATTTTATTTTTATTTACTTTCAAATCAATAAATAGTTAGCCAACTGAGTTGTTTTCTTAGTGACGTCATAAGGTGATATCACCATACAAAATCTATGGAATATTTGCGTTTTGACAGCTCTTAAAAAGTACGTCAATTGATAATTGTGTAAAGTACCGTATTGATCACAATAAAACTGTTTTAGCAACTTTACTTGCTGGAGAGGCCAGGCTTCACAAAACAGGAATAATATCCGTTATAGATACAGCAATAAGGCTCAAAGTCCCATGATTAATGCAGTGTGAATCTACTCCACACCCTGGCCATGCTTTAAAGAATGTCTGCTAATGAATGTTTGTAAATTATTACCTAGTCTGTTATTTAGTGTAGGTTTAGACATAAGTTGAAAATTTCACTTTATGCTTTTACGAAAAGAGTCGATTTCTTAATGATTACGCATTGATATACAAAAATAAACAATAAGTATATACACAGCGATTTAAAAACGTCCCTAAAATGGGCCTCTTAGTTTAAAAACTATTTTATGCCGAGGGCATAAGGTCGAGATTGTTTTAATTTAGATATATTGTTTAATTGAGCCATACACGACACTGTTGTGATATTTGTAAGGCACTGTGCATCTATACTTTAGCCAATTCAATAAAGACTTGAATCATAAACAATGGTTATAGTAATTTTTCAGATATTTCATTGCATTGTATAAGAAAATCTATTGAGGAATCCATCCTCTAGAATAACTCTATTTATTGAAAAAAAAACCGCATTAAATCCAAACGGATTTAATGCGGTTTTTTTTAGTTCAAAAGATTTAGCATATAGACAGAAAACTACATTTTATACTATGTAAAAAGACAGAATCCGCTCGCGGCGCCGCGGCCGGCCGCTGACGGCCGCTGGCGGCCTCGCGACCTTTTCAAGCTTTTCAAGCGATACTAGACTTTGAAGTATGTATTTAAAGTTTAAAATTATTTCGCACTGAAGGTGCTCGCCGCGCCGCTGCTATTCCGGTGTGACTCGGGGCTTATACGGAAAAACATGTCTGATAATATGCTCGTATTTTAATTAACTTTATTAAAATAAGATTTTATCTCTAGTTAATTCAATTTTAATAACATGAAACAAGTGAATACATAAGTTTGTTTATATCTTTATTGAATTTGGCTGTAGTTGTCTAATGGTTTTTATGTAATCACCAAAATAAACACGAAAATATATCAAAAGTATTGTCCATCCTGTGATATTCAGTTTTTTCGTTTCTAATTGGCATTATTTATTTTGAAATTAAGTTTCATATTGCTATTTTATTTGGAAATAAACGATCGAGGTGATCATAAGTGTTGTTGTTTCTATTGCAATGCTAGCTGTGCTTGCGATTTTATTCACCTAGAAAATGTGAGTTTATCAACATCCATACAATGAACGTCATCGAGAAAGTACCCCACTAAATGAATTTGCTACGAGCTTCCTCTTGAATACCAACCGACAGCCGGCTGTCGGGGTATCCCATGTCATTATAGTTCTTAATTTTATTATTTACAGACAGACTACTTTTGTATGAACAAGTTTGGTATTTTCGGTTCTTCGATAAATTTCCTACAACTTGAGTACCTGGCAGTTGTGGGACAGCTGCGGACAAAATGTCCGCGGTGCACTCTTATTAGTAATGCAATAAGGTTGCACTTTGTCTGTGTAGTACCTCACAATTATGTCGCCTGGTGAACTGCAAGCGAACAAAAAGCAACTTAATGACAGTAATAATAAGAGCGCACTCCATTTATAACTGCGCAGGTCTAAAGCCTAAACGATACAGTTCATTTACTGGGCGCAGTTAGACCCAATCATTCTATGATTTCTCTACAACCCAGTAAGTCTAGTACCTAAATAAATAACTTTTTAGACAGTGCTCCTTGTCTCGTTGAGAGTACCGCTGCAGTCATTTAAAATTTCTGCCTAAAGGTCCTATGAACTATATGATAAGCAATCGACCTATCAACTATAATTTTCTTAATTAGGCATTTTTTTTTTGGGAGTGAGAAATCATCAAATGACTTCTCCCGTCCTGGGCGGAGCGGGAGGGCGTGTCAGACTTACACTGACTAAAACCCACTCATGTTCCTTCGGTTGCCCTTTATGTTCCGGGGTCACGGTAACTATTATAACCATTCCGCAACCCCGGTATTAATTAGGCATCAAATTCAACATTTCTATCATCTACAAGTATTTTTTATGTTGTTTGGATTTTGTAGGTTTGTGGGACGATTTTCTTCAAGATGGTGTAGCGAGGAAGATTTGAACAGAAGTATGTAAATCATAAACCTCCACACAATATTTTAAATTAAAGTTATCTGGCGATTGAAAAATCCATAGCAGAGCACTTAAAATTGTGTGCATAACATATAGTTAATTAATGTGGTATGTACATAATTAAATAACGACAAAAACAAGTCACCACAGATTAAATTATTTTATTTGTGTTGGCCTCAAAATATTCATAGTACATTTTACAACAAATGTTATTTATTACATTATACTTATCAATGCAAGAACTTGAAACGTTTTAATTAGCTAAACATTTAAAAATTGACAATTTTAGCAACTATAGATAACTATGCATCGATGAAAGTTTCTTTATCTACTTAGGAAGTGGAGCGACAAATGACTGAAGCACAAAGGATACAAAACAAGCGACCAGGATTTGTTTGAGGTAAAAAAATAAAATAAAATAATTTGTGTACTTAACTTTATTTGGTAACTGCAACAAATAAGCTTTAACAACACCAAAGCAAAGCTTCTATATATTACAGAACCTCCGTACACTCGCACTGTGAACACCAACACTATAGTAATGGAAGTTACTCGACACGGAACTGTTAAGTACTAGGAGTTCAACAGAAGCACTAGGCGATGCTAAAAGCGGGTTGGCAACAATTTTACTATCTCTACAAAAAAAAGACTAATTGCAAATATATTATCACGCTGTATTTGATGTAAAACTTATTACAACATAAGTAAAAAAACTTAAAAAAAGAAAGTGCAATATTAAGCAGAAACGGCCCGTTCACAACTGCGCTGCGGTCTCGGAATTAGTGCGTCGCGGAGGTGTGAACGAGCCCTGCGACATGGCTACACCGAATTATTGGTTAAAAGGAACATAATCCACTATGAACATAAGTTCCACATCTAATTTCATATTGTACTGATTCAATTATTCCATATCCACTGATCCCATACATTGCGTGAACACAAGAGAGCGAACAAACATTAAGTAGCAAACGATAGCAACGTCACCATCGGTACAAACTGGAATGTCACACAATTATTAAAAATACTGATTTGTTAAAACAACAAAAAAACTTATTAATACAAAATATATTTGAAAAAATTCACTAGCCGAGGATGTTGCAACTTGAACCCATTCCCATAAAATAAGTTAACGAGGTTACCACAATAAAAAAATAATCCCCTAGACACCGCACCATAAACAACATTCACCTTGCAACACCCCCACATACCCGACTACCAGAGGGTTGCCATTGTTAAAAAATATATTGCACCGATAATTTTATAATGTGCCAGAACTAACGTACGGTACTATTGCGCAGAATTAATTAATTTATAATATAAATACACAACAGGGGAGCTCTGGGCTCTAACAGAACAGTATAACATTACTCTGGCCGTCACACCGGTCTTGTTGCATGTAGTTGTCAAATTGAATTACATTTATATATTTTTATTAATTAATTAGGTAACGACAACACTACCTGTTAACCACTGACTACATCGACTTATTAGTTATTAAATATTATCTATACCATATTATATCATTTTTTTCTAATGGTAATCTATGCCCTCGCTTGTACTGAGATCGCTGGGCCAATGGGTCTGGGGAACACTTCTTAATGTCATACATATTATTGATTTATTAAGCACAACGATACAGAAGGGGGAAGTAATTATAAAATTATTATCTCCGCATTGTTACAACTGCCAGCAGTTGTTTGTTAGTGTTGCCATGAAAAATATTTCATGAGGTTGGTAGTGGGAGTCTGATGGCTCGGGGCGACTAACATTCTCCTCATTTAAACGATTTCTGGATATTTTTGAGCTATTCTTATAACACATTAAAAATAGAAATGCAACGTATGAATACGCACGAAACAAATAACTTTAAACAGTCGTTTTAAAAGGGAAGTAAGCGAGTAGGATTTTTAATCTAATTATTTTCCATGACAACACTGCAATCTCAGGTTGGTACGAGCTCGGGCAGTGAGCGTAAATCGCCGAGCGCGGAACATTATTGCTTAAGATGAGGCCCGCCGTACGGCGTCTCATGAATCTATTACACCACGCAATCAATTCATAAATCCTCAAATAAACTGAGCTACATTACACTATAATGGACAAAACATTATTGTTTGAAATGACCCCTTTAGTCAAACGCCTAACATTTATATAATAAGTCTAATACCGAAATGAATTTTAAATTCAAGTATATAGCTTTTATCAAGCATTTGGTTATGGAGGAACGCTTGGGGGCTGTTGGGGTTGCTGGAGCCGCGCCCGACGCTCGCACGCACGCGTACGCACTCTCGTACGCTCGCACGCACGTTCGTACGCTCGCACGCACGCTTATTCGTTCTCCGCACGCATGCCGCGCACTTCTCCCTCGCGCCGCAGTTTCTCCAGTTCTTCTTTGGTGCGATCCTCGATGGCACGGATATCGGCCATAGTCATGCCGAACCAGTCGTCGATTGAACAGAACACTTGTCTGGAAAATTAAAGAAATAGTAAATAAATTAAAAATCATTGGTTTTGTTAACGGGTCTTCTAGTCTAGGTGAATGTATAAAATCCGGTCACACTATTCCCCACCCAACCGCTACAACTCCCGAAAGAATCATGGATCCCACCAGAAAAGTGCCGAACACTGAATTACGACTCTCTTGAAGTAACTGGATTATTTGACTATTTGCCCTTCGCGCTTGCGCTAATGTCCACATTGATGTTATAATAGAGAAAGTAACTCAATATATGTTTGTCACATTATTATTGCAGAACTACTGAACCAATTGTAGTGAGAGTAGAGAAAGAAGTACCTATGGTTTGGGTAAAGACAGGGTTTAATCCGCAATTATCGTCAAACATGCAGACAAAGACGCGAGCAAAAGATAGTTAAATAATAATCGGTTGAGATTGATTATCTAATCGGCTCCTATTAATATTATTGTACAGTTTATCGACATAATTATTATCTTGCATATTAATTTTATCTTTTAGTCTGTCAATGATAAAAAAGGATAACTGATGAGGTAATAATGTACGATACTTAAATGTATTTTTTTATAAAAAATATCTACATTTTTTATAAATATAGAAATGTAGATTTTTAGAGGTTTACAGAAAAATAATCAAAGTTTATAATCATAATCTCCCTAGCCTTTTTCCCAACTATTTTGGAGTCGGCTTCCAGCCTAACCGGATTCAGCTGGATACCAGGGTTTTACGAGAAGCGACTGCCTATCAGACCTCTACAGCCCAGGGCGACACGATATCCTATCTTAGTTAGACTTTCTGGCTTCTGTATACCAGTAACGGCTGTCAAAATTCTACGAATGACAACCGTCAACCGGGGCCAACAGATTTACGTGTTTCTGAGGCACGGGATGTCGGTGATGTCAAAAATAGCGAGTATAAAAGAGGATATTTAATTGTACTACTCACCTATGGAAGATAGTGAACAGTCGCCGCTCAGACTTCTGGATCACATTTTCTACTTTACTCTGAAATTAACAAAATGTTTTATTAGTGACGGAAAATACTGCTCAATAAAATGGACATTTAGTTAACAAATAGATAAGTAAACACGGCCGACAGACATATTAGATTATTTTTCTAATCACAAGTATGTCTAGGAATTAAATTGATTATACACCATGACTGGTTAAAACGGTTCTGTATTAGAATCTATCTATCGGTTTCTGATTAAATTTCTATTATATCTAATGGCACAGGTTCCTTATCTTTATTTAGTTGACTAAACAAAGCGTATTGAGAGTGAATTTCGCCAATACTGACTAAAAAACATAATTATGAAATTATAAATAAAATTTAAAATGCTGATGACTTTCAAAAAGCTGCTAGGCTAAAGTAGAATGAAGCTGAACATTTTTGTCACAAGTTTGACGATCATCTCCCTAGCCTTTTTTCCAACTATGTTGGGGTCAGCTTCCAACCTAACCGGAATCAGCTGGATACCAGGGTTTTACGTGAAGCGACTGCCGATTAGATCTCCACATCCCAGTAACTGGGCGCCACGATACCTCTTGGTTAGACTGGTCAGACTTTCTGCCTCACCCGTAACGACTGAACCGTGAGGATCACTGCGCTAAACGGCCAAGAATTGGACAAAACAGACAACTTGATCACCATTTATGTTAATACAGCAACCGTCATCGCGGTAGACCTAGGCCCAAGAATGCGCGCTACCGTCGCATGTCTGGTCATGGCCGAGTGACAACCTGCTCTAAATTTCCAGCTTCGTTAAAAACTGACCTGCAGACCGAACCACTTGAACTCAGCGGTGACGAGCTTGTAGCACGTAATGACGGGGTTGACCTCGCTCTTCCAGGCGGCGCTGCTGAGCGGTTCGCGGCCTGTCTTGGCTGACTTGAACTTGGTGAATATGATGCAATATAATATAATGTAAATATAATGACCTGCAGTCCAAACCACTTGAACTCGGCGGTGACGAGCTTGTAGCACGTCATGACGGGGTTGACCTCGCTCTTCCAGGCGGCGCTGGTGAGCGGTCCGCGGCCTGTCTTGACGGACTTGAACTTGGTGGGGTCGGTCTCCGCCTTGTAGTCCGCGGACGTGAGCGGGTCGTGCGCGATGTCTATGTGGACGACCTCGCGGTTCTTTAGCTTCTCCGGAGGCAGTTCGTGGACCTGGGGATGTGATTAGATGAATTAGTCATCTACGTAAATAGATAAATAAAATAAATAATGTCGGGACAACTCACACACGGTCTCTCTAATCCCAAACTAAGCAGAGCTTGTACTATGGTAACCAGACAACTGATACTTTTGTAATTTATAAATACATACATATTATTATTATATTATTATATTATTTGATTTGATTTGATTATTTATATTATAAATAAATTACACAAAAAAAACAATCATGCTCATCACACAAAGCTTATCCTAGATGGGAATCGAACCCACGACCTCCAGCTTAGCAGTCAGGGTCACTAACCACTAGACCAACACCGTCAAAAAAAAAGAGACAGGTTTGTTGATGGTAGTTCAAACAAATAGTATCAACTTTTTGACAGACTTACTTCTTGATAATTCAAAAATACCTGTAAACGGTTGAATTTAATAAATGATTTTGAGTTCGAGTTTGAGGTAATCAACATACAGTCATCATTTTGATTATTATCAATATTGCCTCGTCCATAGAAGAATCAGGTATTTTATTGACATTATAAATTAAAATGATGATTGAAATGTCTGTATGTCTATTTTCCTTGTTTTTGTAAAAATGTACCTTTCAATTATGTTTATAATAATGCACTTGGCTTGTTGACCTCGGTTGACTGATTATTTTAAAGCATTTAGCCAAGTAATTGGGAAAAGGCTGAGGAAATGACGATGAAGTCTACCTTTGTGTAGTGTATTATATATTTTTGGGATAAAATAAAAGATGAAAGTTTGTATAAAAATCGCCGCAGGAAACAGCTACTAAACCAATAACCATGTCGTATAAATTAAAGCCAGCTAAAAAACCGTCATCACAGTTTATCAGAGCAATCAAACATACATGACCTCAAAATGAACGAATTTCCCAACGAACTGACCTCGGAAGGCGTTCGTACGTCACTAGTACGCAATGATTATAGCAGAGGTTCCCAAACTGTGCGGCAGAAATCTAAGGTCAGTAAGCTGGCTACTGGCTTGTAAGTAGTTCTATTTTGAAAATAATTTACTTTGAAAGTTACTGTAATACACAGTCAGACAATGGAACTCCGCACAAAAAAGTAAAAAATAAAAAGCAGTTTACTTTTTAGTGCCGAGCTCCAATGTCTTACTGCGTACTGCGTATTACAGTAACTTTCAAAGTAACTATTTAATTTTCAAAATAAAACTACTTACATTATAACTGTACCTATTTATCTTATAAAACGAAAATAGAAAATTCAAAATCCACAATACGTGTAACTTGAAATAACAATTATATCTTCAATGTGTATTAAACGTTTTATTTGTTTTGGTTAAATTTTTCAAGAAGCAGTGTACCAATCGGCATAAAACTTATATGGGATTACCTCTGAAACATGACCTATCTAACAAAAAAATAAACCATCAAAATCCGTTCAAAGCTGGCGAAAAAAAACATACGGACCAATTGAAGAGAAGATTGTATTCAAGAGAAGAGTGCATAGGCATCTTTTGGGTGAGCTCGCTCCATCGTAGGCCCCGTCTATGCCCTCGGACTAGTCTGGGACCAAGAGCAAGCCCATAAGTTATATAAAAAAAAATGAGAACCTCCTCCGTTTTTGAAGTCGGCTAATCAGAAAGGCGTCACGAAATAACTAAAGCCTGAACTGTAATAAGACTTGGAGTACAAAAAAGATTGGGTACCCCTGTCTTCCCCTATAATCTCATTACTTGTGATTATACCTCGCGTGTGCTGAATATAATTACAGTTATTTTTTGTGACATCTACTTGGTACATTCATTAAGTGTTTTTCTATATTCTGCTACAAAATTGAGGGGGTTACGAATTATGACCTATTTCTGAGGAGAAAGTCAAGTTAAAGTCAACCGGCCGCATCGTTCGCTTTAACAAAATATAATAATACCAGCTAATTACTGTCCCACAGCAGGACAAAGGCCTCTTCTCATACAGAGAAGGCACGAGCATTGATCACTACGCGCCCTAAAGGATTTGCGATTTCGGCCTTATACTTATTTAGGTTCGCTTAAAATAAGAAAAATATAATTTATTTAACAAGTCGATGTGGTGAACCAGCCAGATAGAACGTATGCTAGGCGCTTTGTGGACCAGATCGCGTCCTCCCCCTTCCCCCAGATCTGGACCGATATCCGGCATTGACGGTTGGTCTAGTGGTTAGTGACCCTGACCGCTAAGCCGGAGGTCGTGGCTTTGATTCTCACTCACGATAAACTTTGTGTGGTGAGCATGATCGTTTGTTGTATGTCTGGGTGTAATTTATCTATGTTGTATATAAATTATATCAGTTTTCTGGTACACAACACGAGTTTTGATTATCTTGAGATCAGATGACCGTGTGAACTGATCCAAGATATTTGTTTATTTATAGGAACACCAAACTTACAATACTCAACCTTTTTTAAATACTCAATTAACCTTTCAACGACCAAGCGACAGCCGGCTGTCGGGCTGCTATTGTCTTTCTATCGTGTCAGGAATCACGTGTGTTTGAAGGTTTAAAGGCACATATATAAAAAAACGCCACATTAAAATGACGTAAAGCTGACGATTTTTAGCTATTATTTTTTAGCTGTTATTACCTATTAAACAAACACATTTCACGCAGAGTTTTTACGAGTTAAACATTAATAAGTTATTACTCAATGTCATGCGAACCGGCACGAATGATCTTTGTACCTCGTGAGTGATGTGGCAACACTTGTAATGACAACTTCACTTAGCATTTGCATATTTATAAAGTTATATTTGTCATAGACACCAGAAAAACTTATGTTGACAGGCTTGTCAGACTAGCTGTGGCGCGCGGTTTTGCTCGCGTAGATATATTACGAAAAAATATAAAACTATGTTTATTTTGTATAACACTTTTACATCTCAGTATTAGTATTTGTTTATTACAAGCGAACTATAGGACCGGGGTTTCCTAGCTGACTACTCTGAGAAAAAACATCCGAAACAAACTCGGAGATCAAAAACCGGTCAAGTGCGAGTTCTACTCGCGCAACGAGGGTTCCGTTAATTTGTTTTTTAGTGAAATAACTACAAATTTACGGTTTTCGGAGTTTTCTCTTTACTTGTGCTACATGACCTTGCTTCTTGCCAAATTTCACGATTCTAGGTCAATGGGAAGTACCCTATAGGTTTTGAGTTTTGATTCCCTTGAAAATGTCTAAATATGTAATATAAACCGCCGTATCTTTTTATTGCGTTGATTTAGAAACTTGATTTTTTCACTGCTTTAAGAGATAGCAGACCTGAGTATGTGATATTAATTTGAGCTTGATATCTCGACGCGTTTCTGAAAAAAAAAGGTCTTGACAGACGGACGAACGGGAGGACGGACGGATGTCAACTAACTACAAATTTACGGTTTTCAGAGTTTTTCCTTTACTTTTGCTACATGACGTTGCTTCTTGCCAAATTTCACAATTCTAGGTCAATGGGAAGTACCCTATAGGTTTTGAGTTTTGATTCCCTTGAAAATGTCTAAATATGCAATATAAACCGCCGTATCTTTTTATTGCGTTGATTTAGAAACTTGATTTATTCACTGCTTTGGGAGATAGCAGACTTGAGTATGTGATATTAATTTCAGTTTGATATCTCGACGCGTTCCTGAGAAAAAGGTTCTTGACAGACAGACGGACAGACGGACGCCTGATGTGAACTAACTACAAATTTACGGTTTTCGGAGTTTTCCCTTTATTTGTGCTACATGACCTTGCTTCTTGCCAAATTTCACAATTCTAGGTCAATGGGAAGTACCCTATAGGTTTTGAGTTTTGATTCCCTTGAAAATGTCTAAATATGCAATATAAACCGCCGTATCTCTTTATTGCGTTGATTTAGAAACTTGATTTATTCACTACTTTGAGAGATAGCAAACCTGAGTATGTGATATTAATTTCAGCTTGATATCTCGACGCGTTTCTGAGAAAAAGGTTCTTGACAGACAGACGGACAGACGGATGCCTGATGTCAACTAATTACAAATTTACAGTTTTCGGAGTTTTCCCTTTACTTGTGCTACATGACCTTGCCTTTTGCCAAATTTCATGATTCTAGGTCAATGGGAAGTACCCTATAGGTTTTGAGTTTTGATTCTCTTGAAAATATATAAATATGCAATATAAACCGCCGTATTTTTTTATTGCATTGATTTAGAAACTTGATTTTTTCACTGCTGTGAGAGATAGCAGACCTAAGTATGTGATATTAATTTCAGCTTGATATCTCGACGCGTTTATGAGAAAAAGGTTATTGACAGACAGACGGACAGACGGACGCCTGGTGTGAACTAACTACAAATTTACGGTTTTCGGAGTTTTCCCTTTACTTGTGCTACATGACCTTGCTTTTTGCCAAATTTCATGATTCTAGGTCAATGGGAAGTACCCTATAGGTTTTGATTTCCTTGCAAATGTCCAAATTTGCAATATAAACCGCCGTATCTTTTTATTGCGTTGATTTAAAAACTTGATTTTTTCACTGCTTTAAGAGATAGCAGACCCGAGTATGTGATATTAATTTCAGCTTGATATCTCGACGCGTTTCTGAGAAAAAGGGTCCGGCTGTCAAGCCGGACGGACGGACGGACAGACGGACAACAAAGTGATCCTATAAGGGTTCCGTTTTTACCTTTTGAGGTACGGAACCCTAAAAATGACTCCTTACCGGCGAGCTCTGACCTCCCCAGTCATGTAATCATGACCCCTAAAACCTGCCTTCTGGCCGGGGTTTAAGCTTTTATAATCGAATTGCGGTTCATCTGTAACTGGATTATGACTATGTGACCCTCCCGGATTTAAAAACTTGGACTTTGACAAGTTACTCGTAACTTAAGGCTGGATCTACCCTTTCTTCCCTAGTGGAAAACATAAAAGGCATCAACTGCCAAAATGTCAAGTCTGTAGTCCCGCTTAGGCTTCGTGTTGAAGACTCAGTCAGTTAGGTAAAAACCTCGACAAATAAGAAATAAATTATTCTTAGTGTGAGAGTTGCGTCAACAATCTCTCAATTTATTTATTTCCATTTTATACACGTACTAGCTTTTGCCCGCGGCTTCGCTCGCATTAGAAAGAGACAAAAAGTAGCCTATGTTACTCTTCATCCCTTCAACTATCTACACTTAAAAATCACGTCAATTCGTCGCTCCGTTTTGCCGTGAAAGAAAGACAAACATACAGACAGACAGACAGACAGACAGACACACTTTCTCATTTATAATATTAGTATGGATATACAAAAGCGGACTTAATGCTTTCAAGTCTCTAAAAAGACAAACAAGGGTAGGGAAGAGCTAGGCAGGAGTAGTCTATTAACTCGCTGATTGGTTGACTACCCCAGCCAGCTTCAAAAGGCTGCCCAGCTGAAATGGGACTGGGCTGGACATGTCAGCCGCATATCGAAACGATCAATGGGCCCAAAAGGGAAAGATGGTGGGTTGACTTGGTCTTCCTTGAGGATTAGCAAAACGTAGCGAAATTTCGCTAGATGGAAGGAATGGAGGGAGCAGCAGTTTAGCCTTTCGACGACCAACCGACCGCCGGCTGTCGGGCTGCCTTTCTATTGTGTCTCGAACCACGTGTATTCGAAGGATTAAAAGGTTCAGGATGCTGTACTCACATTGTACTGGTCGCCGGCGTCGGGTAAATGCAGTGACTCTATGCAGATGACGAAGTTCTCCTTCATGTAGCCTGGATTCTGTAACAGGGAGACCACACTTGAATATTATTGATTTAGAGATGCAGGGTGCAGCTGCAATAATAAGATGAGTTTAATTGGCAAAATGGTGTAAGAACGTGAAGATGTCATTAAAATTAAATAAAAACTACTCTAATAATTCTATCAATTCGTCAGTCGCGTTAAAATTTACGAAATAATATTCTTCAGTTTTTATGGTTTTCCTTTAATATAAATAACCATGTTTGTTTGAAAGATTTGGTCTCTATGATTGACCCGTCTCTAACGTCTGCTGGCATAAAAATACAAAGTGTTGCTGTTTCGGATTTTGGCCGGTTCAATTCCCGAGTGTGGCAAGAGAATTTTCAAACACTTTGAATGCAGTTGGGCTTCTTTTTAAAAATAAAGGAATGTTTCCTTTAAGTGTAAAAATAATCTATCTTAAAGATTTAAAGTAGTTTTCTTCCAGGACCCATTGAAACTTTCCACCCTGTATAGCTTCTTCTTCGTTCTTAGATATGTTGCAGTAAAAAAAATCTGCCGTTTCGTGACTTAATAGCTTAGTAACAATCTTAGTAACTCCTATTTACATTTTGTCTAGTGCGGGCTCTTTGTCAAGACCTTATTAGGGTCTGTTGGGATCATTTAGTAAACAAATAAATTCTTTTAGCAAGCTTCAACGTTCAACAAACCATTTACTTTGAACATTCCGCAGCGAGTACACGCATCACCTCACTAAGAAACGATAACACTATCTTATCAATGACTAATAGTTAATCAATCCGACCTGCTGCTCTAAAATAAACCTTATCTGTATAATTATAAAGACAAGTTTATCTGGTTACTACACGGAAGGCAGGGATCATTGTTTTATAAACGGTTAGTGCCAATGTAAATTATTTGTTTCTTTTGATAAGATTGCTGATATTAGTTAGGGTTTAAACCTGATATTTGAATATTGGAGGATTTGTTTTATTTTGGCAATGTTTCATGTAAAATTACTGTAAAACTTGCATATTGTGGCGGCTTGAAATACGTTATGTGAGGTCTACAGTTAACTGCTTTGCATCCGTTGTTGATAGCGTAGTGTTACGAAGCCTGTATTATTCTGATGTCAGTAAAAGCTAAAACTACATTACTGCTACATGAATAGTAGGATAAACAAATGTTTGTTACCGTGAGCACAGTCCGGCAGTATGGGTACGCATTCCACGCCTCCTCGTGAACTTCTAGCGATCCCTTTGGCGCCAGCAGCCTGATGAAGGCGGGCACCTTCGACGCCAAGTGGTAGATCTTGTACGTGTACTGTCCCGACGAGAACTTTCCACCTGGAAACATCGAGATATTAGTCCATACACTGACTTTTATGGCTTTCGCAGCCGAGAAACAAGGGTGGAGAAAATTTCGCAGTGCGCCCTTATTAGTACTGTAATAAGATGGCATTTTGTTCGTGCGATATCTCGCGTCGCCTGAAGGACTGCAAACGGACAAAAAGCAACTTAATAGCGGAAATAATAAGAGCGTACCGTTGACATTTGCCCGCCATTGTTCTGCGTCTGCGCAGGCGCTTGATTCTCTCCCTATAAATTTGCTACTTAGAGTAGTAAGGATATAGTTCAGTCAAATATGGACCGCAGTTCGATTATTTAAACATCAGGGATTATCTTCGACCCTGGCCTAGGGGAGGTCGTGACCGTCAAAACAGTCCCTGAAAGTACAATACAACAACAAAAAAAATTAAGGAACAGACAGCCGATTTTTTACAGTATACATTTATTACTTTATTACCATACTTAAAACAACTAGAGCTTATCCATCTATTCTTTGCATACCTTCAACAATCTACGTAAACTACTCAACTTGGTCAACTCTCATAATTAACTCTGAATTACTTTGTAATTAAAGATCAAATCACAAAACAAGTACGATTATCTTACACGTGGCAAAAGGTTAAGGTTAAAATTTGCTGGCGAACCTTCCTTTGCGATATTTTCTACACACTTCTGTCATCACTGGCGTCCCTCAAGAGACTGCTGGGTGTCTTTTCTCTGACGCTGACTGTATCAAGACTAAGTAACTCCATTTAAAATCCGTTATTTGCTCGTGAAAGTCTCAATAGAATCGGTACAGTCGTTTTGGAGTTTTCTCTGCAGCTGACTGTTCATGGAGTTGGCTTTTGACAGTTTGCAAGAGTTGCTTTTAACTTTATGCTCCTAAACGGTTCAATTCGAGGGAAGCCTCATGGTAGTAGGGGTAACCGTGGGGTTTTTAAAGGTCATAGCCCATTACAGCCATAGCCCACTCCGCACCGACTCGCCTTATAACCGAGGCGATCCGGTGACGGTACGGAGTTGATAAAGTGAGCGCATGCCCATACAAGTTCATATAAAGAATACTAGCCGCAGGAAGCGAGTCGGTGCGGAGTGGCTGCCGGGTGGCTGTAATGAGCTATGACCTTAAGAGGCTGACGTAACACTCAGGGAAATCCTCATGAATATCCCCAGTATTCATGAAGAAACTCTACGCAAAAGGGTGTCATACTTCCAGCGCCGGCTGCTGTTGAGAAATTTCCAGTGAAATATCCTAAATCCAATACTCTGAATGGAAAATATAACCCAAGACAGGACACGGGTCCAAGGCCCAATATATTAAAAAAGTCGCATTGATTCTTGTCTCGTTTCGAACCTATAATCTCTTTACTTGAGAGGTTTTTTTTAGTCTAAAATTGCATAAGTGGTTTCAGAGGAGGAAAATCCTAGTGAGGGCAAACGATAAAAAAACCGGGCAAGAGCGTGTCGGGTCACGCTCAATGTAGGGTTCCGTAGTATCCTGTACGTCACAATAAGTATTCCCACTTATAAGTTAAAATAATTTTTATATTTGAGTTGATTGAATGAAAGGTAAATTACGATATACAGTTTATGACGTATTAAAAAAAACTATTTACTAGATCTCGCTCAAACCAATTTTCGGTAGAAGTTTACATGGTAATGTACATCATATATTTTTTTTTTATTTATCATACTCTTACCTTACAGGGGGGGGGACCAACATTTTACCACTTTGAAAGTGTCTCTCGCGCAAACTATTCAGTTTAGAGAAAAAATATATTAGAAACCTCAATATCATTTTTGAAGACCTATCCGTAGATACCCCACAAATATGGGTATGATGAAAAAAAAAATTTTGAGTTTAAGTTCTATGTATGGGGACCCCCAAAAATTTTTATTTATTTTCTATTTTTGTGTCAGAATCTTAATGCGGTTCACAGAATACATCCACTCAGCAAGTTTCAACAGTATAGCTCTTATAGTTTCGGAAAAAAATGGCTGTGACATACGGACGGACAGACAGACAGACAGACAGACATGACGAATCTATAAGGGTTCCGTTTTTGCCATTTGGCTACGGAACCCTGAAAATCTAGGGTTCGTTAGCAGTGAGCATCTTTTTGTACTCTGGGCGCTTTTCTCGTAAACAATCAAGTTTTTATTGGTTTAGCTAGACAATAGCGGGCAGATGACTTTTTCCCTCTTAATTGAATTGCAGCCACTGAATCTGTCCGCCTGTCGTTTATATTGGAGTTGGTTACTCGTTGACAGAACGTTGGTTTTAAAGGTTTTATCAAACAAATTAGTATAAGGGCCAGGTTCATATTTCGGATAGACTTAAAAAGGAGTATTATTAGAACATTATAAATATTTGGTCAAATTACAACCTTTATTGTGGTATTTTATGGTATTGTATTGTTGAATCTTTTGCATTTTACTGACATTTTTAAATGTAATAAGTGGCAACTATGTAGTTGACATTGCTATGTAATTATCTTGAAATAACTGTGCTTATAACAAGCACATTTTCATAGTTCCATAACGACTGTCAAAGTTCTACGAATGACAACCGGGACCAAAGGCTTGCGTGCTTTCCGAATCACGGGATGTCAGTGATGTCCAAGATAAGCTTTAGAATGTCCATATGAATTCATCACATTGGTACTAGGTTTATTACCCGACGGCCGAAAGGAGAGTTCAAAAACCCAAATGCAATATCGGAAATAGGTGGCAGTTACATGAAACAGAAACAAAGACACCAAATTCCAAAATTGCAGTTAATTTTTTTGATTATTCATTTATTTTTATTTTCCTTTTTTTACTACTCAGATTCGAATCTACAACAGAAATTGTACTTTTCTAATGTTTAAATCAAACCTTACAAACTTCAATTAATCAAGAGAAGCACTTAAAAGTCCCACTAGACGGCCATAATAAGCCGATGCTTTTATTTGCATCCACGAGACACGTGATCTGTGACGTATATAGAGCCAATGTTGCAGAAAATGGAGGTCACGAGTTTTTGACCCTGAAGCAAAATTGAAACGTCGAACGTCGTGACGTCATTATGTTATGTCATCGCGGTGTTGTGTACCTATTGGGTATTTTAGGCTGTGGTTTTGTGCATGTGGGTTAATTTTTATGAATGTTCCCATTTTGAATTCAGGCCTAGGGAAATATATGTTACTTAAGTATGTATTTTACCTTATTCTAGTTTGGTAGCATGACAGTGATAGTAATATTGCAAAAGTTTGGCCACCAAAAGCTGTCCACAAGAAAGCGAGGTAATTTTATTAAATCACAGGAAAAAGTCTGTGTTGTTTTATTTGCACATATTTCTTTTTTCTAGTAGGACCCTTAAATTATTTTTTTTATTATTTTTCGCTTTTCTAGTGGACAAGTTACGGTGGCCAAACTTAACAGTTTTTAGGCTTTATTTATTTTAGAGCTTTTTGCCAAATAGCAATAATAAACAAAAATCTTGATAACTACTGGCTCAACCTAAAACAGCAAAAATCACCTTCAAATAACCAGAATTAATTTACCCAGCAACAATATCACATGTACTAAGCAGAGTTCAAAGAGGAGGACATCTGTGTAAACGGTTGTGACGTCACAGTTTATAACAATAAACAATATTTGTATACTGAACTATGTGAGTAATGTGGACTTTATATGTTAGAAGTGTGCGTGTGATTCTAGACAAATTTATAGTTTTTATGTCATGTCAATTCTACTTTTTACCCGACTGCCAAAAGGAGGGTAAATGTTAATATGTCACATAGAATGAGACATACATACATACATCATACATACATTTACAACGACAAAGGGAATTCTTTTTTAGTCGTGTTCCAAAACGTATTCAACGAAAAATTACTCAGTAATTAAATTAGTACCTAGCCTAACTAATTCAATTTGCCAAATTGTTACTATCCTATAGTCTGTTTTTTTTTAACAAACGGGTACTAAAAATTTTGTCCGCGTTTTTATTGGTCCACATAATCAGCATAATTAAGTGTTATTATTGGTTTTTAAAGCGTTGGCTCCGCCTTGACTAATTTCCCATCTCTCTCTGTCAATCCCGGAAAAGTGAAAGAGATATACTCAGTACTCGTTTGTTAAAAAAAATAGACTATAGTGTCCAGCAACAACAGTTCGAAAAAATCATTACTTTTGCTTCGAAAAACTGTAATTTGTCAAAACCAAGATGAGTTATTTTACCAAATCCATTGCGCCATAAATTTCTGCAATAAGTATTTAAAACAATAACACATACGCAATGGATGTTGTACTAACCAATTTTATATCATTAACAATTTTATCTTGAAGCCATACTCAAATATTGACATAGACTGTAGACAGCTTTGACATAATAGTCCAAAATTATAACCCTTATCAGTTTGAGTAGATAGGATATTCCGCATTGCGTTTTATTACTATTAAAAACATAATTAACTAAAAAATCTTGAATTTTCTATAGAAAATCTTACTAAGGGCCAATTGGTCGAGTGGTTAGTGACGCTGACTGCTAAGCCAGGGGGGTCGTGGGTTCGATTCCCATTCAGGACCAACTTTGTGTGATGATCCCAATTGTTTGTTCTGTCTGGGTATAATTTATTTATAACTAGCTTTTGACCGCGACTTAGTCCGCGTAGAGTAATAGTTCCCGTTCCCGGGGGATTTCCGGGATGAAAACTATCCTATGTCATTTCTCGGGTCCTAGACTACTATATCTGTACCAAATTTCATTTAAATCGGTTCAGTGGTTTAGGCGTGAAGAAGAGACAGACAGAAAGACAGACAGACAAAGTTACTTTCGCATTTATAATATTAGTACGGAAATACGGATTATGTATGTATTTATAAATTATGAAAGTATGCATATCAGTTATCTGGTTACCATAGTACAAGCTATCCCAGATTAAAGTACATCGAAATTAATCCATACTAATATTATAAATGGGAAAGTGTGTCTGTCTGTCTGTCTGTTTGTCTTTCTTTCACGGCAAAACGGAGCAACGGATTGACGTGATTTTTTAAGTGGAGATAGTTGAAGGGATGGAGAGTAACATAGGCTACTTTTTGTCTCTTTCTAACGAGAGCGAAGCCGCGGGCAGAAGCAAGTTAAAGACTAATTCTTTCAAAACAATTTTGTAAGAAAACTGAACAGATGCAAAAAGCTGAATACGCGTCTTGATGCAAAATCGTTATTTTCCATGGACATAAGCATAAATAAGAGCCGGCGCCCTTATGGCGGAGCGCAGCGCAGAGCATTTTTCACAGTCAAACTATAATAGATATCTTCCCCATTAAAATAACATCTGAAATCAATTAACACAACAGCGCAGTCTAGCGCGTACTCGAGCATTCGCGCGCATTTTTCCATAGACATTATCCTAATAAGTCACGCGTTTACAAAATTTTGCGAGCATGCTTTGAGCTGCGCAAATGTGCGCCTGCCCTAAGTCGTCGGCCTAAAAGACTGAAATCATACTATTATCAGCAACTGCTGGATTAAAAAACATTATTACAAAGGCAAGGCAGCCAACCTAACACTATAATATAATCCTGATTTTCCTATACCTAACTTCGTCCATTATTTTACGTGTTTTCCTATTCCATGCAGACTTCTAATGACCATTGGAATAATAATTTTGCATACCAACTTTATATGACTGCATTTTTAAGCCAATAAATGACTGACTTTGAACATAGTTTTCAATTGGACCTACATTATCATAAAACAAGACCCCTGCCGCGTCCGTTTGTTCGCGGTAAACTCAAAAACTATAATAGTTTCGATTTAACGTCTTAATAGACTGCAAATAAGAAACTATAATCAATTCGTTACACAAGTTTTTAATACAATACTAGGTACAGTAACCAAAACAAATCAGTGAAAAGAACACAATTAGACGTAAGAAATTAATGTAGGTAAATGCATTCGCGAAACACTAGTCTTACCTCAAAATTATATTTTCTTAATTCTATTTCAGTCTGAATGTTAGTACAATGTACTCCCACGCTACTAACACTAATACCTTAGCGTATTAAAGATAAGTCAGAAACTATAGAGCGCGACATTTTTAGCCGACTACCGAAAGTAGGGTTATGTTTTTCAAGCGTATGTATGTCCGTATGTATGTCTCATTCTATGGCACGCTCTACAGCCTAAACAGTTTAAAAAAAAGTAATTATTTTTTCTCGTAAACGAAGAATGACAACGATACAGTGCATTAAAGTTGCGCGTGACGTCGCAATAAGATACAATTTTTGCATTACGTTGACGTCAAAAGCTCCCGCTCCGGAACTTTGTTGCTCTTTATTTTTGGATTTTTTAATTAATTTGATCAAGCAAAAAATACGTGTCCCGTATTTTCGGCCGATCTATCAGACGGACTAAACAGAATGCCATGTTTTTAATGCTGCGCTGTCGTCATCCCTATTACATAAAACAGAAACAAAGCTACCAATTTCTGAAATTGCAGTTGAGTTTCTTGATTATTTAATTATATTTTTTTCGTCAATTTATTCCGAAAGTCACGATTGACGTAAGAATGGTGGTTCGATTGACATGACAGCGATTGACCAAACGCTGTAATGCAACCGTTAGCCACTCTATTCAGTCAGTCACAATCCTTGATTGATTTAAAACTAACAGTAAAACCTACAAATAATGTTACTTAGCACGTAGTTTGGTTTAGCTATGTTTGTGGCTCCTTCTTGCAATAAATTAGTATGACAGAGAGAGAGACAGAAATAATTCTTAGTTCGCAAGTAACGTATTAGCGCAATTTATCCTATCATCTGGGTGTCTCAAGTCTATGGCAGAAAATTGTACTGTTATGGTTATATTACTAAAAAACAATATGTTTAGTCTAAATTAAAAACTACCAGCAACTGTATTTAAAACTTTTCTTTCAAATATAATATTAAATACAATGATAATCACGACAATAATAGTTGAAATTACGCAACGACGACGCTTTTACTTTTAAATACATACATCACTAACTAGTTAAAGTACATCTCTAGTATCTTCACAATGCTGCTGGTTGCGATGGCTTTTCTATTTCGACAGTTTCTTGTGCTTACTTTAAAATGGAACCGACCAATAAAATCCTAAAATTCTGCTATTTGACTAGCTAGAGTTTTGGTAAAACAGCAAACTGCTAATTATAGAAACCATACGCGACACAAAACTGAACGAAACTAAAAAGCTAGCGCTATACAGCTCAAATTTATACTTTAAGACAAACATTGACAGCATACTGGTAGTATTGGAAGCGACGCTGGCGTTATCAACTTCTGACTCTGTGGACCTCGTTGGTGTCACTCTTGAAGTCTGGGAGTCTTTTTGAGACGTAGATAGTTCTGGGCGTTTTTCTATAAGATGAGGTGATAGTTAATTAGTTCAGCGCGGAAAGAGAGGATTCGCCCGGATCGGTTTAGTTGAATTTGTCAGTTGTCTCCTATTAAAAATTAAGGAGTTATTTCGGCAAAATCGAAGTTTTGCATCAAGTAAATATTAGATAAATCTGTCAATCACAAAATACAATTACTAAAACAGCACATAATTTTCAGGCAAATCTACCCATGCACATTTTAAAAAGCATCTGACCCGTGGGCCACTTTTTTTCTTGGGCGGGTCCTCCCATTACCCGATCAGAGATGGGAAAATGCTGGGGTATTTTTGGCTAAAAAGAAGGTCAAAGATAATCTCATTATTTAAAAACGGCGAAAAAATTATAACAAATTGTACTCTAACCGTTAATAAAGTATTTTTAACCAAGTATTTTTACCATATTAATTCCTACCTTTAAAAGTTCCATAGAAAAAACTTTTTACCGACATACTGACAAAAAGGCTCTTTTAATCCCTTTTAAAATACGGTACTCCAAAATACATTAAACAAAAGTAAACCCATTTTCGTGTCATAACAACAGAACCAACTACTTTGGAACGTGACGAAAAACTATAGTAACATAATAATAAGACATGCGCACGCGCAAGCAATCAGAAAACGTAGTGCGCGCCAAATGTAGACGATAATGTTTTATTGGAAGCCCAATGACGTCACGAGGGCTGCCCTCGCACGTCCGATAATTGTTATCGGTGACGATCATTTGTAGAAGAGATAGAACATAGTGATGGTAGATTTTTTTGTAGAATAAATAGAACATAGTGATGGTAATAGTGCAACGCACACGTCCTACAAAAAGAAACGTCCTACAAAACTGAAAGTAACTTGAAAGTAACTTAGAGCGGTTCGATAAGGTTTCGGAAAACTTCTAATAGTTACCTCGGCCCCGGAACATAAAGGGCAACCGAAGGAACAAGGGTGGGTTGTAGTGAGTCAGTAACAGTCTGACGCTCCCTCCCTCCCCACCCATGGCGGGAGAAGTCATTTGATGATTCCATTCCCGAATAAAAGTAAGCGGTCCGATAATTGGGGCCAACGAGGGTGGATTGTAGTCAGTCAGTAACAGTCTGACACTCCCTCCCTCCCCACCCAGGGCGGGAGAAGTCATTTGATGATTCCATTCCCGAATAAAAGTAAGCGGTCCGATAATTGGGGCCAACGAGGGTGGATTGTAGTCAGTCAGTAACAGTCTGACACTCCCTCCCTCCCCACCCAGGGCGGGAGAAGTCATTTGATGATTCCATTCCCGAATAAAAGTAAGCGGTCCGATAATTGGGGCCAACGGGCCACAAAAAGTCTGAGGTGGAGGTCCAAAGGCGATTGGTGGTTTTTGTGCAACAATTGGAGGGCACTTTTTACAAATGTTGCAAGATTTTAGTAAGAAGTAAATGATTGATTACGTATAGGCCCTGCGCAGACGGCACACTTTTTGTGCGATCGAGTCTGCGGCGCACAAAAAGTTTGAACTAAGAGAACTAAGACTTTTTGCGCGTCGTGTGCGTTACTGCATATAATTGCATAGGTTCTATTTTCACAGACTAAAAAGTGCGTCACGGATAGTCTGTCGTCTGCGCAGGGCCATATTGAGGATATAAGAGCTCCGCAAGTGTCAAATTGAAATTTTATTATACAGTGATTTCCAAAGTGATCTATTGCATCCTTCGGGGCCTCCTGGGGTTGATGGAATCTTATAATAGGCTAAAATGCGTCCGTTAGATTATAATAAAAAACTTTAGACACTTAATATATTTTTTTCTTTTTTTCTCGTAAACGAAAAATGACGACGATACAGTGCGTTGAAGTTACGCGTGACGTCACATCTAGGTACAATTTTTCACTGAGAAGTGACGTCTCAAGTCCCCCTCCGAAACTTTGATGCTTTCTATCTTTGAAATTTTTTGATAATATGATGAATCGAAAAATATGTTACCAGTATTTATGGACGCTCTCAAAGCTGTTACTGTCCCTACTTTACCCCTTTCAGATAACAAAGATTTGAGAGCATCTTAAAATTTAGTGAAGTTTGAGTGTTCGGCCATAAGAACTTCTCAGTTTCAAAACTTAGCAGTTTGACAGATAATGCTAAGCTAGTAAACGTGCTGTCTAGCGTTTAAGGTAGCACAACATACAATCATTGCGTTGTAATGATACGCTATAGCAATACGGACGGTAAACCAGTAATTTTAATTAATTTCAACAGCAATGAAGTGATTACAAAGTCCTCGCAGTTTAATGAAGGACACGTGTTGTCCTCACCAAAAGAAACAAATAACTTTGAATTTTTTAGAATTTGAGCGTTCCTTTTCGGAGAAATCGGGTTTTGGCAATTCAACAAGGTAAATTAGGAGACGATTTTTTATGAAAATGGGCGGACGCAGCCGCAGGAAAGACTAGTAAATAAGCCTTTGAGTGTACCCAAAAATTATAAAATTACCAATTATAAAAGCCAGTGGATTATCTTTAAAAGCTTCGAATAACATTAACCTACATTACTTGACGAAGATGACTTGTTCCTTCATGGCCAATACACCAATTTCAATGACGTGATTTTATTTAACGTTATTATAATTATTATAATGATTTTAATATAAACGTCATTCTCTACTGGTACGTTGAAAACAAGTTATACTACCAAAAAACATAAAGAACTTGTTAAAATCAAGTTTGTATGTAAGCAGTTTATAGAATTGAAGGACTTGTTGATTTAGATGTTGTGTAGGCTTTTTGGATGGGAGAAAAACTGCCGAGCAAAAACTGGATGACCAGTGCTGTGCCCTTCATATAAGCTGAAAAGCCCTTGAGCTAAAAGAATTATACGGTCCGAACCGCTCGTGGTGCGAAACGACGAAACACCCATAATATGAGCCTAACAGTAAACAAATATAAAAAACATACTATCTACATTAATAAAAATGAATCATTTAATGTGTTGCTGAGCGCAAAACTCAAAAACTAGCAGGACTGATTCGAGTAATTCTTTTTCATATTTGCCTATCGTATTTTAGAGTAATTTATATTTACACCTTACACGCACTTCAAGTAAGGTTCATATTATGAAGAGGAAAATTGGAAAAGTCATTCGGCTAATTATCGAATTCAGCAAAAGTATTCTTTAACTTGATCTACTATGCCAAATCAAGACTATAGTCATTGGGTAGGACAGAGGTCTGTCGGGGTCAGCTAGGGCTTAATAGTTAATAGATTCTAAAGTGTCCGAGTGACTGGTTCGGGTTTTACAATTCTGTTGACCTTCAATCTTAGCACGCGCAAAACCGCAGCTAGTGAGATACCTGCGCATATGGAAATTTGGATAAAACCCTTATTAAGTCAGAATGCGGTTTTTATTAATTATTTCACCAAAAAACCAGATGCATCTGCTGTTTCGGTTTCTTGGAATAAAGCATTTTTTTTACTAACATCGCAGTGTACGTTTTTATTTTATTGTTGTTTAATATATTTAATTGCTTTCTGCACTGTGTCTGTCTATATGTGCCAAATATTTTTTTCTTTCTGGTTTCATTATAAGCTGTGAAGTTTGTTTGTTTATTTGGTTGGTTGAACGCACTAGTACCACAGATTAATAAATAGTTACTACGTAACAGATACTTCACTCCAATACAAAAACCAAAATACCTACGGTATAATAGCCTACAAAATCATAATAATAAAACCAGTTGTTTGCAGCAAGGAGAAATGTACCATAAGTACGCACAAAGAGAGTTGAGATTCTTTTGCCCGCCGCGCGACTAACGTGTGTGCGTGTCGTCCAGCAAATATGCTAGGGTTATACGTATGATGACAATGGTAATAAAACGAATGTTTGAATGTTGATCAAATATTTTTTAGTTTGATAAATTAACTGATGCATATTTTTCGTTCCTTGAATTCCCGACTAATATATTTTAGTGTCGAAAATATCCAAAACCGCGTGAATAATTTTAATAAATAATCAAAAGGGAAACAAGAGAATTGGGAAATAGGGGAAGTGTACAATAATCAGGCAATAATTACGTGGTTTCGGCATTTTGATAGTCAGCGCTGTATCCGTGACGCGCGAGCACTCAGCCGGGCGCGCGACAGCCCGGTTTTCGTTGTATCGTCGACGATACGCGAAGCGGTAGGCATAAAACGCGTGGCCTTGAGCGAGTGACGGACGCCTGCTAGTACTCAAGAAGTACTGGTCTGATTTCAGAAATTCTTTTTTTGTTGGATAGCTCAGAGAAGGCTCAGACCTACGGTAGAGTAGTAACCAAAAAAGTGGGTGACACCGCGAGGAACAACCAGTGTAAATATATCATGCGTCTCCGTGGTTGCGGAATAGTTCTATTAGTTACCGCGGTCCCGCAACGTTAAGGGCAAGCAAAGGGTCAGGGTGGGTTTTAGTCAGTAAAAGTCTGACACTCCCTCCCGGGAGAAGTCATTTAATGATTTCCCATCCATAAAAAAAGATATCATACCTCTTCTAGGTTTTATGCAATCGTAGGTTTAATTAGCTAGGTCAAGAGGTTGTGAGGGCGAGAAAAACTCATGTATAATGTATATAGGGCGAGATAATTGCGGAATATGCTTGCAGTCAGAAGCAATAAGTGCTCGTTTTGTGAGTAATGTAAAACTTGAGCGGCATAACCTCGCAGAAAGTAAGTCTAGCCGAGACAGGTTTATATAGAGTGACTGGGAGCTGACCGATAATTAACTCCAAATCACACTCATGATAAGTATGATAACTCACAACAGATAACCTCTAATTGAGCAGAGGTCAACTCGATTTATTACGTACAGAAAAAAGTTAACCATCGCTGTCGCTTAAGCTTCGAGGGGAGTTGGGAGATATTTTTCTACCGCTGACTGAACCAAGTTCAAGTTATTTGACAATGAGAGTCTCGCTAGAATCGGTCCAGCCGTTCTGGAGTCTTCTCTGGTGCTGACTCTGCTGTGCCAGGCCTGCCTCGTGGTTACCAACCACTGCACTCCTAAAAAGCAATGAAGCTGGTCCTAAAAGAGGTGGTGAGACCATCTGACCGCGTATGTCGCGAGATTGCGAAGGAGTCCCTGAAGAACTTATGAAATGTGGAATCTCCCAGAGATTTTATCTCGAGAAAGACAGATTAAAAAGAGAACAAAACTAACCACCGAGAAAGAAGGAAGAAGAAAATACGTTTACGTTCGATGACAATACAAAATCAACAAATAAAAAAAACATAAAAACGAGTTCATTATCCCCCCGACAGCCTTGTCAAAAAGGTCCAGTTTAGCAAAAATGTCGGGCCACAAGCGCCTGACGCTGCCGTTGGTTTCACTTGCTGTTTGGAACGAGCAAATAGCTTCACCTTTTTTGACAAACTGACTTCTTGGCAGTTCAAAATTTCATCGAAGCTCAAAAAAACACCACACAGCTTTCAACGACTGTAAACGATAGCCGGCAAAGGTTAATTGTTCACAATCAGGAAAATTGACGTGGGAACGCATTGTTTGTGACTCGTCACCCTTGGTAAATGCAATCGAGAGTGGATTCCTTTTAGAGGACAAATCATGATATCGATTTTCTACTGTATATGTTTATCGATTTGGTGATGGTTCTGTAGGCAGCTGACAATTCACAATAAAGACCTTGAGACGTTCTACTATACGTTCTCATTTAGCTTGATAGTTAGATAGTAGATTAATTTGAATTTTTTAGCACCACACTTCAGTACATAACATTTTGAACGTCATTGTCAAACATTGTACTATCGAAAAAATTGAATCATGACCCATTTCGACGACAATTCGTTTGAAGCTTTGAATGTCTGTAGGAAAATAAGTTTATGGTGGGTCATGATTCCATTTTGTCGTTTGTACATAAGTGCCCATGTACCATAAGACTGTGGTATTATGCAAAGGACAAGGTTTAGATAACATGAATAATACGCCTTGTGTATGACCACACAGGTCACATTATGTTACAACACTCAAAGAATCGTAAACAAATGGAGTAACATTGCAATTATTGACCTTTAGAACGTTATAAACAAACGTCATCTAGCACGTGTATGTTCTGTTATTATTTATATCACTGTCGCACTACTGTGAAACTTTAAGTGGAAGAAAGAGACGGGTATATAGCTTTGTACTTAAGTGACGTTTATTTTTGGCATGAGGTCGTTTGTCTACTGCCGTCCGTGGCGCAGTTTGTCGTGTCGGTCAAGCCTTGGTCAAATATAGTGAATTCACGAAAATTTTAAGTCTGCTAATGAACCAGAAGCGAATGTGTAAATCACAGCGAGTACAAAAAATCTCCAAAAATTATCTATTCGCAGAGAACATATACATATACATACATATCCTGGGACAACTCACACACGGTCATCTGATCCCAAACTAAGCAGAGCTTGTACTATGGCAACCAGACAACTGATAAACATACTTATATAATTTATAAATACATACATATTATAGATAAATTACACCCAGAAAAAAAAAAAAGAAAAAAGCTATTCACTGCGAATAGAACCTATTCAAACTTCTCTACGAATAGATTTTTGTCTTTTCTTTATATACAGTGAGAATTCGCTGCCAACACCTAAGTTTAAAATTCAAAACATCCTGTCCCGAACTAATTTTAAGGTATCTTCTCGACGCATATCTGTCGAAAAATCCGTTCAAAAGTATCATAATTAGTAAGCTCGACGCACTAACGCATCATCGCCCCTGTTTGCTCTGTAGCAGTGTATATTCCGTGACATACACCTTAACCTTAAAATGAAATCACTTACCAAGTAGAGGGTAATCTTTGAACGGCTCATTTTTGACTACTTCAATTCCTTCACCGCCACCGGTTTCGTTTTTGGAGACCTCCGCCACGCAGAACAGCTGGCCCACTTGGTACTGTGAACAAAATGAGTTTTTGAAGGGAATATTCTTCGGCACAGGGTAAAGCAATATAGAGTATATAGATTATGATTGCCATGTCGCGGGTAGTCAGAAGCCGGAAAGTCTATCAGGGCTTTTTTTTGTGGATCATTAAATGATTTCTCCCGCCCTTGTGTCAGACTTTTACTGTCTAAAACACACCCATGTTCCTTCGGTTGCTCTTTATGTTCCGGGCCCACGGTAACTATTAGAACTATTTCGCAACTTCGGGTCTATCAGGGGTAGGGTATCTATTATTCAGTCATTGGTGTGAGAAGGTCAGATAAGTAATCGCTCCCTATTTAAAATATTGGTGTTCAGTAGCATCCGGTCAGACTGAAAGTTGACCATTGCCCCCAGCCCAGAATTAGTCAACGTACTCAAGACAGAGGTGTCAGTCAAAGATTTCATAAACTCATTTGAGCGTGTTACACCTCCGTGTTTCGCGCAACAATCTATAATTAATGTTCACCTATTAAAGGCTTGATCGCGTAAAAACACTTGCCAACCTCCCCAGTAATCTAACGCAGTTTAGAAGCAATATCGCGTGTGCAATTACAATAGTAGAACAAACAATAACGCATTAAATACCTATTATTACAGCACACTTTATTTATAACCTTCGTCTCGACATCTTGACACATGCAAAGACTTTAAGTACGCTTTATATTATTAAAACATAGAGAAAAACATATTAAATAATAGAGAGTGATTGGAAACAGAACCTAGGAAACCGGTGTTGGAAGGTAAATTAAGAGTATCGAAATAGGAGAACTACTTCATGGCTCCATTTACAAGCATATCAACTCACACACAAACAATCAATTATAACTGTAAGCAATAATTTGTCAGCGCGGAAATTATAATCACGTATTTGACAGAAAACGATAACTACAATAAATTCACAAACCCTGAGGCAGATTCTTTCAACTCCTAACACTGGATACCAGAAACGATTTTGTGCTATTAAAGAAACATGAGCAAAAACTGCAATCTTATTTGTAGAGCACGAAGTATCGATCTGCACTATAACTGTACCAGAAGACGGTAGCACTGCAACTAGGACAAATCCGAAATACCTTAGAACTTGGTGGGCCGCTATTAATTTTATCCACTGTGACATTTTATTGGATTACTTCCAAAGGGTTCTTCGTAGAGGAACTAGATTTGCTGGAGGTGTCAATAAAAGGTAAGTTCAGAAGAAACCTTTTTCTTTATTTAGTACTCGCGACCTAATTGGTCAAAGTGATCCTATATGGGTTCCGTTTTTGCCTTTCGAGGTACGGAACCCTAAAAAAGGAAAGTAAGAGAAAGACCAGTGAAAAGATGCATTGGTGAAGAATAAAAACGTCAGTGAAATGGCAGGACAGAATTAAAAAAGAAAATATGTTGGATCCCGAGTAACATAGGACAGAGGACCATGCCGCCACGCTATTTTCAGTAACTCCCAAAAGCCTGATTGGCGTTTACCAGAAAATGGGCGCTACAATGAAGCTCGAGGGATACCGATGGATACCTTTTTCACGGATTAATATAGGCGACTTTACATTGGGGATGTTTCTAAACATCCAATTAAGCTTTGTAATAATTCGTCAACATTTTCTCATAGAGGTCAGATAAAAAAATTGACAGTAACGTGCGACAATCGCGTTCGATAATATTTAACGACAGATCAACATTTACATAGTTATACACGTGACGGCGACTGCATTGACTTTTTCCGACAAAAACGTTTGAAAATGGAACTTACGGGACTCATCATCTTCCTAGCCTTTTTCCAACTAGAGGGAGGGTCCTACTTGGGGTCGGCTTCCAGGCTAACCGGATTCAGCTGGATACCAGGGTTTTACGTAAAGCGAATGCCTTTCAGACCTCCACAACCCAGTTACTGGACTACACTATACCTCTTGGTTAGACTGGCCCGACTTTCTGGCTTCCGACTACCTGTAACGACTGTTTATAGTTCCAGGAATAACAACCGGGACTAATGGCTTTACGTGCTTTTCGAGGCACGGGATGTCAGTGATGTACAAAATATTTTTTTGGAAAGTACATATGAATTGAAAAAGTCATATTGGTACCTTATCCACTGGACCATCATGGACATCAAAAAATATGGGTCTGTTGAACATATATATATTTTTTAAACTTTTATTGTTTAAACTCACATACACGAACAAGCCCCTGTAGTGATGGTGCCTGTAGGTCATGCAATTCTTTGTACAGTTCATGTGTATTTCTTAATAAGCGACGAACAATGATCTACCAACCGCATATTACGATCGTGGGGTATAGTTTCATGGTTTCTACCTAACTATTACGTATAGAGGGACAGTCAGCAAAGTAGATAGGTATGCAGGGCCGTCTGATATAAACTAGGTTTCTCCAAAACTGATGGATTTATACCTATGTAAGAAAGAAATAGATTTATGTGTAAGAAGTTTTCTTACATAACTATTATAAAATTTCTTTGCCGGCTCTCTGAAATTGAAATTGAAATTGAAATTGTTTATTATGCAAGTAGGATATTAAATCACTTTTACATGTCATTTTTTTAAACTAGATGGAGTCTCTTGGTCTATTGATAAATGATCTCTTGACCCTGACGGCTAAGCTGGAGATCGTAGGTTTGATTTCCACCCAGAACAACCTTTGTGTGATGATCATGATTGTTTGCTCTGTGCCTGGGTGTGATTAATTTATCAGTAGTATGTATATCAGTTGTCTGGTTACCACAACACAAGCTCTGCTTAGCTTGGGATCAGATGGCATATCAACGCACAGGCCTAACCACTTCTAGAGTACTAGAGAAAGGAAAATTGTAAGGTGTTTTCTTTATGAAGAGGCACCCACTAAAAAAGGAGTTTTGGGAATTACATCCCAAAAGTGGTGAAAGTCACGAATGGAAGTTCAACCACGCAAGCGAAGACGCAAACGCTAGTTTTAAATAATTGGTTCTTTAATTCATGTAAATTACATTTGAATCCATCCATTCAATTCCATCCATCGGTTTTCAAGAAAACTTTAGTTATATGTTGGCCCTGCATACCTACTTTGCTGACTGTACCTTCCTCTATCTATACTAATTATGTGAACTCAAAGTACAAAGGTAACTGTTTTACCTTAAAACATCTTAAAGTTACTAATTATATTAGTTCAGCATACGTTGGATCATTCAAGTAAAATAGTTAAACCTCATTCAGTTCGTAATGTCAAAATAAAAGTTTTCAAACATTTACATTTTTTGTCAGCTCATTAAATTTGTCCTAGCTAATTTCCGAAACGGCTGGACAGATTTTGGCTGGACTTTTGCTTGAAGAAAGCTGATTTTATAAAGATGGGGAAAAATAATGTCATTTTTAGACTTAGATGTGTCAAAAGTAGCGGACTAAAGCTAGTAAATAAAATAAAAGTAGGTACCTAATCATTGCGAATTTGTTGTACAGACAGTCATCAAAATAAATATAGGTACTTTACTAGATGAATATTCAATTATAGCCTATATACGGCTATAATCAAAAAAAATTTAACAATCGATGGTTATTTTTCTAATATATATTTTTTTTAATATAGTAGACAAATTCATTTGAATACATCTATTCGAGTTCTAGAAAACTTAAATAATATCTGGCGGTCCCGCACACTTTTTTAATTTGCTGACTGTACGTACCAGGGCTTGAAAACGTTACCAATTCACATTAAAAATACCGGTAAGTAACGTTATTTCCATAGAGATACTTGCATATCGGTATGATTTGGTAGCGTTATTTAGTAACATAACATTAAAAGAACGTTAAAAATAGCGTTAAAAATGACCGGTATTTTTAATGTTATTGTGAAAATAGCGGTAAACGTTGCCCTTTTTTCCAAGGCCGCGCGGGCGCGGCTTGGCGGGTAGTGGTGGCGCCGCGCCGCGCCGGTAACAAAACTGACTCATACCGATTAAATTAACGTTATCGTACATTATAACGTTACGTATGTTTAACGGTAAAATGTGCCAGATATAACGTTAAATTTGGTAACGATACCATATTTTTAACGGTATTTCAAGCCCTGGTACGTACTACGTATACGTTCGTGCAGATGTCAAAGATAATAATAATTTATAACATAATAGTTATAAATACCATAAACTATGAAGAATAAGGAAGACTTTTAAATGATGGAATACCTAATGCGTTTTTTTCCAGCAAGGTTAAGTCGATTACAACTACGTTCTTTAAATAATTTATTTATATTATAAAAATAAAAATGTTTAGTGTTGGATACTAATGGATGGCTGTTAGTTACTTAGTTGAGCACTTTTTTAATAACATACATATAAATTACTAGGTACTTTTAGAAAATGTTCACTGGAATGGTTTGACTACAAAAAATTCAAAATCTGTTTAAAGAAATTGTTTCGCAAAAAGAAAATACATAGTTCACTTAAATTATATGAGAAAAATACAAAAAAAAAAAAAATAACATACAGTCGTTGTATCTATCGAGTACAAATAAACAGTAGCTATTGATGTATTATTGTTGATTAGCCAATTAAAACTTTAATCTATTCTATTTAGAATCTCTTTTGTTTTAATCTATAGAGAAACTCTTATTTCTTTCGGGAACTTATTATACAAGTCCCTCAATCTGGATAGTTCTTCCGTTCAAAGTAGGGATGGGCCGAAATTCGTTTCACATTCGGTTTAACCGAATTTCGGTGACTTGAACCGAACTTCGACATTCGGCCGACTTTCGGTTCAAACGCCGAACATTCGGTCCAAGATAAGATTTAATTAATTCGTCTATTTTTACAAAAAAAAAAAAAACAATGAACCAGTAAAATTGATAATCAAATCAGTCATTTATTGACCTTTGTTATTAGTTACCACTACACAATCTTTTTTAGAAAATCAATTAAACTTATCTTTTCTCTTATCCCTAGTTCAAAGTCTTTACTGATGCTATTTCATTTCATTGGTTTTCTTTTGAACCACTTCGGAACCTGGTTTATAAAGATTGACCTTTAATAGGTCAAAGTTCCAATGTACTTCACGAAATACACCCACGAAATACCCACGCATACAGCGGCTCTGTAACTTGATTTCTCACACCCGTTGTCAAGCCTACTAAATGCACTTATAGCAAAACTGGACAGAATATGAATAGCGGCAATAACCAAATTCAAAATTCTAGCATTTATTTCCAGGGTTGCGAAATTCGTACGAAAGAGTTACCGCGGCCCTGGGACGCTAAGGGCATTAGAAGGAACACGGATGGGTTATAGTCAGTGCTTCCCGAGTCACTGATGACTCTTCGGATCTCAAAGAATATTCAAAAACAAAAATCTTGGTTTTCTCGAGTTTTGCGGTTAGCAACGTTTTAAACGATTTATTTTTATTTATTCAGTTAAGTCACTAAATTCTTTCTGTGACTGTGAGTTTGTTATTTTTTAATTCAAGAACTACCGAACTGATTTTCATAAAACTTTATAGTAATATAACGTACCTATAGATCAGAATAAAACTTAGGCTATATAACATCACGCTATTACCTACGGGAACGATGCAGTAATCAAATACATACATTACAAGCGGGTGCAACAGCGGAGGCAGCTTTTTTTATTCGAAATGGAAAATGCTCATGCATGTCCTCCACCCTGGGGGGAGACGAGGGCTGTCAGACTCTTACTGACTAAAAACCACCCCGGTGTTCCTTCTCCCAGCTACGCCAAGTATCGCGGGAACTGATGCAACTTCCATTCCTTAGCGGTGTTGATGCACCGCTAAGGAATGGAATTCCCTGCCGGCGTCTGTGTTTCCAAATTCATATAACCCGGAAGTATTTAAACAACGAGTGTATAGGCATCTATTGGGTAAGCTCGCTCCATCGTAGGCTCCGTCTATGCCCTCGGGCTAGTCTGGGACCAAGAGCAAGCCCATACGAAAATAAAATTAAAATAAAAAAACTTCCGCAATCCCCGGCTAGTACTCGCGTCTGCAGGCTACCAGGTCTGCGAGGGAGGTGAGGTGTTTCCTCCCCCCCCACGACATTAAAGAGGAGGGGCGCGCGGCGCTTGGAAGCAGCTCATTCAACATAATACTATGGAGTCGGTGGTTGTTGGCAGCGCGATATCAAATACCAACGTCATGTAGGTGTGTTCTCAGGGATTCCAACCAGGAAAATGTGATAAGAACTCTACTTATCAATTGGAATTTATTACGAATACGTAGATAATAATTGTTAACTGTGCCAAAGTACTGTTAGTATAACAATTGCTGAGCAAAATTACATTTTTAAATAAGTTTTTTTTATTAGCTATTTATTGGTATCGGATGGATGTCGTTACCGCGAGCACGGGCGCAGACTGTGCTAAGTTCGATTTCCGGGTCGGCCAAAAAGTGGAATTTGGCCATTAGGAATTTCTCAGTCAATGTTAGTGAAATAGGGGAGGATTTTTTTTTATGAAATCGCCGCAGTAAACTCGTTACATTTAAGGCGGTACCCGAGACACATGATTTTTTCGCCATTTCTGGGTCCTTAATAACGAAGGTATTGTAAGTACACAATGGTGCAAATTCTCATGTTCACAAATTGAACGAAATTTAAGCTCAGTACAACTTTTTCTTTCCATTTCATTAAGAAAGGGACAAAAGATACAATATTACTCCATGTCGTATAACGACCGAAAGTGTAGTAGGGAACACGCCTTGACAAGTCAGACTCAACCTTGTCCAGTTTTTGTTAACTTTTGCTAACCATACTTTACTTAGCGAATACTGACAAAAACTGTTATAATACAAAATACTGGATTATGCAAAACTAAATCGTGTGATCATCCGTATGCGTATGCGCACAAAACCAGTTCAACAAACTAATGATGAGTTGAACAATATTGATGTCATAATAACTTTGCATTTCGAAACTGGGTCAGTTACAAATATGATTTCAGAGTAAGTCTTTTTGCCTTTTTAAAAGTAAAGCTGAGGCTACAGTAGGCGTTTCAGCGGAAAGCGAATCCAGATAAACATGGCATTTTTTTGGTGAGTGGGAAATCATCAAATGACTGCTCCCGTCCTGGGTGCAGCGGGAGGGCGTGTCAGACTTTTACGACTAAAACCCACTCATGTTCCTTCGATTGCCCTTTATGTTCCGGGGTCACGGTAACTATTATAAACATTCCGCAACAGATAAACATAGCATGGCTAAAATCCGACCGATATTCGCTTCAATTTGCTGACACGTTGATGTAGCCAATGCCGATTACAGTAATATTGTTCCTATCGCGAAAGAAATTAAAGATCGCTAGTAATATTTGACATACGGTATACGTTATACGTCAGTATTCATTTATTTATTTTATTCGACGATGTGTCGCAGGTCGCTTCGCGGCCTAATGTGTAAATAATCTCAGCCTAAGTTTCGATTATATTATTCTCTTTTTAGAATGGCCAGTTGTTAAGGAACTCGCCTTTGGTGCGTTGTTGGGGTTTGATATATAGCGCAAGCACTAATGAGACGCTAGGCTGCTATACAAGTTTTCCTCCACGGTTTCACTTGCGTTAAATTAGGTCTTAGGTTATTACTTCCCTTCCTTATGTGGCCTATTTTGACGTTACTGTAAAGTTAATTTAAAATTCGTTTAGCAATTTATGCGTGAAAAAGTAGCAAAATTAGCATGATGCGTGTGAAAGCTCACCACACCAATATTAGCATGATGAGTGAAAGTATAAAATAAAAATTTAAAAGTTAAACAAAATAAAAAGAAAATTTTACATTCCTCCACCTCGAATCTAAAACTAGGGAGCTTAGTTTTGAAAAAAGATACAGAAAAGTGTTGTACACTTTTATGCCCTTACTAATAATCACTGTGTAAAGTTATGCAATGAATAAAGCCTGTGTAACCATACATTTTTTGACGTATAAACCTGTCATAACTTTATGCAGCGTTTATTAGTAAGGCGCATGCCCTTACTAATAATCACTGTGTAAAGTTATGCAATGAATAAAGCCTGTGTAACCATACATTTTTTGACGTATAAACCTGTCATAACTTTATGCAGCGATTATTAGTAAGGCGCTTTGTATGCTGTTGATTGCAGCAGGTGATTCAGAACTACGTACGAGTCAGACTTACTCAACAAATCTAAATACATCTAACAGTAAATTGACTGATTTGTGATAGATCAACACAGCCCAAAACACTGGTCCTAGGGACACGAAAATATATTATTCTAATAAAATACTCTTTTATCTATACTAGTCTATACTAATATTATAAAGAGGTAACATTTGTAAGTTTTAAGGTTTGTAAGTTTGAAGGTTTGTAAGTTTGTATGTAGGGGGTAATCTCTGGAATTACTGGTCCGATTTGAAAAATTCTTTCAGTGTTAGATAGCCCATTTATCGAGGAATGCTATAGGCCACCATCACGCTACGACCCACGGGAGCGGAGCAGTAACGAAAAATGCGGGTGCTACCGCGGGGACAGCTAGTGAGTAATATAGTAGATGGTAGATCATCATCCACGCCAGTGAAACTGCAGGCAATAGCTGTTTTGCGTATGTATGTTTGTTTCATTTTATGGTCTAAACCATTTTACGGATTTGGAAAAAAGTGAAATAGAGAAATAATAATTAAATAATCAAAAAACAAAAATGCAATTTCTCAAGTAGGTGGCAATTACATGAAACAGAAAAAGCTGCCGACTTCCGAAATTGCAGTATTTTATTATTATTATTTTTTTCATATCTATAACACCCAAAATTTAACAATAATAATATATTACTGTACTCAAAAAGGATAACTAAATATTAGCGTTTATTGCTGGATAAGCACAAATACATGAGCACAGATAAGTCACTGGCGGTGATAACACCGTGACTAATAAATTCAATGATTATACACTGACAGGTTACAAATCATATTTTTTTGCAAAATTATTATTGATTTATTTTTTTAGGCATTTGTAATGTTGGGAGTAAAGTGGATGAGGTTTTTAATATTTTTGAAAATCTTGGCTTTTCTATTATGCATGTATATTACACAGCTTTTGCCTAGCTAGCTAGCATTTGCCCGCGGCTTCGCTCGCGTTAGAAAGAGACAAAAAGTAGCCTATGTTACTCTCCATCCCTTCAACTATCTTCACTTAAAAAAATCACGTCAATTCGTCGCTCCGTTTTGCCGTGAAAGAAAGATAAACATACAGACAGACAGACAGACAGACAGACAGACAGACACACTTTCCCATTTATAATATTAGTATAGTATGGATGTCAAAAACCATCTTGAATCACACTGATCATAGATAGGTAGTGAAAAAAAAATCTAAATTGGTTTAGATGTTTTAAAAATCTAAGCATATAAAGTTTGAGATTGTCTATCACAAAAAAATATACAATCCAATATAATATAAAATTCTTAGATTAAGTTGCCAATGAACCGTTTATGATCTGTTATTGACATTTATAAATTAAGTTTACAATTACATCTTTTAACTATGAAATAGATTTTAACCTTTCAACGAGCAAGCGACAGCCGGCTGTCGGGCTGCTATTGTCTTTCTATTGTGTCTCAAAAGTGTGTTTGTTTTCATTAAAAGATACAGTGATTCAAAAGAAAGGTTTGTTTTATTTATGTATGATACTAGCAAATTATGATAGAGATTTGCAACTACCAGGCAAAGCTGAAGTCAGTAGTATTTTATTTGGATTACAAATTTAAATAGATAAATGATATAATACTCTGCAAATAGATTTAAAATAACATAATATATTACACATTACTTCAAACACAAAGATTGGTTAATCTTATTACAGAATGATTAAATAAATATTGAGATTCAGTTCCCGTTTCAACAAAAAATAGTTACAAAGTTCAACCTTCTTACAATGAAGTACAGGCTGAATTGTGCAATACCTTTGCTTATGCTAGATTTTTTTAAATGTATGTGTAGATGAACAAATGTTTCTATCTCAATCACACTTTAACCCTTCAATGATCAAGCGGCAGCCGGCTGTCGCGCTGCTATTGTCTTTCTATTGTGTCTCAAATCATGTGTGTTCGAAGTTAATAGGTTAACTGAATTAACTGAAATTTACCTTGTCAAATGTTATTTATAGGTTTTCATTTCCATATCAATTACCTATTACCAATGATGTTATAAGTAAAAAAGTGTAGATAGGTTATATGCAGTCAAAAAGTGGCACATTAAAAGTTTGCCAATTGGCAAACATGATACTGAGTATCGCGTTGACATTTGACGTTTTGCAAAAAACATAAAAGCACCATATTACTTTGATTTACACTGGCTAATGAGACATTGAAATCACAATGCACCTATTGTATTGTCCCAAAAGTTTATGAGATACTTTTGACCCAGTTTCCCAACTATTGTAAACATTTGGCACTGTGAAAAACCATCAAAAAAGGATTACTATGAAATGTACTTTTTTTAGTACAAGAATCTTATTAGAATGCTTAGAAGCCTAACTAATTGATGTAGGTAGGTTTCAATCGTACATTAAAATATATCGCCTACTTTTGGGGAAGTTTGGCAATAACAGAAACCGTTTATGCATCAAAACCAAGGTTCGTAAAATATGGCGTACCACAAGGAAGCGTTCTGGGACCGTTACTCTTCCTCATATACATAAATGATCTTCCAAAAGTGACTTCTAACAAGATGATTCTTTTTGCAGATGACAGTACAGCTGTTATTAAGTGTACGAATAAAAATATTTATGAACATGACATTAATACTTGTTTACATGACATTATAGATTGGTTACATAATAATAATTTAGTTATTAACCTGAGTAAGACAAAAGTTATGCACTTTCATCAACGCATCAAACCCCCTGACGTAAATCTTGCTTACCAAGGTTGCTCTATTGTGGAAGCAAATACGGCCAAGTTTTTAGGTATATTGATTGACAGTAAACTTTCGTGGAAACCTCATATTGAACAATTATGTAAAAAACTCAGTAAATCCGCATACGCACTATTCAAACTTTCAAAGATAGTCAACAATCAAGCAATTTTAACTGCCTACTATGGTTTGGTTGAGTCCCTTTTACGATATGGCATTATTTTCTGGGGGCGGTCTGCTGATAGGGAGCTGGTGTTTAGAATGCAAAAGCGTTGCATTAGGTCAATGTGCGGACTTAAGACAACAGATAGCTGTCTTCCTTATTTTAAATCTCTACAAATTTTAACTTTTCCATCGTTATACATATTGGAAACCGCTTTGTTTATTAAAAATAATCCAGACCTATTTCAGAAATTGTCAGCAACCAGAAAAAAACCAATACGGTCACAGTATGTCAATGATTTATGTCAAGCAAAATGTAAAACCGCATTAATGAAAAAAAGCTTTTTTGGTATAGCCCCACGCGTTTATAATAAGGTACCTAATGATATTAAAAATATGACTGTACTAAAATTTAAAAAGACGCTAAAAAAGCTTTTACTTGACAAATGTTATTACACAATTGACGACTTCTTGAATGATAAATCGCTGACTAATTGACATTATTTCTGTTCCAATTGACATTGTTTTTTAAATATGATACTATTTCTATTTGACATTCACTTCATTATTTCTGTATTTTGTTATTTAACTTCAATTTGAGCATAAATATTTTTGTAGTTAGTATCTTAAATTCAAAACTTTTATGTAATTTGCATGCCCATTTGTCGGTAGAATATGGAGGACCTACTATAAATTTAATACCTGTACATGTACAATTACCCATGTTTGCAAATGAATAAATGACTATTGACTATTGACTATTGACTAACAGCTTGGCTTTATTACGACAGACTGACAGAATATTGCCGACTATCTGGTTACAAAGTCAGGCTTTCCTGTCCTTGAAGATCACAAGAAATGATAAAGACTTACCTCCTCGACAGTTAGGGGGAGCGTCACACGGCTGCAAACAAAGAGAATGGAGTTTAATTCCCCTATAACATTTTAAAAGTCGAATGACACAGACACAAACATCTGTTAGATAAATCCGCGGAAATTCACTGCCTCCGCGAACAAACCTTGACCTGCAGATCTGTCACTGTCACTACCTTTATATATTTCGTCAATTTATCTCGACGCAATCAATTAAATGTTGCAATTAAATGTTTCACTTTAGGTCTTTACGAACAGGGACTGCTGATAAGATGGGACAACTAGGCGGACCGTGGCAAATTTTCAAGTAGATTCTCCGAAAATCGATTTGTATTCGCAACTTGTATAACCTTAACATAATATACTCACTATTCCTTGATAATCATGTTGTATATTTATTTTATAACACTTTAAATGCACATCAGACAGTCCACTACCACCTTAAAAGACGACTTATCACAGAACGAGACTTGAGCGATGGCCCGATTATTGGTAGATTATTATAATTTTAATCTATGACCAACCAATGAAAATGACAAGGCGCATGCTTCGTTATGACGCAACGGATATTACGTCAATGTTTCCAGATGCGTTCCGTTATACATAAGATACATTAATTGATATTTCTTCCAATAAATTAAAAAAATAACGAATTATTCCTGTTAACTCAAAGAAATCTAGATGTAAACTATGTGTAAACACTTAAAATAACACTTCTTTTAGTTTTGATTCCGCGATAAACCACAAAATACGTCTTGCCAATTATTTCCGCTGTTGTCTTACGGTGAAATGAATCGCAATTCAACCGGAACTACCAGTGTTTCTTTTCAAGCATTATTTACAAAAGCAAAAGATGTCTTGTTGATGAATCAGACAGATTCTCAGATTCTTCGGTGAGGGAGAAATCAGCAAAGCCGGATTTTCTCATATTTCATTACAACATTTAGATAAAGACGAATAATTGGGAACAAATTCAAAATAAAAATAATGCGTTCCTATACTTAGATTATTAACTTCTAGATGTAACCATGAGGTTGTAAAGAAGTGTGAAAGTGAGAAGCATATATACGAATTTCGTAGGAAAATTGAGACAAAGCATAACATGCTCTGTCTCGTTCGGCGTGGCCGGTTTTCGCTTGGCAAACATTGAAAAGTTAGCCAAACAAAGGGATGTCACTGTCATTGAATGGTCGGCTCGTATTAGTTTTTACAATTTTATAACAATTTCGGTAATTAAACCAATAGTTTTAATGTATATTTGAGAAATTGACTCCAGTAGTTAAGTGTTTAGTGCGTTTTCTGTGCTATAAAATGGGAGGATGCACTATTTTAGGCTGCAAGATAAGAATGTTACTTTTCAAGTTTTCACTCGTAAGGATGCAAATATTACAAGTTATTGTGCATTGATTGAATAAATACATTTGTGTGTATGTAATTACATGGCTTTCGATCAAAATTAAGGACATTTTCTAGCGATATCCATACTAATATTATAAATGGGAAAGTGTGTCTGTCTGTCTGTCTGTCTGTTTGTCTTTCTTTCACGGCAAAACGGAGCGACGGATTGACGTGATTTTTTAAGTGGAGATAGTTGAAGGAATGGAGAGTAACATAGGCTACTTTTTGTTTCTTTCTAACGCGAGCGAAGCCGCGGGCAGAAGCTAGTCGTTTATATTTTTATCTACCTATCCTATTACTTGTTTTTCAAAGTGTTACCATACCTCAGTTCTATTTTTCCCATAACTTGATAATAAAATTGCAACTAGTTAAATAAATAAAATTATTCAGATGATTGATTAGTTCTTTGATGCCCTGTGAGGTATCCTCTCCCTTTTAAAAGGAATTTTATATAATTTTTATAGTTGGACACCACAGACATTAGTGAAGGAAAACATCGTGAGAAATCCTGGACTCGTAACTTAAATAATACTTACGATATAAATAATTTTGCACTCTTAATAAGGATTATGGTACGCAACTTAGTACATGAATGTAATAAGTAGTTGTTGCAACGGAACATCTTACGGTTTTGGTCATATTTAGGGAAAATTTTACGTAATGACAACATTGAAATTTTATAGTGCTGTCTCATGTGCGGCCACGCGGTGGCTCAATCTAGAAGTTAATAATCTAAGTTCCTATACATTATCCAAATGTCAAAACTTATTCAAACAAAATGTTTTTTTTTTTCAATTTTAGATACTGCACAATTGGACGTAGTTAAGCAGAAAGGACTCAATCCACACTTTAGCCAAAATTGAGTTAAGTATGTCATCATACTCCTGAGGGTCGAATCTATCATGTAGTGAAAACCCTATTTTTAAAATGTTTATGCAAACTAGTTTTTCTCACTACCCCGACTCAACCCACAGTATGAAGAGCATACAAAATGTATTTACTGAACGAACTCAGTCCGCTTGAATTGTTTCTGAGTAATGACATTGCTATGAGTGTGTTCTTAATGTCAATAAAACAGAATAAACTCAAACAGTTTGAATCCTTTCTAAGAATTAGTTTTGATTAGAAATATCATTTTAACAAATAACTAAAACAACTCAAACAGATTGAGTCGTTTCTGTGATACAGGTTTACTGACATAAACTATTTCTTTTTGTTTATTAGAAACAACTCAAAACACTTGAGATATTTCAGGAAAACAGTTGATGAACAGCGCATTTAATATCAAATAATTTAAAAACGACTCAAGCAGAATGAGCCGTTAGTTAGAAATAGATGTACGGATGACACTCATATACTTTTAATTGAATTGAAACGACTTAAAACATTTGTGTATCAGGTATAAGTAATTTTATTTTATTTTTTATTGGAAGGACTCAAACTACCTATCTCCTTACGCTACTTGGCATATGCCAAGTAGTGTAACGAGTTTGAAAACTATTGTTTGCGATAAAATTATTTAGTTTTGCGGTATTAAAAAATGTGTGTTAGGTACATGACTTTCCAATTTTATTAGAGTGGCAACATTTTGAAAGGGCATCTGAAGGAACAGTAGTGAGTTTTAGTCAGTAAAAGTTTGACACGGACGGGAGATGTCATTTGATGATTTCCCAATCTCTCTCCAAAAAAAGAAGGTTTTCTTTTTACAGATTTTAATTATTTTTTTTATATTCTTCTGCGGTGTAAATGCGCTGATGATGCTTGAGATTTTTTGCCTAATGAAGTCAGCTTCATTAGGCAAAAAAGTCGGTCAAGTGCGAGTCGGACTTGCACAATGAGGGTTCCATACTTTGTCAACATATAAATTGTTAGTTAGGCAAAAAATGTACATCTACAATCATCAACAATTTGTAATACTAAACTACGTATTTACGGTTTTCGGAGTTTTTCCTATATTTGTGCTACATGACATTGCTTGTTGCCAAATTTCATGATTCTAGGTCACTGGAAAGTACCCTATAGGTTTAGATTCCCTTGCAAATGTCTAAATATGCAATACAGAGGTCTCATTTCTTCGCTGCTTTGAGAGATAGCACATCTGAGTACGTGATTTAGTTCAGCTTGATATCTCGACGCGATTCCGAGAAAAAGGGTCTTGACAGACGGACGGACGGACAACAAAGTGATCCTATAAGGTGTGTATTTTGTATATAATAATAATAGTAATATATTTTGCATTAGATTTAGAAAAAAATACGTTAAATGTGGGTTGAGTCCTCACAATTAATAGGTTGTATATGGCTCAGCCATATACAACCAACTGGCCGCATTGGATTCGGTAGAACGCAGAGCCAGGAGGTTGATTGGTGACAATAAGCTGGCGCCCCAACTACAACGTCTAGCACATCGGCGTAAAGTTGCCTGTCTGGCGGTGTTTTACAGAATGCACTTCGGTGAGACAGAGTGCTCACTAGCTACACGAGCTCATTCCCCCGTCTCCGTCTTACCACCGGACATCCAGACGTATGGCGGGATACCACCCTCCGCACGCAGCGTTTCTCGAAATCTTTCATTATGCGCACAAGAAAAGAATAGAATTCCCTGCCCGCGTCTGTGTTTCCAAATGCATATAACCCGGATGTATTCAAGAGACGAGTGCATAGGCATCTTTTGGGTGACCTCGCTCCATCGTAGGCCCCGTCTATGCCCTCGGGCTAGTCTGGGACCAAGAGCAAGCCCATAAGTATAAAAAAAAATGTATTGACCTTAATCATAAAGCTAACAAAATTACGTAAAAATGTTATCACCAAAATTAAAAAAAATATATAAAAAGATCAGCGCAAAAGTTAACGATGTCAATTTCCGTCATCCTCCAGGTCAAAATCAAGAGTTGGCCCGTACCCATCAACATCCTCATTGATAGAACTGTTCTGATCTGAGATCTTCGATCTTTGCTTGAGGAATCGCTTTGCTCTGGGGTCAAAGATCTTCAAAATCTTATTCTGAAAATTGGATTGCACCAACTGTACTATAGGATCCACGTTTGAAAGGACACAGCGACTTTCACAGTACTTGCAGCTCTCTGCACTGGGGCTATCAGTATTTAATGGAGGGCACCTGCATTAGGTGGCGGATCGGCTCCAATTCCGAGACGTGTCCTGAGGTATGGACCGAAGTTACCTCAACATTTCGTCCCTGAGCGTGACCGGACCAAAGGCTATCAAATTACAGGTTTATAAAACAGGAACGATGATTCTAAATTTAAAAGTAGGGAAGCGAAACAAACACCACTGAAAATGTGTCAAATCCTTTTTTTTTTCGTGGGTGGGAAATCATCGAATGACTATACTTCCGCACTGTAGGGGCGGGAAGGAGTGTCTGACTTTTACTGACTAAAACTCAACCATGTTTCTTCGGTTGCCTTTTTTGTTCTGGGGCGACGGTAACTATTAGAACTATTCCGCAATGCCACGTGAAGAACTTCAATCCAATTTTCAGAAGAAGATTTTGAAGATTTTTAGCCTCAGGGGCAAAGCCATTCCTCAAGCAAAGATCGAAAATCTCAGATCTATGTTCTCATTAATACCCGAAGACTGTCACACATTTTATAATAACCGTAAAGGAAACAGTTCTATCAATGAGGATGTTGATGGGTACGGGCCAACTCTTGATTTTGACCTGGAAGATGACGGAAATTGACATCGTTAACTATTGCGCTGCTATTTCTATTTTTTTTTTTATTTTTGTGATGACATTTTTACATAATTTTGTTAGCTTTATGATAACAGTCAATAAATATACAACTCTTTTATAATAATACTTCTTTAATTTTTTTTAACATTTTTTTTCTGGTCAATGGGTAGTTTTGAGTCCATTCTGAGAAATTAAAAAAAGATATCTGTCTCATCAAACTTAAGTATAATTGTAAGGACTCAACCCACATTTCACGTATTTTTTCGAAAACTTTTGCAAAATATATCACTATATTGATAGGAATATAAAATATGAAACACCTTCTTAGTAACCACTGGCAAAAACAGAAAAAAAATCTTCAATTTGTTAGAGAAATTACAGCTGAAACTTTAAACGCAATTATCTCAAAAGTGACTTATTGTGGATTGAGTCCTTTCTATTTAACTACGTCCAATTACCTACGTCCGGTACAAATGATATTTGTTTTATTTCATTTGTTTTTATTTTCATGGAAACTTTAATACAAATAGATTATTTTCTCCAAAATAAATGTTATTTATTTGTGGCCCGATCATCAACTTAAAATTTCAGACGTCTCAATCTCGTACGTATCCGATTATCCGATCTTCACTTTTGCTGTCATAGTTTCGGTTGACGTGAAAGACAAACATTAGCGAATTAATTTTTTATTCTCAAATTGTTTTTAAAATGCAGTAAAAATGCTGTGATACGCACTCAGTTCATGAAATTTCTATCTATCGTGCCTATATTTTTGAGATTACTTACTATTCTGTAACGAGGTATACTTCAAAACAAATAAAAAATGAGTTTAGTCGGAAAAAAGTGTGAATCAATATCGGTGCTTGAAACCAATAAAGACGACGTAATTGTCAACGGAATTACTCCTGAAGATGTTCTGAGGCTAGATCGGGTTACGGATACTTACATGTGCAGCCCGGAAGCCAACGTATACGATATAGATTTCACAAGATTTAAAATTCGTGATTTGGAAAGTGGGACTGTTCTGTTTGAGATTGCTAAGCCTCCCACAGACTTCGGAGTGGACAATGAAGGTGCTGAGGATGCTGCTGAGGAACCATTGGACCCTAACGCCGGCAGATTCGTTCGCTACCAGTTCACTCCTCAATTTTTGAAACTAAAGACTGTTGGAGCCACGTAAGTTTGTCTTTAATTATTCGGATCAGACCATTGAAATCCATTATAATAAGTGTCTGATGGCCTGTAGATTCTGATAAATCACCTCGGCAAAGCTGGGGTGGGATGCCAGGTTACTATGGTTGCGGAATGTTTATAATAGTTACCGTGACCCTGGAACATAAAGGGCAATCAAAGGAACATGAGTGGGTTTTAGTCAGTAAGAGTCTGACACGCTCTCCCGCCGCACCCAGGACGGGAGCAGTCATTGGATGATTTCTCACTCACCAAAAAAAAAAAAATGCCAGGTTACTATAATTATAATTTTAACATTACAGGGTCGAGTTCACCGTCGGGGCTCGTCCCGTCAACCACTTCAGGATGATAGAGAAACACTTCTTCAGAGATACGTTACTCAAGACGTTTGACTTTGAGTTTGGCTTCTGCATACCGTTCTCTAGGAACACATGTGAACACATATACGAGTTTCCAACACTGCCCCCTGATCTAGGTATGATGATTAAATTTTCTGTTTTTTTTTGTAGTTTGATAGGAGTCATCTCGTGTTCTTGGTTATAAGAACACGTGTATGATCTCCACACTATAATTTATTTACCGAACAATTGTCATTTAAACTGAAATATTATTTTCAAACTGGACATTGGCAGAAATCACCGAAAATTCGGTGGATTGCCATAACAAGTATAAAAGTTGAAGTTGTAGTTTGATATATATTTTAGGCGTTTGTCTGTATGTCTCAACTAATCAGATTTATGTACAGAACTGATTAAGAAATTCACATTGCCTTCTAAATTACTAAGTGAGCCTCAATTACTTCTTTTTCTACTTTATGCACCTCCCTCTAGGAGGTTTGGTGTCTGCACTTAGTCCTCTAGATAATAGGACCATTGAATGTGAGAGCCACAATTACTTATCCATACTAATATTATAAATGGGAAAGTGTGTCTGTCTGTCTTTCTTTCACGGCAAAACGGAGCGCCGAATTGACGTGATTTTTTAAGTGGAGATAGTTGAAGGGATGGAGAGTAACATAGGCTACTTTTTGTCTCTTTTTAACGCGAGCGAAGCAGCGGGCAAAATCTAGTCTATAATAAAAATAATCACGATGACAAAGAGGGAAAATCCGCTCCGCTCCCATAGCCTCATAAATTGAACTATCCGCTACAAAATAATATTCTGATTTATTATTCCCTTATTTCAGTTGACGAGATGATTGCAGCACCGTTCGAGACCTGTTCAGACAGTTTTTACTTCGTAGACAACCGTTTGGTGATGCACAATAAAGCAGACTACGCTTACAACGGAGGCATCAACAATTAAACACTTTCTTTATTACAAATGGCACTTTGCATCGTTTTCGTGTTTTTAAATTTCAAATTATAAGTCACTGTTTGACACAAAAAATGGTTTTTAAAAATTGTGGGTAGGTCTGTGTTATGTTGTGGTGTAGTAAATTGCAAGTTCACAGTAAGGGCTAAAGAGCCCTAAACGTTGTACAGTGAAATCTGGATATATGAGAAATCTCTGTTGTTGATTTGACCATAGATTCAAAATGAATGTAAGCAAATTTTTTTAATTCATTGATCTTAAAATAAGGTTTATTTAGTTTCTTGCTTGTTCTTCTCCATAGAAACCTGCTGTTTGGAAAGAGCATCTACTTTAAATTTTCTGACTGACTTACTCTTTGACAGTAAAAGTACTTGTAAATGGTCTATTTGAATAAAATAATTTTGACATTGACAACAACACATGCATTCAATTGCCTCTGAAGTACTAGAATTTTTAAACTGTTGTAAAAAACCTTTAACTAATAAAAAAAATATAAGTCCCTTAACATCCCAGGTATCCAGGTTTCATTGTATTTAGTTTTGAACCTAAAGTTGGTGATGAGAAAAAAAGTGATGGATACCATCTTGTTAGAATCCTGTGTTCTATGCAAGAATATCATGATGACAGGTTAAAAATGTCAGAGACAAGAGCTTATAGTACAAAGAAGAGTATGTTACCTGATTTGGCTGTGGTTTAGGCAGGATATTGATGATTGAAGTACACTTTGAAATATCGTGGAGTAGTAAGCATATGGAGTACTAAGAGCCTGAAAATTGTAATGTAATTGTTGGAGACATTCTTGTGTGATTGGAGTATTGTGAGCAGCTGCAATTAACTTCATTTGTACTGTAAGTCACTTCTCTTGATTAGAGATGGGCGGTTGGTACCCTTTGAATATAAACCGGGTAAAAACATTGCTTTTGTGTATTTACCGGGTAGAAACCAATCTATAGAGATGAGCGGTAGGTAAATAAGCGTTGGGTATGAACTGGGTAATAACCCTGCATTTTCGTATTTACCGCCGTATTTCGTACCGGGTAGAAACCTATTTTCTACTCTTGTCGAATAAAAAATTGGTTTCTACCCGGTAGCTGTATTTAGCCCATTTTTACACACGAAGAAAACAAAGAAGATAACTTAATATACCATTTCCTTCTCTCAATAAAGGTGTTCTCTCAAATGCATTAGTACTCCATTCGCGTATTACTCCGAGTGACTCGTACAGGATGACTTTTTGATCCATCACACTTAATTAGATAATATTTGTGATCTTACTGATTGTGATTTTTACACCTTATTATCGTAATTGACATAAATGTGTACTGAACTTAAATTAAGGGAGTGTTTCGTTTAATTGTTGCGTAAAGGTAGCACTGCATGTTGCACCTTTTTCTATTTTGAATTTAGAATCTTTATGAAAAAGACGTGCCGTAAAATTTGGTGGTCATCCTTTTTTGTTTTGGTTTTTTTTTTATACAACTACCATTTTGGGGACCTTGGTGTGAAAATACGGTAAACAGGGCAAGAAGTAAAATGTGGAAAGATAATTTTATAAAAGTTATTATTTTAATTAGGTATGCATTTAATGAAATTGATCTCAATGTTATTATTTCAGCAATTACATTCCAAATTGACATTAACTAGTGTAAGATTTGTTTTATTTATTTAAATTCTTGTATATTTTTTTGTTTTTATTATTAGTTTTACACATGATTTATTATGGTTGGATAAATTGGACTTATTGATTGGAATACATCAAAAAATTGCATGAAGGGACGTTCTAATTTTTTTTAACATTTCTGCTGTAATTTCAAGTGTAAGAAGGCTACCAGGCCAACCAGGGAAGATTTAACAAGTGTTACCAGTAATTCGAATTTTTAGAGACGCGAATTTGGTAAATTCTAAAACAAGCGTAGAATGTGTGATGTAGGAAATGGTAGAAAAATCTAGATGTCAATATCCCTGAGTGTAGGTAAATTAGAAAAGACCTTTAAAAATATACTTCAAAGAAAAAGACTATGCCATAGACAAAAAAGTGCGCATTATTATCTGTAATAAATTCTTCGTTGTAAACTTACCTTTTAGGTATTTTAAAATGGCGGCTATTATAAAAAAAAAATTTGACTATTTAAACGTTCAGCTTTAAAGGATTTTAGAATAAAAATTAAATCCCCTAATACCCATTTCATGCCGTCCATGTTTTATTTGAACAAGTGACCTTTTTTAATGTAAAACTTTAGTGATACGAATTTAATGTGTTCAGCGTATGAATTTTCGTTTTAAGAATTTATTTCTTGTAACTGTATATTTTCTTAGTTGTAATACTGTATTTACTCGCTTGTAAGTTCGGCTGTGTCTGTAGAAATGCCGAATAAATATCAATGTACGGGGTGTAAAAATACATAGCGGTGTCGATTCCCTTCTTCATAAACTAAACGAAATTTCAGTTTCATCTTTCTCTTACTATTCCATTAAGAAAAGGACAGAAGATAAAATGTTAGCTTAGTTCTGTTAAATTAAGATACTCTATAGATAATTTAAACACGATTAAAATTAGGTAATAAATTCGATTTCGTTCAGGCGCAGTCTGACTAAACTAATATGTATCTTTTGTCCTTTTCTTTAGGGAATGGAAAGAGAAAGATGCACTGAACTTAAATATAGTTTAGTCTGTGAACAAGGTAATCGGCACTATTATGATTTAGCTTCTCATCAACGAACTAAGCGACACCTGGTGAGTTACCATGACGTTTAAAGTAAGATTGTTTTATTCCTGTTCCAGAGTGTGCAAGTGACAGCGTTAGACACGTTGTCTAGCGCCGTCTCTTTCCCACTGAAAGTAATATTGAAGTAATACCTATTGCTATAACGGCTTGTGGTAGGCAACCTGTTATCTTTCTAGCCTTTACCCAACTATGTAGGGGTCGGCTTCCATTTAACCAGATCCAGATGAATACCAATGTTTTACTTGGACCGACTGCCTATCAGACCTCCACAAACCGGTTCTTGGATAACAGAATACTCCTTGGTTAAATTAAATAAAAAATATTTATTTTTGTTGAAAGCTTTCGTGCATCTGTCACGTATATGTGACATGGCATTTAAAATATTATATCACCGTTATCAGAAGATTTCCAGGTATAACGAAAAATATGTGATTTTTGGCTATCCTAATGTGTTCTTACACCCTACATTATAATGTGTGTACTAATACCAAATTACCAATATCATTTTATTATTATATAATTGGCGTTCAATGCGTAAAAGCTATACTTAGCTTTCGATTCGTAGATCGCACTTAGCTTTGACTGTGAAAAACGTTTATACGAATTAAAACCTTATCTACGTTACTATATATTCCTATAAGCGAACGTGAACCATATTTATATTCGAATTTGAACGTTAAATTTTTAAGAATAACGTTCTTATTCGTTTGTAACTTCAGTATCAACTCAGTGCGGTCTATGAATGTAGTTACTTATTAATTAATTTAAATAGAAACAACTGACGGGAATGATTCTTTTTCTAAATTCGTAGTTGTGATTTAAATTATAGTCATTGTACCTTAATTATTTTTATTTTTAATGACGTAATTGTTTAAGTAAATTACTGTTATTGGATTAACAGTTGATTAATGTTTTAGTATTCAAAATGTGGCGATGCTGAAGCTATTGCTGAATAAATCCTTGTTTTTAGTTTAGGAAAAGTCATGCTAATCACTGCCTAGAGTTCGAATCCATAGGTAAGCGTATTCAATAGGCAGTTAGATAACATATAATATCTTAAACATCCAAAAAATTAATGAAATTCTTGGTACCTGGTTTCTTGGTATTTTCGTCAAAGAATGTTTTTTTTTTGTACGGATTTCTAACGTCTGATGCCCCAATTTATTTAAAATTTTACCATTATTTCGATAATTCATAGGGCCTACTAAAATAAATTGGATTTTGATTTGTATAAACCTTTTGTACGCGTTCCTTTATAAATACAAATTCACAGCTTTGGCTTTAAAAACAGGTATACCAAAATTCATCGGTATATAAGCAACAACATTTTTTTTTACACTCACAAGAGCTTTAATTTTTAAAATAAACGAGTGTAAAATCAGACAATTTAAGTAATTGCTTTATTACGTGTTTAGTGGACTATTTTTTTTGGTCACGTATTGCAGTCATTGGCGTACAGGGCATGCGCTCAGTTGTCATGTATATGTGACACGCGTTCAAAAGGTTAAAATACAGTAAAGTCAAATACACTTAACCCTAACGTCACTCAAACGTGGGGTTAAGAGTGACGATTGATCTCATCAATGTGTTTAAAAAATCAACAGCTTATATTTACGTCTTGATATCATTTATTAGGCTTAAGTTACTGTGTGTTAAATATTATTGAATGTACTTGTGTAAGAGCGGGCACAGACGGTCTATTTAGAGTAGGGTTCTTCCCTTTAAACTACTTTCTTCTAAGAATAATACAGTCTTCTTGGTCAAACTAAGCTATGAGGGTGTTTGCGAAATTCGTCACTAGTTGGCGCCACTTTGACAAAAGTCAAAGTGGATTTTCGAAAAAACTTGAAGCATAAAGAACTAAAAAACATTGTAACATTTCGATTTTAAGAAAATTTGTAATGGAACTTGTTGTTAAAATGTCTATGTTAAATGCAAGTCAGGACGCCAATATTTTTTTAAAGTTTTTGCACCTCACGGTTTACTTTTGCCGCCTAGTAGGTGTTATTTCGAATGCATTAGACAGTTTTTTTTTCAATGGCATGCATTCCACGTTGAAAAATATGCAGTGGTTTCTGAATTATAGGTATACAAAAAATATTGGTTTTGCAGCAAAATTTAATACATTTATGTAAAACCTGCCTACCTCAGATCGATCTAAAATTCTATAAAATTATCTCGTTTAATACAATTTTTTTTTTTCATAATTTGTGACCGTGTGTGCTCGCACTTGTCTATATCACTGTCACGAACCACATACACTAGTTTTGTCGATGAAAATAAAGTTGATAAAAATATATATTGTATGTTATTTCTATTTTACACTACACCTTTAAGGGCCGATTTTTCAATCGTCAGATAACTTTTATCTGAAGAGTACGTTTGACGTTTTGACAGCTTTTGTATAGAAAATATGTCAAACCGCCATATTTACTCCTCAGATAGAAGTTAACTGATGATTGAAAAATCAGCCCTAATTAATAAAAACCAGCCAGTTTATTTGACTGTTGTTATAATTGTGACAGTCAGTCATCATTGTTGAAGGAGGTCTTCCGAGGTAGAACTTACTACCAGCATACCTATTCAATTTTTACTTTAATAATTACTTAAAAATAACTGTTCCAGGTAGTCTGTCCTGTGTACTTATGGCAAATTATTAAATAATATTGTTTATTGCAGTCCTTGGCAATGTTTTATATCAAAGTGTGAAATCATTTGGGTTTTACCTAAAATATTACAATGCTGAAAGGTTTGTTTGGTTGAACGCGCTCAGGAAGTACTGATTTGAACCAAAAAATATTTGTGTTGGATAGCCCATTTAAAGATTTTATAGGTCCCTCTATAAATGGGCTATCCAACACTATATTTTATTGTTATACTAGCTGACCCCGCGAACTTTGTTTCGCCCTATAGGCAACAAATGATCACATTTATTACTTTTTAAATTAGAATAATTTAAAAAAATTGACTAATAAAATTCAGTGATACTTTATTTGCTATTTATTTTTTTGCATGGATTGCACTTTTCAGTGTAGCATCCTTATTTTTATCAAATGACGTCTCCCGTCCTGGGTGCGGCGGGAGGGCGTGTCAGACTTTTACTGACTAAAACCCACTCATGTTCCTTCGGTTGCCCTTTAAGGTATAGCTCATTACAGCCACCCGGCAGCCACTCCGCACCGACTCGCCTCCTGCGGCTAGTATTCTTTATATAGACTTGTATGGGCATGCGCTCACTATATCAACTCCGTACCGTCACCGGATCGCCTCGGTTATAAGGCGAGTCGGTGCGGAGTGGCTGCCAGGTGGCTGTAATGAGCTATGACCTTAAAGGGCAACCGAAGGAACATGAGTGGGTTTTAGTCAGTAAAAGTCTGACACGCCCTCGCCGCACCCAGTACGGGAGACGTCACGAATGCAGGACGGATTGGAAATTGAAGTCGTTTAAACTCGAATGGTATGTCGGTTGGAATCATGGGGATTCTCGAAATGAGAACTTCCTCACCTTTGAATTTTCCTGTATTGTGGCGTAAATCAAATAGTTCATTAATTTACTTACCACCAAACGTGTTCCGTTGCACAGTTTTGGTTGGTTTAAGTTTCGAAGCATGATTACTACGGAACCAATCTTTAGTTGTTGATTGTGCGGTGGTAAGCCAGGCACATCCAAGGAGTTTAATAATTGAATTGGATAGTTGGTGGGAAAGAATGCATTTTGTCATTATTTCTGAACGCATGTCAACCATTACTTATAGTATTTGACAGGATGGACAACAAATGTTTGACAGGGAAAAAAGCGCGGGAAACTATTGAATTTGGCGGACGTGTTTAGCTGCGATTTTAATAATTTTAATTGGTTTGGGTGGTGTAATTAGTGTATATATTTAATTTTAGTGTGTAATTATTATATTTTTTCGTAGATAGATAAGTTCTTCTCTTTAGTGGTAAGTCTTTTAAACTTTTTATTTTCATGATGGATCCGCCTGAGGACCCAGGCGGGACATCCAATTTAAATGATAATGTTGCTCACTATGTAACTATTTCTAATAATGACACCAGTGTCGACACCGATGGGTCGGCTAGCATCAAGGGCAAGCGTAAGAGACTTTCGGAAAGGCCAACGGTTTGCAAACATTGTAATAAAAAAAGACGCAAAATTGGCGGGAGACGAACTGATTGTGCTTGCACATCAGATAATATTACTGAAATACCGACTTCAAACATTTTAAACCCCACTACACCGACACCACAATTACAATTATTAAATGGTCAGGGCTCTCCTCAGTCGGCTGTGGCGCGATTGAGCTATAACGACTCGGATGCTTCCCCTTACATCGTTCATGTTCAACGGGAACAATTATCCCTAGAAAGCAACACTTTTTTACACCCAATTACTTTCGGTCGATTTTTAAAACGCCACAATATTTTCGGGGTTGTCAATGGTTCTCTGAAGAAAATTGGAAGGAATCGGATTACTATTTCTTTCACTAAATATGAATATGCAAATGATTTTTTAAATAATATTGAACTAAAAAAAGAAAAGTACAAAGCATTCATTCCGTCCTTTTCAGTCACCCGCATGGGTGTCGTAAGAGGCGTACCTGCAGAATGGTCAGATGATGAGGTATTAGACAACATCTCTGTACCATATGGTTGTGGTAAAATTCTCAAAATAAGAAGAATAAAAAGGAAATCCATTGTGGATGGAAGCCCCAATTTTGTTAATACCCAAACAGTTATCCTGACATTTGATGGTCAAGTGTTACCCAAAAAAATATATATTTGTTACAATTCTTTAGAAGTAGAACTGTATATATATCCCACTATTCAATGTTACAATTGCTGTAGGTTTGGACACGTGAAAAGTGTTTGCAGAGCAACGCCTAGGTGTTATAAGTGTGGAAAGGGTCATTCAGGAGACTCTTGCACTGTCAGTGAAGACGAAGAGTCTTGTTGCCTGTGCAAGGGCTTCCATGAGGCCATTAGCAAGAAATGCCTTGAGTATATCAGACAAAAAGATATTAAAAATACTATGTCTAAAAGTTGCATTTCATATGCAGAGGCAGCCAAGTTACATCCTCCTGTTTCAAGAATATCATATGCTGATGCCTTAACTTCCTCTCCTAATATAGATAACCATAGTAATACTTCTCTACCTAAAGGCTATTCTCTAAATACACCAAATAAAACTTCTTATAAAAAAACAGTCTTTATTAAACCACGCTCACCAGTACACAACTCTTCGAAAGGCTATGATCAGCAATTTCACCAGGACCTTTCCAATGATTTAAATAATCAGAATTATAAGAATGGTTGTGCTCTTCAGCAAAATTTGTCTGAAGCACCCATTAAGGATTTAATTATTGCACTCATCAAAATGTTATCTAATTCTAACAACAATCAACCGTCCAACGCTGCTACAGTACTCGCTACAATTACTGATACCAACAATTATGAACAAGTTACAAACCAAAGTGTTCCAGTGGAACTGCCGAAGCGCAGTCTCTAAAAAATATGAAATTATTTATTTAATTAATAAATATAAACCATTCGTTTTTGCTCTTCAAGAGACATGGCTTAAACCAGGATCTTTGTTTAAGATACCTGGCTATTCCTGTCTCAGAGAAGATCGGTCTGATGGCTATGCAGGGGTAGCTCTGCTCATCAGACACCCTTATACTTTTTCACATTTTCCTATACCTGTACATAGCAATGAATACTCCATCATTGCAGCTATTGTAAATAATATTTGTATAGTTTCTGTATATATTCCCCATCCCTCTAATATTATTTTTAATGAACTTCAACATATTTTTTCAACTCTTCCTAAGCCTTTTGTAATATTAGGTGATTTCAACAGTCAACATCAGTGTTGGGGTAGTTCATCTACTAACAGTTATGGACAGAATATTTTAGATATTATTGATATAAACAACTTATGTATTCTTAACAATGGTAGCCCAACTAGACGAACTGCTCCTCATGAAGGTTCAAGTGCCCCCGATTTGTCTATTTGCTGTCCTCGTTTAGCTTCCTCTTTATCTTGGTCTGTTTTATCTTCTTCTCATGGGAGTGATCACTTCCCAATAGTTGTTTCATTCCCTTTTTCCTGGAAATCTTATCCTAATCCTCCTCCACGTATGAAGTATAAACTCACTGATGTTGATTGGTCGACTTTTAAAGATCTCTTGGATGCTAACATTTATCAGTTACCTGAAATAAAAACTGGGGATGAACATTTATGTGCTGAGGCTCTGGCAAAATTAATGATAAGAACTGCAGATACTCTTTTTCCCGTTAAAAACACTGCATTAGGGAACATTCCTTCTCCCCCTTGGTGGGACAGGGAATGCACCCTTACAATCAATAAGAGGAAACAGGCCGAAATACTTTATAATCAACTGTCTAGTGACGAAAACTTTGAAACATTGTGCAATGCTATTACTGAGACTCGTAGACTTTTTAAGAAAAAGAAATTTGAAAGTTGGAGACGTTTTTGTCAGAGCATCTCACCTGATGTGCACCCATCGGTTGTATGGCGAAATATAAGAAGGTTTAGGTCTGCATTCAAGGAATCTTCATCAAATTTTCTTCCTTCTAACCTGTCTGAAAAGTTTCTAGATAAACTGGCGCCTCCGTTTGTTCCGGAAGAATTATTATTGAACCCTATCCCATTCTCGAATAATAACGACGCTTCTAATCTTAATAATCCATTTTCTTCTTCTGAACTCCAAGGTGTTCTGTCCCACCTTAAAGACTCGGCCCCTGGAGCTGACGGGATTCCATATTCATTTCTGTCAAACTTAGGTGACACATCATCTGTTTATTTTTTAAATCTCATAAATTCTATTATGTTAACTGGCAATATTCCACCAAACTGGAGGTCACAAATAGTTATCCCCATTTTAAAACCTGACAAAAACCACTCTGATTATAATTCTTATCGCCCTATTGCACTTTCTTCTGTTCTTTTGAAAGTAACAGAGCATTTAGTCAAGAACCGTTTAGAATGGTTTATTGAAAGTAATAGGTTATTAAGTGACAGCCAATTCGGTTTTAGGCGGGGTAAAAGTACCATCGATAGTTTGAGTATTTTTACCACTGACATTAGATTAGCATTTTCGGAAAATAATAATGTAGTTGCAGCTTTCTTAGATATAACTTCAGCATATGATAACGTAATAATTTCTATTCTTAAAAATAAACTTAATAAATTGAATGTCCCTGTACTGCTTGTTAACTTTATCATCATTTTGTTATCTGAAAGGCGTATTGATCTATTAATAGAGGACTTAAGCTATAGCTCGAGACTAGTGTGGAAAGGCTTGCCACAAGGCTCGGTACTGTCCCCTATATTATATAATATTTATACTCATGATTTAGAAACCTCACTAGGCAACGAAATAAGAGTATTACAATATGCAGATGATCTTGCTTTATACACAGTGGATAAATCCATTCCTACAGCTTGTTTTCAATTAACTTCTGCACTTAAACTATTAAAAAGTTGGCTTTTTGACAATGGTTTAGAGTTATCAACTTCTAAAAGTACTGTGGTTTTATTTTCAAGAATGCGATTTCCTCCGCCTGTCTTTATACATTATGGTGATGAGCTTATATCTGTTAAATCAAATGTTAAATTTTTAGGAGTCATTTTAGACTCAAAGCTCACTGGGTTACCCTACTGCGATTATGTAACTGTAAAGTGTGAAAAACGCTTAAACATCTTAAGATGTTTGTCTGGGGTTTGGTGGGGAGCACACCCATATTCTTTAAAGCTGTTATACAATGCGCTTATAAGAAGTGTTATAGACTATGGCACTTTCTTGTTAGAACCTGGTAGTACTCTAGCTTTTAAAAAACTTGATAATATACAGAGTAAAGCGTTGCGAATAGTTTCCGGAGCCATGAAATCCAGTCCCATAAATTCTTTACAAGTTGAATGTGTAGAACCTCCCCTATTTCTTCGTCGGCAATATCTTTGCGATAAATTTCTATTTCGTTCATTACAGTTTTCTGATCATCCACTTCATACTAAACTTACATTTCTTCTTGACCAATGTAGCTCTTCCAGTTATTGGTCAAATAAACAACCACCAAGGCTTGTTACCAGTTTTAAAAAATTCAAGGCATTTCGTGCTCCGACTTATGGCACAACGGTTTACCCTATATTTCAAACAGACTTTAAATCCCTTATTTTTATTCCTGACATTAATTTTCCTTTAAAAGATGAGAAAACAAACCGTTCCTTGCTTAATTGTAGTGTAAACAGCAATTGGGTAAATTGGCACCATATATACACCGATGCGTCGAAAATCTCTAACGAAGGTTGTGTTGGGGTTGGGGTTTTCCATTCACAATACAACATTGTCCAAAAAATCAAATTACCTCCGGAGTCATCCGTATTCACAGGCGAATGCTTCGGGCTGTTAAAGGCTGTAGAATACATATTATTAATGAAACTGAAAAGGACGGTAATTTTCTGTGATGCTTTGAGTGTTTTACAATGTCTGCACAAATTTCCTTTTAAAACAAAAACAGTTTATCCGATTATTATAACTACTAGAAACCTCTTACAGCAGTGTTTTTCACTTGGTTTTTTAGTTACATTTTCTTGGGTCCCGGGACATAGCAATGTTGGGGGAAACATTCGAGCTGATCGGCTTGCGCGTGAAGCGGTTGATTGTGGGGATCAATGCCCATTTATAAATTATTGCCACGATCTGATTAATCTTCCCATGAAATTCCTCAGAGAGTCATGGGAGGATTATTGGACCCATACTACAAGTACAAAAGGAAAATATTTTGCCTCAATTCAGCCAACTATACCTTCAAAACCTTGGTTTTTTAGAATGCACTTTGACAAAATTACAACCACTACTATTATCCGGATGAGATTAGGTCATGTCTGTTCCCCAGAGCACCTTGCCCGGCTCAATATTCTAAATTCCAATCTGTGTAGTTGTGGTGAGGATGTGGGGGATCTGAATCATATTTTCTTGTCCTGCCCACTCAACAACCATTACATTTTGTATGACAGTTTGCAGATCCTTGGTGTTCCTTTCCCTACTTCTATTCCTGTCCTTTTATCTTTAAATGATTTTAATATATATGAGTGTTTGTCTATTTTTATATCCACTAATTCTATTCGAATCTAGTACTTTCTAAATATATTTTTATTTATCTATTACTATGTAATTTCCTTTTCATTTCTTTTTTATTGCATATTTCCCTTGTACATAATAATCCAACCCAATTCCTTTTTATCCTAAATTTCGTTCCAAATTATCCTATCTTGTAAATAAAGTTTCCCCCGTTTGTTTGTGGCATTGCGCAAATAGCGACTTGCCAAGAAGAAAAAAAAAAAAAAAAAAAAAAAAAAAAAAAAAAAAAAAAAAAAAATGTTTGACAGGTACGAAACAAAGTAACATTAGAAAAGAAAAAAAGCGCGGGAAACTTCAAGCTTGGTGGACGCGTCTTTTTTGCGATAAGATTTTAAAATAATTTTTCATTGGATAGGATCAGTTAAACCATTAGTTTTAGTCTCATATTTTCATTTATTTTTAGTTTAATAGTTTAGTTTATAGAAATATTCTTCAGTAGGTAAGTTTTTTATTTATTACATAGTAGGTAGCATGAGCGACCCGCCTGACCCGGGGGGCTTTGTCCCCCCGGCAGGCAATTTTGTTACAATAACTGCGTCCAATGAATCGGGAATGGAAACCGATGGGTCGTCTTCGGCCCGTAATTTAAAAAGAAGCCGTGTGCATGTCTGCAAGCATTGCAATAAGCGTCGTCGTACACGCAAACACGGATCCGAGTCTTCGGGTTGTGGTTGCACCGAAACTACTTTTATAGCCGAGTCAGAACAAAAAATGGTAACAACTGTAACAACAAGTATAGAACCTAACACAATTTCGGCAATCCCTGCTGCCTCTTCCTTGCCTGATCCTCTGACCCACATTGGTAGAAAACTGTATGAAAAGTCGGACAGCGCGCCGTATGTAATACACGTTCAAAAAACGCAACTTTCTCCAAATGATGGCACCACGCTGCACCCAGTCACATTTGGTAAGTTTTTGAAGTTCAACGCCTTCCAGAGTATTATTAACGGCAGTGTAAAAAAAATAGGCCGTAACAAAATTTCCATAGCATTCTCTAGTTTTCTGGACGCTAATTCTTTCATTACAGACAAACGTCTGGACACTTATAATTATAAAGCTTTTATTCCAACTTTCAATGTTACGAGAATGGGTTTAGTGCGTGGTGTACCTGCAGAGTGGTCTCCAGAGGAAGTTATTGAGAATATTACGGTGCCCATTGGTTGCGGTCCAATTTTAAAAGTTAGGAGACTTAATTTTAAAACAATAGTTGATGGTTCAACCGTTTGGAAACCATCTCAGTCCATAGTTATAACTTTTGATGGACAGGTGTTACCAAAACGAATTTTCATGTGCTATAATGCATTACCTGTAGATTTATATATTTTTCCTACTGTACAATGTTTTAATTGCTGTCGTTATGGTCATACCAAACTTCAGTGCAGGTCCAAACCTCGCTGTTATAAATGTGGTCAAGGTCACACTGGGGACAGCTGTGATATAGAACCAGAAAATGCATCTTGTTGTCTTTGTTCCGGGTGCCATTTTGCAACCAATAAGTCATGCCCAGAATTTTCCAGGCAAAAATCTATAAAAACACATATGGCACAAAGCTCAATTTCATATGCAGAAGCCTCAAAATTACATCCCCCTGTTACTAAATCGTATGCTGATACTCTTTTATCATCTCCATCCAAAAACTTTTCCAACATCCCATCAATAAATTCGCCTAATATAATACCTGCATCTAGCAGTTATAAAAAGACTGTCTTTCTCAAACCACGTTCTCCTCCCAAATCTGTACAAGGCTATAATAAAGAGGCTCACAATGCCATTATTAAAGATTATGACATTCCTCAACCATCAAATGGTTGTGCTATTACTAATAATTTTAATAAGGATGAAAATGAAACTAATTTTTCAATAAATGATTTTCTTTCTGCATTACATAAACTTCTGTCACAGTTCAACATTTCACCGTCCAACGATGCCCCTTCTTTAAATTTTTCTCAATCCATTCATAATGGACAACACATCAAACATTCTTCAGTGGAACTGCCGCAGTCTGGTAAACAAAAAGAGTGATGTTATATATCTGTTAAACAAGTTTGAGCCATTTGCCTTTGCCTTAGCAGAGACATGGCTCAAACCTCATCATATATTTAAAATCAATGGTTATTCAACCATAAGAGAGGATAGATCTGATGGGTATGGTGGTGTAGCTATGCTTATCAAGAATTCTATCCCATTCTCCATCATTACATTACCTCCTCATAGTGAGGAGATTTCAGTTGTAGCAATAAAATTGTATCAAACCTGTCTTGTATCTATTTACATGCCTCACCCCTCTTCTCATTTACTTCAAGAGATAAACAATCTCATTTCATTTCTGCCTAAGCCACTTTTAATATTAGGGGACTTTAATTGTCATCATCAATCATGGGGATGTTCAATTTCAAATAGTTATGGGGATGAATTACTAGAAATAATAGACCTACATAACTTATGCATTTTAAACACAGGATCTGTCACACGCCGCTCAGAACCTAATCAGAACCAAAGTGCAATTGACATTTCCATCTGTTCTCCAAACTTAGCTTCTACATTAACTTGGCATACTCTAACCTCCACTTATGGTAGTGACCACTTTCCAATAGTAATTTCTTATCCTCTTTCCAAATCAAAGCCATCAGTACTGAGATCTAACTTAAAACATAAACTGCCTGACAAAACTAATAATGACTGGGACAATTTTAGAAACATTGTTGACAGAAAGTTATCCTCCTTACCAGTAATTTCTGTTGGTAATGAAAATAGTTGTGCTGAAGCCTTGGCGCACATATTAATTGCAGCAGCTGATGAAGTTTTCCCTGTAAAAAATAACAATATTAATTCAATTCCTTCTCCTCCTTGGTGGGACTCTGAATGTACAGAAGCAATTAAAAAACGCAATGAGGCTGAACACAATTATAACCTCGACATGTCTGATATTAATTATGATATCTTTTCTAACATAAGTATAGAAACTCGCAAACTATTCAAAAAGAAAAAATTTGAAGGCTGGCGTAACTTTTGTACGTCGATTTCACCGAATACTCACCCTACTATTGTTTGGAGCAATATCCGTAGATTTAGGTCCATTTATAAGAACCCTTCGACTATTCCTGACACTTTATCAAATGAGTTTTTAAATAAATTAGCGCCGCCATGGGTTCCGGAGGCTATTAACCATAACGTTTCTCGGTCTCCAGTCAATAACCAAATCACCCACGAGCCGTTAGATCTTCCATTCTCTCTCACTGAAGTTAAGACTGTTATCCATAACACTAAAGATTCAGCCCCAGGTATAGACGGTATTCCATATTCCTTTTTTTCTCATCTAAACGATGATGTACTCTGTTATTATTTAGAACTTATTAATTCTCTAATGAATACAGGAAACATCCCTGTTAAATGGAAACGTCAAATGGTGTTACCATTTCTTAAACCAAATAAAACACCATCTGAGGTTTCTTCATATCGTCCCATAGTTTTGTCTTCAGTTCTCATGAAATTAGCAGAACACTTAATTAAAAACCGTCTAGAATGGTATGTTGAAAGCAAGGGTCTATTAGCAGAATCTCAATATGGCTTTAGAAAAGGTAAAAGTACCGCTGACTGTATAAGTATTTTAACATCCGATATTCGATTATCCTTTTCTAATAATCAGTCTACCATTGCAGTTTTTTTAGATATCGATGCAGCTTATGATAATGTTATATTATCAGTTTTACAAAATAAATTAAACACTTTAAAAGTTCCATTGAACCTGTCGAACTTTATTACTAAGATCTTATCTGAACGCTCAGTTAACATGTTAATTGGAGATCAGGAGGTATCTCGTCTAGTATCGAGAGGTCTCCCACAAGGTTCTGTGCTCAGTCCCCTTTTATACAATATTTACACTTTTGATTTAGATTCGGCCCTAACTAACCAAGTTAAAGTTCTTCAATATGCTGATGACTTATTATTATATTCTTCTAATCATTCTATTGAACAAGCTAGGTATGCTATCAATTCTGCTTTAACTACCTTAGAATCATGGTTAAGTCTCAATGGTTTAGATTTATCCACATCTAAAAGTGCAGCCATTCTATTCACTCGAAAGAGAAATGTTCCTTTAATAAATCTTATATTTAAGAATACAACTATTCCGGTTAAAGATAAATTTAAATATCTGGGGGTAATCTTAGACTCAAAGCTAAATTGTGCTCCCCACTGTGAATACGTAGTTAATAAATGTGAAAAACACTTAAACATGTTAAGATGCCTTACGGGTGTATGGTGGGGTGCACATCCTTTTTCTTTAAAGTTAATTTATAATGCTATTATCAGAAGCGTTCTGGACTATGGACTGTTTATTTTGGACCCTGGTAGCATTACCGCATTTAATAAATTGGACCGCATCCAATCTAAAGCTTTACGCATTATTTCGGGTGCCATGAAATCTAGCCCCATTAATGCATTACAAGTTGAATGCGAGGAAGCCCCGTTATATCTTAGGAGGCAATTCCTTTCCGATAAGTATTTATTCCGGATTATTCAGTTTTCAAATCATCCTCTCATTCCCAAACTAAACTCTTTAGTGACGCATATCGAATCCTCAGATTACTGGTCTCATAAACGTGCTCCTTGTTTAGTTAAAAGCTACAAAAAGATCCTGTCTCTTTCTTCTCCCACTCATCATTCCAATAAACTCCCCATATTTAACAGTAGTTATGAAAGTTTGCAATTTAGTCCGGACATAAAATTAGATTGTGTAAGTAAGTCTGACCCCTATTGTCAATTTAGTTTTAATAATTTTCTCGAAGAACACTCTGAGTACCAACATATTTACACAGATGCAGCCAAGCGCTCTCCGACGGATTGCGTTGGGATAAGCACTTACCATTCACAGTACAAAATCGTGCAGAAAATAAAATTACCTCCGGAGACTTCGGTTTTTACCGGGGAATGTTTTGGCATTTTAAAAGCCATTGAATATATCCGTGTTTTTAAATTAAAAAAAGCTATAATTTTTTCAGATTCCCAAAGTGCTCTTCAAGCCATTGGCAAATCTCCTTTGGTTCATAAGTCCCAGAATCCTGTTGTTTGTTTGGTTAGAGATTTGGCGTGTAGAACTATCTCAGAGGGTAATGCACTGAAATTTGTTTGGATACCGGGTCACACTGGAATACATGGCAATGAGGAGGCCGATAAACTTGCCGGTGACGCGGTGCAGTGTGGTGATTTATCACCTTATACAAACTTTAGTTCTGATCTCATGACCTTACCAAAAACTTTTTTACGAGACACCTGGAAGGTAGCGTGGGATACAAGCAGCAAATCGAAAGGACATTACTTTTCTTTAATTCAACCTGACATTCAAGAAAAAGCGTGGTTCGGAAAGATGAAGTTTGGTAAGATGGAGACATCCATTCTTATACGGATGAGGCTGGGTCATGTTTGCTCCCCAGCCCATCTTGCCAAACTTCATATCATCGGCGACCCTAATTGCGAATGTGGCACAGACATAGGCGATCTAAATCATATCTTTTTCTCCTGTCCTCTTTATGATCATTCCTCTTTTATCAGTAACCTCATATCCCTACGTATTCCTTTTCCTACTTCCTTACTTTCTTTGTTGTGTACAAATAGTTTTCCTGTATATAAATGTATAGTTTCATTCATCACATTAAATAATATTAAGTTGTAAATTTTCTCCTTTAATTATTTTAGATATATAAATTGTAATCATAACTGTTGTAAATACTGATCCTATAATATTCCTTTTCCAAATTCCGTTAATTCCCTTACTAATTTAATTATATTTACGTTTCCCTACCTTTTACAAAATAAAAACTCAAAAACTTGACATTGGCTTAATGCACAAACCGTGCGGAGCCAGAAGAAAAAAAAAAAAAAAAAAAACATTAGAAAAAAAAGCGCGGGAAACTTCAGCTAGGTCGAACGTGATTTTTGATTCAGATTATTTTTTATTTGAAATATCAGTAGAGTTTAGTTTTTTTTTAGTTTTATGTATATATTCTATAAGTGTAGATAATATTTTTCTTCGTAGTGGTAAGTCTTTTATATTTTTATAGTAGATAGGGCGGTGATGGACGATCCGCCAGACCCGGGGGCCGTTGTGCCCCCGGCAGGCACCTTTGTAACAATTTCTGCTGAGTCTGGTATGGATACTGATGGATCCATATCAGGCAGAAATCTTAAGAGAAGTCGGGTTCATGTGTGCAAAACTTGCAACAAGAGACGGAAAAAACATAGGCGCGGTTCGGAGCCCTCCGGTTGCGACTGTTCCGACTCTATTAAAGAGAGAGAGATTATAGCTGATGTTAAATTGGCAAATGTATCGACACCTCCTACTGCTTCCCTTCCCAGTCCCATTGGACGTAAAACATATGAAAAGCACGACAGTGCTCCCTATATTATTCATCTCCAAAAACTTCAAAAGGAAGCCAATGATGGAACCACGCTTCACCCAGTAGTCGTCGGTAAATTTTTAAAAGTGAATAAGTTTCAAAATATAATAGATGGCAGTGTAAAAAGAATAGGGCGTAATAAAGTATCGTTATCTTTCAGTAGTTATTTAAGTGCTAATAGTTTTATACAAAGCAGTGCTTTAGAGCAACAAAGTCTCAAAGCATTCATACCAACTTTTAATATTACTCGTATGGGGTTAGTTCGCGGAGTTCCTGCAGAATGGTCTCCTGAAGAAGTTCAGGACAACATAAATGTCCCAATAGGTTGTGGGTCAATAATTAAAATAAGACGCATAAATTTCAAAACATTTATTGATGGTACAGTGGTGTGGAAACCATCACAAACAGTAGTGTTAACTTTTGATGGACAGATCCTACCTAAAAGAGTGTTCATGTTTTATAACTCATTACCAGTTGATTTATATGTGTACCCAACTGTTCAGTGTTACAATTGCTGCCGGTATGGTCATACCAAGATTCAATGTCGCTCAAAAGCTAGGTGTTATAAATGTGGACAAAACCATACTGGTGACAGTTGCAACATTGAAGAGGACAAAGCCTCTTGTTGTTTGTGTTCAGGTTTTCATTTTGCAATAAACAATATATGTCCTGAATATTCAAGACAAAAACAAATTAAAACTTATATGGCTCACAATTGTGTGTCATATGCAGAAGCCCTAAAAGTGCACCCTCCAGTAGAGAAGTCTTTTGTTGATGCTCTCTTGTCCTCTCCTTCTCGAAACACTAGTGATCGCTCCCCCATAGCCATTAATAATAATTCTTCTTCTTCTAAGAGTACCTCTCACTCTTACAAAAAAACTGTCTTCCTTAAACCACACTCTCCTCTACGCAAACCTGTCCAGGGTGGTTATAATAAAGAAGCTCACAATGCTTTATTAAAGGATTATCAGATACCACAACCTTCTAATGGTTGTGCCCTAAATGCAAATACAGAGCCTAAATCAGTCCCCTCTATTGAAGATTTTACCAAAGCACTTTTAGAACTTCTTTCCCAATTTAATTTTTCACCGTCCAACGCTGCTTCCTTTGCTAATAGTCATATTCCCTCCACCTCCTGTGATGGACAAAGAGTCCCATCTCCTACAATGGAACTGCCGAAGCCTAATAAATAAAAAAAGTGATATTATACATTTAATCAACAAATACAAGCCATTTGCCTTTGCTTTGGCAGAGACATGGCTTAAAGCTAACAACATATTTAAAATTCACTCTTACATAACAGTGAGATCAGATAGATCTGATGGGTATGGTGGAGTAGCCATCCTCATTAAAGATTCTATCCCTTTTACTGTTATTTCTTTACCTCCTCATAGTGAGGAGATTTCTATTGTAGCTATAAATGTAAATAGTATGTGTCTTGTCTCTGTGTATATATCTCATCCTTCTGTTTCTATTCTTCAAGAAATTAATAATCTTTTTTCCTTTCTTCCTAAACCATTTTTAGTTCTTGGTGATTTCAACTGTCATCATCAGTCATGGGGCAGTTCCTTTTCTAATGCCGATGGTGAGGACTTATTACAGATCTTAGACCTTCACAACTTATGTACATTAAATACTGGATCTCCTACTCGCAGATCCGAGCCTCACCAGAATCAGAGTGCAGTAGACCTGTCCATTTGTACTCCTAACTTCTCATCTTCTTTATCTTGGTCTATTCTTTCTTCTTCGTTCGGTAGTGATCACTTCCCTATACTCATAACCCTTCCTTCTTTTAAAGCAAAATCTTCAGTTAGAAAATCTCATTTCAAATATAGAGTTCCTAACAAAAATAATAGTTCTTGGAATAAATTTAAATTCTTAGTTCAATCAAAATTATCTTCTCTTCCTTCTTTATCTGGAGGTAATGAACTTTTGTGTGCAGAGGCTTTATCCAATGCTATGATTTCTGCAGCAAATGAAGTCTTTCCTGCAAAAAACAGTAACCATTACAACAAAATTCCATCTCCTCCCTGGTGGGACTCAGAGTGTTCAGAGGCAGTTCTAAAAAGAAAAGAAGCTGAGATTGCCTACAACAATAATATGTCGCCGACCAATTATGAGTCTCTCTTGAAAATAATGGCTGACACTCGAGAATTGTTTAAAAAAAAGAAGTTAGATGGGTGGCGAAATTTTTGTCATTCAATTTCTCCCAATACTCACCCTACTTTAGTTTGGCAAAATATTCGAAGGTTTCGATCTGCATTTAATCAATCAAATTGTTCGCAAATATCCAACTCTGTGGCTAATGATTTTCTAGATAAATTGGCACCACCTTGGGTGCCTGAGGATATTCAAACAATTTCGTCTCCAAAGACTAATCTCATATTAAACTCTAATCATTCCGATTGCACCTTAGCTCTCCCGTTTTCTTTGAATGAATTGAAAAATATAGTCCTTCACACAGTAGATTCAACACCAGGTAAAGACGGCATTCCATATTCCTTTTTTACAAATGTTAGTGATAGTATTCTCTGTTATTATTTAGATTTAATTAATTCAATTATGACGTCCGGAAATGTACCTCAGGAATGGAGACATCAAGTGGTGTTGCCAATCCCTAAACCCAACAGACTACCATCTGACGCGTCCTCTTTTCGTCCCATTGTTTTGTCGTCGGTCCTAATGAAATTGGCCGAACATCTAATAAAAAATCGACTTGAGTGGTATGTCGAAAGCAAAAGCTTGTTGGCGACTTCTCAGTATGGGTTTAGAAAAGGAAAAAGTACATCGGATTGTTTAGCCATTTTTACCACAGATATCCGTCTAGCTTTCTCTAACAATCAGTCAGTGGTGGCAGCATTTTTAGATATAAATGCTGCATATGATAATGTTGTATTATCTATATTACAAAGTAAATTAATCTCTTTAAATATCCCAATAAATCTTATTAATTTCATTTTAACAATTTTATCCGAACGTTCCGTTAGCTTATCACTTTCTGATAGGGAGTTAACTCGTCTCGTATGGCGAGGCCTACCACAAGGCTCAGTTCTAAGTCCTTTATTGTATAATATATATACTTATGATCTGGATCAATGCTTTACCGTAGATATTCAAGTTTTGCAATACGCTGATGATTTACTTCTATATCATGCCTGTCAATCTATTGATCAAAGCTGCCTTCTTTTGACCTCAGCTTTGAAATCCTTATCTTCCTGGCTACACAATAATGGCTTAGATCTTTCTCCCTCTAAGAGTGCTTCTGTAATTTTTTCAAGAAAACGTATTCTTCCTCCTGCTCTCGTCTTGTACAATGATATTCCTATTCCTTTTCTTGAAAAGTTTAGGTACTTGGGGGTTATTTTCGATTCTAAACTTAACGGTGTCGCCCATTGCGACTTCATTTCTATTAAATGTGAACGTAATATTAACATCCTTAGATGTCTCTCTGGTGTATGGTGGGGTGCTCACCCCACCTCTCTTAAATTAGTGTACAATGCCATAATCAGAAGTATTTTTGATTATGGGCTATTTATTTTAGAGCCTATAAATGTATCAGCCAAACAAAAATTGGATCGTATCCAGTCTAAGAGTTTGCGCATCATATCTGGAGCTATGAAATCAAGTCCCATTAATGCTCTTCAAGTAGAATGTGGCGATGCTCCTTTACACATTAGAAGACAGTTCCTATCTGATAATTTTTTATTCCGCATTATTCAGTTTTCAAACCATCCCCTTATTCCTAAACTTGCAAGTCTTGCTTCACTCGTTAATACTTCCTCCTACTGGTCTCATAAATCTATTCCATGCTTAGTTCAGAGTTATCAAAAATGGACTTCTCTTTCTTCTCCCTCTCACCGTTCTAACAAATTGCCGTTATTCAGCCATAGTTATGATAGTTTAATTTTCTCCCCTTCAGTTATATACAACTGCGTTGATAAGTTTGACCCAAATTGTGGATTTTTATTTAACATATTCTTAGACGAACAAAGCGAAGACTATCACCATCTGTACACCGACGCTTCCAAAAGATCTCCAACGGGTTGTGTTGGAGTAGGAGTCTTTCATTCCGAATATAAAATAGTACAGAAAGTTAAACTTCCTCAGGAGTCTTCTGTATTTTCTGGGGAATGTTTTGGTTTGTTTAAGGCAGTGGAATATGTTTGTATGTTTAAACTGAAAAACTCTATAATTTTTACAGATTCTTTGAGTGCTCTTCAAGCCTTAAGTAAATTTCCTTTTAAATTGAAAACATTTTTTCCCGTTATTTTAGAAATTAGAGAATTAGTTTATAGAGTCACATTGGCAGGGGGTTCTATTAAATTTGCCTGGGTCCCTAGCCACTCCGGTATTCACGGAAATGAAGTTGCTGACAGGCTTGCCAACGAAGCAGTGGAGTGTGGTGACATTTTCCCATTTAAACATTTTCCACATGACCTTCCTTCTTTATCTAAAATCACTCTACGGGAGTCTTGGAGAGAAGTGTGGAAGCAATCTATTCTACCTAAAGGTCTTTATTATTCAAAGATTCAACCCGATATCCCAGCCAAACCGTGGTTTTCAAAAGTTAAATTAAACAAAAAAGAGACGTCTATTTTAATAAGATGCAGATTAGGCCATGTGTGTTCTCCAGCCCACCTTGCCAAACTTGGCATTGTGAGTAACCCAGCTTGCGAATGTGGATCTGACTTCTCTGACATCAACCACATTCTTTTTTCCTGCCCTCTCTATGATCGTTCTCCTTTCATTTCTGACCTTATTTCTTTAAATGTTCCTTTTCCTTGTTCGACCCTTTCCTTACTGTGTTCTAATAATCTATTAATTTATAAGTGTATAGCTTCTTATATTTTTGTAAATAATATTAAGTTGTAAATTAAGTTGTATATTCCATTTAAATTATTACTGATGTATATAGTCATATATGTAGTTCAACTCTCCTGATTTTTTCCAAATTCCGATTCCTTTTCTTCATTTTATCCCAGTTTCCCTACCTTTAAAATGCTACCAAATCAAAATACTTTGACACTGGCAATGTTAAAAACGGTGCCAAAAGAAGAAAAAAAAAAAAAAAAAAGTAACATTAAGGGAAAATGATTCATCTTTTATAATTATGTTCTCGTCGAGTTTTCATTATTTTTAAGATGTATTCTGCTATTCGGGGCGGGGACAAATCCAACGAACCAAAAACCATGAAAATTGGTCTAGCCGATCTCGAGTTATAAGTGTTGATACAAACCCGACTTTGTTTTATATATATAGATAGATTACTATATTGTTATTAAGTTTACAGGCATCACGCTACGACCTACAGGAGTGGGGAGTAGTATCCAAAGATACGGATGAAACCGCGGGAGAAAGCTAAGGCCCGAGTCACACCGGAATGGCAGTGGCCGGCAGCGTCGCAAGAAACGCAAGCCGCGAGATATTTTTTAAATTATACCTGCAGCTATTTACGATGAGCTAATAAAACAACTTATTTACATAACATCGATAAGCTTTATTGAATACAAAGAATACAGTTTCTAAATACCAAAAATATATGTAACTAAAAGCTAAACAAAAACACAGAATTAATAACAAAAGGATTATTCATTGATTAATTAATATAATTGCTTTTTAGGATTATAATGAATAATTGTAACAAGACCTCTCTCTTTCGCGAAATCGGGTTATTTTCCTGTAGCATAACATAATATAACATGGATTGACATTTTATCATCAACACTTGGAGCAGATGGGGAAGAGACAAAAAAAATAAAAGCATCACAAACATTAGGTAATACTCTCGAACTCTACAATAGAAAGAAATTGAGCGATAACCATAATATGTTAGGAGTTTGACACCTTTCAACAACCAAGCGACAGCCGGATGTCGCGCTGCCATTGTCTGTCTCGAATCACGTGTGTTCGAAGGTTTAAGTTTTCTTGAAACCCGATGGACGACAATAACAATTACAATAAAATCATAATTTGGTACTTCTTTGCCAATCCATATTTTAAACTAAGCAAGTACCTAATAATTAAACAAGTGTGGATGGCCCAGTAATGGACAGGCAAACTCAAACAAAACACAAATTAAACCTTCGAAAACGCGTGGTTTGAGACACAATAGAAAGACAATAGCAGCCCGACAGCCGGCTGTCGGTTGGCCGTTGAAAGGTTAAAGAAACTTGAATATGGCGTAAGTCTGATTTCGCGAATGTAGAGGTATACAGGTACTGAATACAAAATCATTATAATTACATAAGTTTAAAAAATGCAGACAAAAATGGTCTTCTTGGGCAACACTTTCCCAAATTAACCTTTTATCTGCGAGCCCCCACAACTGAATAGAGGTTAATACGTTATTTTAACTTATTTTCTACTTCTACCTACCTATTTAACCTTCTAACCGCCAGTCATGTATAGATGACAAACACGACATGGTCACGATCTCATGACATATTTCTATAAAAGGCTAGACGCTGAGGGTACGACTTTTTTGTTTTAACGTGGCGGTTAAAAGGTTAAGCTTTTCCTTGGTAACAATCGGGCTTCAGCTTAAACCGAGATAAACGTTATAGGAATATACTTTGGCTTGTCACATGGTTAGTTTGACAGACTTGTTAAACAGGCTTTGCTTTTTCATACTACCGAATTGCGAGCGTCAGACCACGAATAACAGAGTATGTATTTTCGTCGTCAACTTGCTATAAACTCGAGACAATTATTATTTACCACGCGCTACGTTGTACAGCCGCTCGCAAACCGCTAGTGTGATAAAGCCCTTATGGCGAGATAAATATAGATGTTACTAAGTACTGACTTTGGCTTAGCCATATTCGTCCCGTCTCTATCGTACACTTGACGTTTGGCAGTAATGTAACAGTGACAGGAATAGTGCTAAGCCAAAGTCAGTGCTTAGTAACGTCTATATAATCTCGCCATTATAGTTGTAAGGCAACTCGTGTCTTTCCCCGTGTCTGCGACTCTGAACATACAACATATTAACAACTGTAATGCTCCATTCAATATAATATTTGAAAAATAACGATTAACGACTGTCGTTATTTTAATTCTAATCAACCAGCCTGCACAACAAGCTTCCACATACTGCCAAATTTTCCCAATCCACCTTGAATCTAATGCTTTGCGATAAAGTTGAAGATCTATTGACGAAATACGACGGATTGTAGTAGTTCGATGTGATATGGTCGTACATTATATTTAATATATTACTACAGGTAATATTTTTTGTCAATGGCAATCTTGTTTTTTTTTTATGAATACTACCAAAGACTTGCCAGTGGTAAACCCTAACTGGCAACACTTGTCAGTGTTTCCATAGTTAAAAACAGGAAACACTGCAAGTTTAACATTCCAAAAACAAAAACGACCTTATTTTGTCGTCATTTGTATTAAATAATACGTAAAAGGCATAATATGGCCCTACTACTGTTAGTTATCAATAAAGAACCAAAATAAAACAAACTTTACGCATAAGTTTGTGGATACAATAACTTTGACCTTTTTAACTTAAATAAAGGACTGCAGTAGTCCGTCTATTTTTAAGAATAATTCTAGTGCTGGATAATATTATAATAATTCCAACCATATGATAGAATAATGAATATTTTTCTTCTTACCTAGGGAATAATTCCTGGTGCATAAGCAGACACATTACTTCGGTCTCAATCATATAAGAAAATCTCGCGTAACAGTTCGCGTAGCATATAAAAATAATGACGTAATTATAATTTCGTTGCTAGACTTCAAAAACTCAAACCTTACTGGGAGAAATTTTGATTTTCTTCTCCCTTATCATCATTATGGCAACCTTTTATGGCTACCAGGCAATTTAAGAACGCCACAAGCGACTAGTGACGGCAACATCACACAATATGAGGAGAATAGTATATAAAAAAATCGAATCAATACTTTTGGTTGCTAATGCTAAAGCTGTGTTCACAGATGGAGATTGCAGAAGCGATCCAATGTCATTTTGGTAAAAATCAGTTTTACTTTTAAGAACACAGTGCTAATTCTCTCGTATAGTTCGCGTCACGTAATCTTGCCCCTCTGAAGTTCGTCACAATTGGCTGCGCAGTAGTCGATTTTACAACCAAACGTGCACCGCGCATGCACGGTTTTTGAAAGATGGCGCTTGTAATGGCGTCTCTGTCACTCGCATACGTTCGATGCTTACTTCTGTCCTGCTTGCTCAATGCGAAGGTACTGTTGTTGCCAAAACTGTTAAACTTTGTTATGGTTTTTACTTATTTTATTTTCACCGCCACAACATAAATCAAACTAATAACTGCTATTATAAATACAGTAAAATATTGCCCGTTTAGAAGCAGTTTTACAATCGCAATGTTTACAACTTAATTCGATTCTGTAATAAAACAAAAAAAAAAACACCGAACGTAACGCTTTTGTGCGTGATTGTACCTGCGCGGTCGTCACAAAAGCCTAACTTCTGAGGGGCAAGCTTACGTGACGCGAACTATACACAAACACTGGAGTGTCTAAATTTGACAGGACTTAGCTAAAATTTTACCTTCTGCCCTTTTCTTAATGAAATGGAAAGAGAAAGATGTATGATGATGAGATGACTTAAATTTAGGTTAGTTTGTGAATAAGAGAATCGGCACCAATATCTATGTAGAAAGTGCACTTAACTCAATTTGGACCATCATGTACTTACCTATTAAGATCACTTGCCTTCTACACTCTCCAGATATGCAGGAGACACATAGAAACTACCATTGCCCTAGCGATGTCTCGCATCGCTTTGAAATTCTAGATTATGTTCTAGATTTTTCTGCACTAATCAACATAAATATTCTTAATATATGAAAATTTGCACAGACATTAATAAAATTATTATAATTAATATTTCAATTGTCACCCCATTCTAAAATTCAAAAATAAGATATCAAAAATCCGACTGCTTTCTTCTTCCGGATTCTAGAAGTTTACAATAAAAATATTAAAAATATAATATTTTGTAAATCTAAGAGAGAATGCAAAGAGAGGAGTTGAGATAATCTCTGCAATTTTAGACATTTTAATGTAACACTCATAATATTTTTAAGACATGAATCACGATCGTCATGAAAATAATAAGAATTAAATGTGAATAGTAATAAATCAATAAAACCGTTTTTATTCTATGTCCGATTATAAAAATTGTTAATAAAGTTAAATTACTTTAAGTAATCAATTTTATCGGACAATGAATGAATGAACATAAAATAAAAAATATTATAAAATAACTAAGCTTTTCGCTGTTTTGCTAATAATTAAATAGTTTACTGTCAATTTGATCACTGAAAGATTCAACTTCAACTCTTTATTAATGGCATTTGCGGAAAACACACCACAATTCTGCCACGACCATGTTTATTTTACAATCACAAACGAAGAAAGATATATAACAAAAATATATGCAATATGACTGCGATGGTCTCCTCCTTGTGAAGAGACCTGATCCGTCAGAGCCTCGTCAGTGAATCAGCAGGGTGTACCACGTGCAGGTGAGATTGGCTTTGACCCTGGACACTGAAAGATTCATCGCCGATCGGGAAATGTAAGCAAATCTTGTTTTAAAGATTAAACAAGTGCACATTTCTTTAAGTAATATAGTAGGACTTCCCGAAAAACAAAACTTTGGAAATGAGTTTGCTATCATTAGAAAAATCACGTATTTATGTAACATTCGCTTATTACCTGCCATTTATTACGTATTTTATATGTGGCAACAAAAACAAAACGGCGTCCATGAGTACACGGTAATATAAGAAGATTAGCGATTTTAATATTAAAGATATCAATTTCAGTTAAATTTCTACACATAGGAAATGTATGTTCACATTAGCTTCTATGAATATGGACATTATTTTAATATAAATAAGGTTCATAGCCGCATGTGAATTTCGCCTACAATTTAGGGAAACTGTGCTAGATGGCAGCACTTTATCATAATTACAATATGGATGATGGAAATGTTTGTTACTCATTTACGCATTATTTGAGATAAAAACAGAATCCATACTTTTTTTTTACCAAAATTGCAAACTCTCAACTACTCTCTCTTAATTGACAGATTATAAAATACTTATTTATTTTGTAAATTTAACATTCTTATTTGGACCCCTACCGTAGCGGCGTTGTCTTCGTGGACCCTCGTTTTCCTGTCCCTCGTTGGTTTTCTTAATAAAAAACTTGTAGGTCAACACTCCGTCACAGACAAAAGTGTTAGCGTACCACACTGGCAACACAGCGCAGTTTCCCGCCTTAAACAAATCGTCTATCTTGTCGTTGGACGAGCAACAATTGTCTATGTACATATACTTCCTGCGGTTTTCGCTTTTGTTGTAAACGTGTACTTCATACGTCCATTTCATGGCACTGAAATGAGTGCCAATGAGCTGAACGGCCATGTAGACTTTTCCATCGGCTTCGGATACTTTTACATGTAGGAGGAAGTTGTAAACGCCCAGATTAACAAGATGTACTTCCTGACTGTTGTTGCGAACGTTAGTCAGTTTCATCTCAGAGTCCACATTGGTTTGACGGCCATTCGGATGCGCGTTGTCGAAATGGGTCGATAATTGACTCAGTTTACCTGAAAATTTAAATAAACAAGAAATTTGATTTAAAAAAATGGTACACTTTCAAAGTCATCAAGCGAAGAGTGCGCTACTGTATATGAGCGTTGTATGCAGGGCGCTAATAATGTATAATAATATCCCTAATTCGTTAATTAAAGACCAATTTAAGAAAACATTAAAAAAAAATACTGACACAAAAGCCTATTATGACATAAATGAATTTTTAAATGATATTGACATTACTTCTAGATAGTGCACAATTTTATTATATTAACATTAACATTTATTTCATGTTGTTTATTATTTGTTTTTGTAATTTTAATTTTGTAAGTATCTGTTATTGTCTTTTGACCGAATTTGCACACCAACTATGATCAAACATGTTGAGCCACAAAATATTGTAACATCTAATGAGCATCTCACAATGTATATTATGTACACATGATTGTGTTTATGCAAATAAATAAATCTGAATCTGAATCGTCATCGCCTCCTTGATCTTTTTTCAATTTTGTTAGGATCGGCTTTTAATCTAACCGAATTCAGCTGAATACAACTGCTTTACGTGAAGCGACTGCCTATCAGACTCCCACAACCCAGTAACTGATTCACACAATACCTCTTGGTTCGATTAATTGTCGACTGACTGGTTTCCTACTACCCATAACGAATGTCAACTCCTTAATAAACTTATAAAGTACCTATAGATTGAAAAAGTTATATTGATTGATACTTGTCCGGGTCCGAACCCGCAATCTTATACATTAGCATGGGCAACCACTGGGCCATCACAATTCAAAAATATTAAATTGGAGCAAAAACTGCCTTAAAAATTAAAGTTTATTGTATTAATCATTTTTACTGCGGCCATATAATAGGCGAGACGACAAAAAAAGATTATTAGACCTTCAGTTATATCTAAAAAAAATTGGTTTTAATATTCTTCTTTTCTTGTATACGAAAATTAGACGACGATACAGTGCGTTGAACTTTCGCTTGACGTCACAGCTAGGTACAATTTATAATTTACAGTGACGTCACAAACCCGTACTCCGAAACTTTGATGCTCTTTTATCTTTGTTTTTTTTTTTATTAATTTAATCATGCGAAAAATATGTGTCCAGTATTTTAGGACTGTATAACTTTGGTGCTCTTTATCTTTGTATTTTCTATTAATTTGATCAAACGAAGTATATGTTTCCTGTATTTTTGAACTGTAACGGTCGGACTAAACAGAATGCCATGTTTTTAATGTAGTCGTCATCCCTACCAATGATATTATAAGTCAAAAGGTGTAGATAGGTTACCTAAACGAAATTCTATCTTCAAAAACGGCACACTAACGCACACATACATTACACGTCAAAGTAGGATGACATGATTAAGGTAGTGCGAGTGAAAAAGAGATAAACGTCAAAATGTCAATGCGATACTCAGTATCATGTTGGTCAATTGACAAACTTTTGAAGTGCCACTTTTTGACTGCATATAACCAACCTACCTAAACATTTTTACTTATAATATCATTGATCCCTACCTATTACAACTCAAAAGCAATCTTACCTCGCCAGTGGCAGGTCCCGAACAAAGCATTGATAGGACATTGTTGTTCTCTGAAGGGGCACTCCTTAATATGAGCATCCATGTCTTCTATCTTTATGTACAGCTTGCACCCTTCACTTGTGTGTGGGCAGGGCGCTTTCGTCTGAAAGGATTATATAAATATTAAATAAATTATAAATATATCGTGGGACAACTCACACACGGCCATCTGATTCCAAGCTAAGCAGAGTTTGTGTTATGGTAATAATTTATAAACATGGATGTATAAAGAAATCCTTAAATATAAAGTACACTTACTACAAAGAACAATCCCAAGGAACTCTGGAAGACTATAAAATCAATTACAAATTGTGTCAAATACACAAATGGCTATCCAGAAGAGTTGTTAAAACTGAGTGATTCCAATAAAGCCGCACTTAATATTATTAATAAGTACTTTGTAGAAGTTGGTCAATCATTGGCAGAAAAACATACCCGCAATCCTGGCCCGTCCATATCTCATAATACCCAATCATCAATGTTTTCATGCAATAACCATTCGCGATCTTTTGTATGCGAAGAAACGACGGAAGAAGAAATGACACATACCATCATATCATTAAAATCAAATTGTGCTACAGGTTGTGACAATATATCATCGGATCTACTAAAAAGGCACGTTGAGCTGTTAGTACCCCCTCTCACACACATTTTCAACAAGTGCTTGGAATGTGGTATATTCCCGAATAATCGCAAACTGTCTGAAGTTCGCCCTATCTATAAGGGAGGTGACCGTGATCGTGTTAATAGCTACAGGCCGATATCCATCCTACCCTCCTTGTCAAAGGTTTTTGAACGACTTTTAAACAAGAGGCTTGTCAACTATTTAGAGGGTGAGGGGCTACTTTCTTGTGCCCAGTTTGGCTTTCGGAGGCATAGAAGTACAGATGATGCCATCCATACATTAACTAATTGTATAGCTTCCAACTTAGACTCTGGAAAGAAATGTCTTGCCATCTTTCTGGATCTGGCCAAGGCGTTTGATACGATCGCGGTCCCCATCCTTTTAAGAAAACTTGAGAGATTCGGTATAAGAGACACCCAACTTAAACTCTTCGAAAGCTATCTCACAGAAAGATCTCAGTGTGTGAGAATGGGTAACAGTACTAGCTCTTATCTTCCTATAACATATGGAGTTCCGCAGGGCAGTATCTTGGGACCTACCCTCTTTCTCGTTTATATAAACGACCTCACCAACCTATCTATACCCCAAGGCAAAATAATCTCCTACGCAGACGATACTGCTCTTATATTCAACGCCGACAGTTGGGATGAGGTATTTAACTATGCCCAACGAGGACTGGATGTAGTGAATAGATGGCTACGTAATAATCTTCTCACACTGAATAGTGAGAAAACAAAATTTTTGATTTTTAGCATACGAAATCCACCTAAACTGATTACCCCAAAACATTGTCTTATACCTCACAATTGTTCGGGTATTGATAACTGTGATTGCGTACCTCTAGAACGAGTAAACAATGTTAAATATTTGGGTATTATAGTAGACCACAATTTATCATTTAAGGCACATTTAAAAGCTCTGACGGGAAGAGTAAGAAAACTTATATATATTTTTAAAACATTGCGACATGTAGCTGATCTCAAATTATTAAAACAAGTGTATTACTCCCTCTGCCAGTCTATTATTAATTATGGAATAATAGTATGGGGAGGTACTGCCAAAACTACTCTAAAAGGTCTTGAGATTGCTCAGCGTGCAATTTTAAAAGTGTATACTTTTCGTCCAACTTATTTTCCTACAAACATTCTGTATAAGTCTTGCAAAGTCCTTACAGTGAGGCAATTGTTCTTACTCAACATTGTCCTAAAACAACACTGTGAACTTACATACAATACCAATCTCGCAAATAAACGCAGAAAACATGATGTTGTAGTACGCACACATAACCCTAAAACCTCTTTCATTAAAAGATTTTTCATCTTTTTAGCACCATATGTGTATAATAAAATTAATAAATCAATAAATATTTATTCGCTTAACAAATTCCACTGTAAAAAAAAGGTACAAGAATTTTTGATGGCACTATCCTACGAAGAAACTGAGAAACTTATTCAGATAATCAGTTAATATGTAACTAGTATTTATAAAAAACGTACATTTACTTAGCTCTTGCGCATTAAATATGTAGGTATAACATACACTCACATCCTCACTACACACAAACATACATACACACATATACACACACCCACACCCACACACATCACATACACAATTCACAAATCTAATTGTAAGTAATTTAAGCTTAGTTACTTTAGAACCGATTTTTCAATGGTCGGATAACTTTTATTCTGGTGATGAAATGAGAGTTTGACATATTTCCTTTACAAATCTGTCACACTGTCATAATTATTCTTCGGATGAGGATTGTCCAGCTTTTGAAAATTATCCCTTAATTTAATCTTACCGATAAAAATACTTTTTTCTTTTTATTTTTTTTAGTTTTGGTTTCGTATCTTAAACTTAAACTTCTGCATCTTACTAATTTAGGTTACTTTATAAACTGTCCCTGAGGGGAACGGCGCTGTAAGCTGAGATACAGGCTCACGCCTAGTTCGGCTGCAGATGCTACTTCTCTTTATTATAAGTAAACTGTCAGCCTATTTTGTAAGAACAACTGTACCGTTTTTTTTTTGAGTAAATAAATTATTATTAAAAAAAAAAAAAAAAAAAGTAATTGAAGCACCAAATGAGCGGCGGCGTAACTATGTGTGCGTCACTGTGCGTGTATATAGGGATGCCAGATTTTTTAAACAATATTTCAATAAGATCTCCCATTAACTTTAATAAGTTTTAATGACAAATATTGTTAAAATAAAGGCACAATAAATAAAATAAAGGTAAAATAAATAAATCACATTGGATATTGAAAATATTTGCAACTCATTTAATATTAACAAAGTTTTACTAACACTTTTGTTGATTAAAATTTTTGTAGATTTGTCTTTTGTTATCGACACATCTAGAAATTCCTTCTAATTTACATAATATGTGGTGAAAACAAAAGTTTAGGTACTATTTTTCGGTTATGTATTTAATTAAATCTATTTTATGTTCTATTCCTATAATACTTTGTCGTTTGCTATAATTTTAACTAGATTTTTTTCAGCAAGTACTGATGTTCTCTTTCATTATATATTGTTATTTTATCTTTTAAAAGACTTCGGACCACCATCTCGCATGTGCAACAAATATCGACTTGAAAACGAGGGGAGACTTTAAAACTCATCCCTTATTATTTTTACCTAATCATATTTTCATATGTCATTTGCAATACATAAATAGTTGCAAAAATATGTAAATCTCGTTGTAAATCTCCCACTTTTAAAATAAATTGTGTTACTTGAAATACTAGCAAAACTGATTGATTTCATGATTGATAAAATTTACTTACGTAAAATCGAGAAATAAGTTTAATAATGGCATTCATGGTGATAAAAAGTGATGCCGTGGCTTTTATTGATTAAACCACTATGGTATCAACAACTTTTTATAGTACATGAAGGCATAGTTTATTTTTTATTAGCGAAAATAACGCAGAATAACACGCGAGCGCAGTTCAAAGCGTAATGGCGGACAGCTGACATACTATTGGTGTGGATGTGTGCGTGCAGGCTTGTCTGTATAGAGCACTGACATACTACTGGGTGCTTCATTTGTAGTTTAATGAGACGAAGTCCGGTATTCTCTTTCGGGTTTACTAATGTTTGCCATAATTTAATATGCCATAATCGTATTTGCCATAATTTCATTTGACATAACGCTTCATTTGCCATAATCATGAAATGATATAATATCATTTTCCATAATTTCATTATTCATAATCGATCAAATGCCATAATAATTAAAATCCATATTTTGTTTGCCATACTTTTCATTTTCAATAATGTCATTATCCATAACATTTATTTACCATAATATTCATTTGCCCATACCCGATACCCGATACATGCAAGCAAGTATACTGCATGAAGCAAGCAAGCAAGCATACAGCATGCAAGCAAGCTTACAGCATGCAAGCAAGCATACAGCATGCATGCAGCAAACAAGCAAGCATGCAGCATGCAAGCAAGCATGCAGCATGCAAGCAAGCATGCAGCAAGCAGCAAGCATACAGCATGCAGCATTCAAGCGAGCATGAAACATGCAGCAGGCAGGGTTTCTGTCACGGCTCCGGCGCTGCGGGCCTCCGGCGGCCCCACGCGTACTAATCGTCGCAGACGGCTTTCGCTCACCACCGCAGCTTCGGCTTGTTGGCCGGCTTCGCCGGCCAGCCTCAGCCGCGGCGCCTCGCTCGCAGCGGCCTGCTCCTCAGCCCGCGGGCCGCCTCGCCCCTACGCGCCTACGCGATTTTAAATAACACTCTCGGGGTAGGACAAACAAGACTACGTGGAGTCGGTTTTGCAACAATTCGGTTCTGTCACTAACTTTTGTAGCACAGTATGTTAAATTTTTAACCAACAATATTATTTAATTGTTACAGAAACTATAGCAAATTGGTTAGGCCTTACTAGTCGGGGTGTTTACTTATTGATGGTATAATTTTTTATAAATTATATCTAATGTTGCTTATGTCAAGTGTCGATTATGGAATGTATTACTTATGGAAACTAATTATTATGGCATATGTTATTATGAAAACTCATTTTATGGCAAATGAAAGTTATGACAACTAAATTGTTATGACACGCGTTGTTAGTATAAATGAAATTAGTGCAAGTGAATATTATGAGCAGGGACGATTATGGAAAATAAAAATAGGACAAATAATATTATGGAAAACAAGAGAATACCTCTCTTTCGTCCATGTTTATAAATATATACATATCTATGAATATAAAAGAAAGTCGTGTTAGTTACATATTTTATAACTCAAAAACGGCAGAACCGATTTGGCTGAAAATTGGTGGGGAGGTAGCTTAGGACCAGGTGACGGACATAGAATACTTTTTATCTTCTTTTTTTAGAAACCAAAAATCTGATAAATGCAGGTGAAACCGCGGGGGACAACTAGTTATAGATAAATCACACCCATGCACAGAACAAACAATCATGCTCATTACACAAAGTTTGTCTCGCGTGGGAATCGAACCCACGACCTCCGGCTTAACAGTCAGACACTAGACCAACAGGCCCTTCGAAATATATACTCATCATAATAATATACCAAATAACACAATAACGCCAACTATTGATTCCTTATTACGTGTCAAATCCTGGGGTTTCCACTTGATAATGTTGCCATGTTACAAAAAACTTTCTTTTTAATTTTGACTTTCCACACGTCTTTGTGGGAAGAGGATAATTGTTTCTTTTTAATGAATAAATAAAAAAACTCTTGGATCCCACAACGAAATTAATTAAAAAAGTACAGCTGATGAGTAAAAAAAAAATGTTCTCCACTTTTTCTCCCTCCATAACAAGCAGGAGAACAGAACTGGGCCAATAGGCAAAAAGGGGACAACTGGGAAAAGCCTACCTACTTCACTCTAAACTGTTTTGTTGACCTTCATTTTTCCACCCTTCCCATGGAAGAAAACTATCTTAAATTGGGAAGATAGATTATATAACTTGAAGAAAATATTTGTTTATTTTTAAAAAGAAACGAAATTGCATTCTAAGATTTTTGAAAATGTGTCACACGGGAATCAAACTGAAAAAACAACACCTGTATTTTTATGACGTTAATCTAAAGGGTAATTTATCTCAGAAACCTAACACCTACACAACTAAAATTCAGCAGGTAGGTTTCTTGTAGGGTGACCTTCCCCTAGAAGCCTTGAGTCAATCTTCGCACCTACAGGATTGCCCAGTGTTGCGGCTTTCGCCGCATGGCAACACCGGGCAGCAAGCGCGCCACCTGGCTCGCCAATCTAAAACCATGGTCGCGCCAATCGTCACACAACGCGCCATTGTCGCGGCCAATCCTACGCGCGCGATATCACGCCACTCCGCGGCGGCCTATGGCAGCGCGGCTTCGAGCGTCGGGAAGGCGGCGCGCGGGGGGTCGACGAGGCAAGCGGGCTCATGCGGCCCCAGGGCTCTGCCACTTGCCTTCACGCCACGCCAGCAACAACACGAGAAGAAGAAACCGCGTACGCGAGTAACGGGTCCACGAATCTCAATCTCTATCTGTCTGTAATTCTGTTTAAATACTTAATAAATGTAAAGTTTACCGAGTCCAGTGGAAATTTATTTATCTAAACCAAACGCAAGCGCGTTAACAAGTGGCGACCGTGACAGGACCCGTTACATCGTTTCAATACATCGTCGAAAGTTCGAGAGGCGTCGTGCGGCGTGCCACGTGGAGCAAGTGCCGCAGCCCGCCATCCATCCAGCCGGGCTGCGTAGCTGAGTCGAGCGAGCGAAGAGGGACACGGACGAGCTGCTTAGGGAGCCCGGTGAAGACGGCGAGTCGACACGTCAACCGAAGGTCTAGCCCAGGAGAGTAAGCCCTGATCCATTCATTAATCCTCGTTTTTTATTCTCTGTCCTGTGTGTGTCTTCACGCTGCGAAGCAGTGGAGTTGCTATTTAGAAGTCAGACAGGCATTTTTGCTAAATTTGCATAAACGTGCACGTGGTTTTGAGGCGGGGGATGCTAGTGTAAGCTTCTAGGGTGCAGTATCTCATTAGGTACATGTTTGCACCTAGCATTTCAAGGTTATATACAAACTTTTAATCTGCACCCACGCTACGCATAACCTCATTGTTTTTATATTTCATTCACATAACCTTTCAAGGTTATACACAAACTTTTAATCTGCACCCACGCTACGCATAACCTCATTGTTTTTATATTTCATTCACATTACCTTTCAAGGTTATACACAAACTTTTATCTAAACCTCATTTTTTTTTATGTTCAACCTCAAGCTTGCATTCGAACTGCACGCATTTAATTTCAAGGTTAGATTGCCTACTATCTATTCACGCAGCGTAAATCAGCTTCAAGCATTTTCCTTGCTCGGTGAACCAGCAATCCGGCTGACTATTTCAGAGTTCCGGCCATACGGCAACTGTTCCGGTCCAGCCTCGCTGCTCGGCCAGCACCGCGGATTCCCTCGGCGCGCCTGTGACATCCCCTCGGCGGCCGGCAGACGCGACGCTCCAGGGCGGGACGTCGGCGTCGTGGCTGAGACCACGTGCTGGAGCGGCGCTTAAGCTTGTCAGGTTCCCTGCACATTTATTTACGCGGCTCATTGTATTGCATTAGGTAGTGTTTACAGTGTTAGATATTATAAATAGTAGCACAATGACCGATGCAGATACCGACCCTAGGGTCAAATATAAAGAGCTAATTAAAAGGCGTGGCACTATAAAAGGGAGATTAACTAAATTCGTAGACTATCTCAGTAACATGCAAAACTCGAAGTCTAGTGACATTACAAGTCTAGAAGCTAAAGAGCTTGCTTTAAGATTAGGTAAATTTCAAGATTTGTTCAAGATTTTTGATGAATTACAGTCTGAAATCGAATCATTGTGTTCCGATGTAGATGAACAATTAGACGAAAGAGAGGCCACGGAGTGTCAGTTTTACTCGGCTCTCTCTGTAGCTCAAGAATTAATTGAGGCTACCCCGTCACCAATAAACAAGACCAATAGTGTCGGAGAACAAAGTAATTGTTCTCACCCATTCAACGGGGTCAAATTGCCCACCATACACCTTCCAAAGTTTGATGGAAATCTTTTAAACTGGTTAGAATTTAAAGATACATTCGATTCCATTCTTAATTGTAACAATTCAATTCCAGAAATCAATAAATTCCATTATTTAAGGTCAGCTTTGGAAGGCAGTGCTAAGGGTATAATCAAATCCATAGAGTTTACCTCTAATAACTACAAGTTAGCATGGGATCTACTGTGCGAACGGTATGATAATAAAAATATTCTTGTGAATAATCATCTAAAGGCTTTAGTGTCTGTGGAAAAGTGTAGTAAGGAATCATACAAGACGTTAAGGTACCTAGTAGACCATATGTCAAAAAATTTGAGAGCGCTGAACACTCTAGGTCAACCAACCGACCAATGGGATGCACTAGTTCTCTTTATTATGGCCTCTAAGTTAGACCCTGTCACCAATGCCAAATGGGAAGAGCACAGGTCTACATTACCAGATTATCATAAACTAGAAAACTTTTTAATGTTTTTAAGAAATCGAGCAGACATCTTAGAAACAATGCATTTTGCAAATGTGAGTAATACCGATAGAGGTGACCGTAGATCAAGTAACCATAAGGAGTTCAAAACTAATAAGACATTTGTTGCTTCTTGTGAAAAGAGTGAAAATTCAAAGTGTCATATATGCCACGACACCCACCAGTTGCATGAGTGTTCCAAATTTAAAAATATGGGCATTGAAGATAGATTGTCTGAAATTAGTAGGTTAAAATTATGTAAAAATTGCCTCAAGAGTGGGCACAATTCATTCCAATGTAAACTAAGGCCTATGTGCCGTGTTTGTAAAAAGAAACATAATTCATTAGTACATAGGAGTGACCCAGATGTCACTAGTACTGCAGCAGATTCCTCGGCTTCCTCTAACTTACCTGTGGCACTTTCAGCCACAGCGACAGGTCAAGTACTGTTAGGTACGGCTTTAGTAGACATAGTCAATAAGCGAACTGGTGAGATTTATCAGGCAAAGGCATTGTTAGATACAGGCAGTCAGATGTCATTCATATCAAGTGTTATGAAACAAAAACTTGATTTAATTAGTGACACCTCCCGTCCAACTTGTGTTTCTGGAATAAATAATTCAATTTCTAGTATCTCTGACAGAGTAAAGATAAAAATTCAGTCTCGGACAAGTAACTTCTGCATTCCAATTGAATGTCTGGTTGTACCAAATATTATAGGTACTTTGCCTAACATACAGGTCAATGTTCAGCATCTCGGTATACCAAAAGAAGTTAGGTTAGCTGATCCTACTTTCTATAAGCCATCGCAAATAGACATTTTATTAGGTGCTGATGTATATTGGTCCATTGTGAAGTCTAATCACGTGTCGTTAGGGAAAAATAAACCAGCCTTACAAGAAACCAAGCTAGGATGGTTAGTGTCAGGCCCTACAGGGCAAGGTAGCAAAAAATGCTGCTTCCAAACAAACTGTAATTTGAGTCAAGAATTGCAGAGTGACGACCCACTGGCCCAGGTTTGGCTAAAAAGATTTTGGGAAATTGAAGAAGGTCACTCTGAACAATTTTCTCGTTCACCCGATGAACATTTTTGTGAAAGACACTTTGTTGAAAATACTAAACGCTTAGCTAATGGTAGATTTTCAGTACTAATGCCTCTAAAAGAGGTGCCTCAGACCGCGCTAGGAGATTCTTACGCTATGGCTAAGAAAAGATTTTTAAATTTAGAAATTAGATTAAATAAAAATCCTCAATTAAAGGAAGCTTATTCAAATTTTATTCATGAATATAAAGAATTAGGTCACTTAACTGAAATTGCCCAGCCTCAGTTTGGGTACTATATGCCCCACCATTGTGTGATAAGAGAACATAGTGAGACTACTAAGGTTAGAGTAGTTTTCGATGCCTCGGCAAAAACTATGTCTGGTAAGTCACTGAATGATATTCAAGCAGTAGGTCCAGTCATCCAGAGTGATTTAATGTCTATATTATTACGTTTTAGAGAGCATAGGTTTGTCCTGACCGGAGATATAGCTAAAATGTATAGGCAAATTGCCATAGACGAGGCTCAGCGCCACTTGCAGTTAATACTTTGGCGTTGTGAGAAAACTCATAACATTGTAATCTATCAGTTGAATACCGTAACTTATGGCACAGCATCTGCGCCGTTTCTTAGTACTAGGTGTCTTCAACAGCTAGCACTAGAGTGTGATGATGAGGTTATAAAGAATGTTATACTTACTGACTTCTACATCGACGATTTGACTGCAGGTTGCGCATCAGAAGATCAGCTTTCACACATTTATAAAGGTACTACTCGTGTTTTAGAGTCGGCCGGTTTTACACTTAGAAAGTTTCGTACTAATTGTCCACAGATGTTTAAAAAGGAACAGTTTTATAGCGACGCCCTAGAGCTGTGCAAGGAATCAGCTGTGTTAGGATTAAACTGGTCTCCGGGGAGTGACACAATTCAGTTCTCTACCAATGTACCACTTGCTTCTCAGTTAACTAAAAGAACTATTATCTCTATGACATGTAAAATATTTGATCCATTAGGACTCCTGAGTGCGGCAATTATCAAACCAAAAATATTACTTCAGAAGTTATGGTGTGCCAAGTTAGATTGGGATGAGCCAGTACCAAATAACTTAGTTAAGGAATGGCGTTCTTTTAGTAATAATTTATCGTATTTGTATAATATACATCTACCTAGATATGTGTTGTGTGAAAGTCCAAAATATATTGAATTGCATTGTTTTGTAGATGCCTCTCAAGCTGCGTATGGCACCTGCATTTATTTAAGGTCTAATGGTAGTGATCATGTTTACACATCACGCCTGCTATGTGCAAAGGCCAGGGTAGCCCCTATTAAACCAATGACAATTCCTAGATTGGAATTATGTGGAGCGCTACTAGGAGCTAGACTTTGTAAAAAAATCAGTCTGTCCTTAAAAAGTAAAATAAATAAGAAAATAATCTGGACAGATTCCATGGTAGTATTAGGATGGTTAAAGATGCAGCCCAATTCGCTAAAAACTTTTGTGCGCAATAGAGTGAACGAAATTCAAGAGCTAACAGCTGATTACCAATGGCATCATGTCCCCACAAGCTTGAACCCTGCTGACATGGCTTCAAGAGGTGTAGAACCACAGGTGTTGGCGAGTTCAACTCTTTGGTGGGAAGGCCCTCCTTTCTTGAAACAAGAGGACTGCGAATGGTCCCATAAACGAATAAACCCGTTAGAAGAAAAATCCTTACCTGAAGTCAAAGCGCTCACCTCATATTCATTTGCTGTTAATAATATGGCAAGTTTAGATAATAAGGTCATAGATTTTAATAGGTTTTCTAATTTTTCACGGCTAAAAAGAACAACTGCATATGTGCTAAGGTTTATTAATAACTGTAAAGGTCAAAGAAATGCAGGTCAGCTGTCAGCTGACGAGTTGCAAAGAGGATGCACTCTTCTAATCAAACTCAGTCAGTTAGAGACATTCTCTGAGGAGATACAAACATTGAGTAAAGGGCATCAATTACACAATAGATCTAAACTATTGCCACTTAATCCCTTTGTAGACTCTGACCAAGTGCTGCGAGTGGGAGGCCGTTTAAGAAATTCTAGTTATGATTATAATAAAAAGCACCCTATCCTTCTAGATGCTAAACATATTTTCACTAAACTGTTAGTTAGACATGAACACGTAAGGTCATTTCATGCTGGTCCTCAGGCACTGCTGGCAGCCATTCGTGACGAATATTGGCCCATAGGAGGGAGAAACCTAGCTCGCACGACTACCAAACAGTGTGTAGTGTGTACGCGACTGCGAGGTAAACCATTCGAACCGATCATGGGTGACTTGCCAGCGGTAAGGACGGACAGCAGCTTCGCTTTCAATTCCTGTGGGGTCGACTTTGCGGGCCCTTTCAGAATTTCAAGCCGCAAGGGCCGCGGGAACCGCATAACTAAATGCTATTTATGTTTATTTGTGTGTCTAACCACTAAGGCGGTGCACCTAGAAGTAGTCAGCGATCTCACTTCTGAAGCTTTCATTTTATGCATCCGTAGATTTGTGGCTAGGAGAGGTAAACCCTATGCTATCTATTGTGATAATGGTCGAAATTTTATAGGTGCGTGCAATGAGCTGGGTAGAATGTTGCAGATGAGCCGAGAGTCTGTCTTCAATTACTCTGCGAACGAGGGAATCCGTTTCGTGTTCGGACCTGCATATTCGCCTTATTTTGGAGGAATATGGGAGGCGGGTATAAAATCCTCTAAATACCATCTAAAAAGAGTAGCTGGGGAGGCCTGTCTGACTTTTGAGGAGCTAGCGACGCTGTTTTCGCAGATAGAGGCCATACTAAATTCCCGGCCCCTCTCTCCCCTCTCATCAGATCCAAATGACCCTTCTCCATTAACCCCAGGGCACTTTCTTGTTGGCAGGCCACTGACCGCCGTCCCATCGCCACCCATAACAGCAATGCGGCCAAATCGCTACCAACTAATAGAAAAAATCCGTCAACAGTTCTGGTCCAGGTGGCAAACAGAGTTCCTGGCCGAGATGCAGCAGCGATCCCAGTGGAGAACACAGCAGAGAGGCATCTGCTGCGGCGACCTCGTGCTGCTACGGGAAGCAAACCTGCCGCCGCTTCAATGGCGCCTGGGGCGCGTCACGCGCCTACACCCCGGCCCCGATGGGGTCAGCAGAGTGGCTGACGTCGCCACTACAAAGGGAGCGGTCACTCGGGCCGTCCGTACGATGTGCCCCCTCTTCTGGGACACGTCGTCATCCAGTTGAATCCTTCAACGCCTGGGAGGATGTTGCGGCTTTCGCCGCATGGCAACACCGGGCAGCAAGCGCGCCACCTGGCTCGCCAATCTAAAACCATGGTCGCGCCAATCGTCACACAACGCGCCATTGTCGCGGCCAATCCTACGCGCGCGATATCACGCCACTCCGCGGCGGCCTATGGCAGCGCGGCTTCGAGCGTCGGGAAGGCGGCGCGCGGGGGGTCGACGAGGCAAGCGGGCTCATGCGGCCCCAGGGCTCTGCCACTTGCCTTCACGCCACGCCAGCAACAACACGAGAAGAAGAAACCGCGTACGCGAGTAACGGGTCCACGAATCTCAATCTCTATCTGTCTGTAATTCTGTTTAAATACTTAATAAATGTAAAGTTTACCGAGTCCAGTGGAAATTTATTTATCTAAACCAAACGCAAGCGCGTTAACACCCAGTTAAACAGTAAACAGCCTTAGAGAGCAGAACTGCGAGATGCCATAGTAAAAAAAAAACTGTTACCAATACAATCACAGTTTCTGCCTAGTTTTGGATCAGATGGCCATATATCGTTGTTGAAATAATTTAAATTACGATTGTAGTACTTACCTGAGCAATAGTTTTTTCCATGTCAAAGTTCCTCCGGTCAGTGATGACCCTGCCACAGTGGCCGTGGCCGCAGGGCCGCTGCCTAGTCTTGCATTCGTTGCATGAGCTGTGGCCCTCATCACACGTGAAGATTCTAGCACCGAATCTCGAGCGACAGGTAGGGCAATCAAACGCATCGCGATCGTTAGACGCATTGCGATGCCTGGATGAAAAAAGGTTTTTTGAAAAATCACTTTTGGTTGATGCGCCGAAGAGTCAAGGCACAGTTAAGGCGGTTTTAACTAGGAGGTTTTTACTAGGTTTAGGCTAGGAGTAAGTCAAAGCTTTAAATTAAAATATAGCCAATTGAAAGCCTCTTTGTTTTTGAAGTCTGTTAAAAAGGGGACTTTATCGTTTAACCAAAAAAATTTTGTTGTGGCAATACTTATCAGTATCACACAACATGTAAACTATAACTACCTACCATCATACATCGCTCTATCAGAATTAAGCGCAATATTAGCATAATAAACAAAATTCTGCCAACAATCGCTTCCTGACTAGATACTTACCTATTATTATACAAATGTGCAGGAATTTTGTGGAAACCCGCCGTTTACACAATGCCTCGGCATTTTATAATCGGCGAAAATTACGAAATGACAAAAAATGTAAAAACAAATTGCATTAGCATAGGACTGATGGGCGATGGTTTAAAAATATAACCACAAGTTTAAGCCTTAGCCTTCTAACCCAACCTATCCGAGTCGGATTGCTCTGAGATTTTGCCTTGGGCATATTACATAACAGCCGCGTTTACGCCGTATATAAAATACCGGGCATTATGTAAACGTGCCGATATGCCTGCGACTTATACATCATTTTGTCACTATGTGGCCCTTGCCGACAAATTGTCCACCGTATTTTCTACCAATCAACGTAATCTAAGGTGGCAAATATATTAAAAAGATAAAAAATTACGAAATGATATAAATACATTATTTTTTAACTAATCTATTACTACACATGGGTTCAACAAAGAGGTAGGTAAGGTAAGGTAGGGTAAGGGAGTTTGAAAAATAAATTACTTTGAAGAAAAACCAATGTTACTATTGCTTTTGAACAAGCAAGACTTACCCCGCCTTATTACAAAACAAGGTTTTTCTCTAAACCAGGTTTAAACCATTGAGCTAGGTTTTGTATTTAGAATCTTGATCGTATCAGAATAAGATTCAAATTACAAAACCTGCTCAATGGTTTAAACCTGGTTTAGAGAAAAACCTTGTTTTGTAATAAGGCGGATTGAGTTCGGTCTAAAGTCTAAACGTATGCTAGGTAACATCGTAACAAAATCAACAATACAATACAACGACATGCAATGATGAATTTGGACTAAAATTGTGTTATATTGGTTTCTCATTAAACCCTGTGCGACTTATCTATGCACCTCGCTGGAACGCGACCACTCCCCCTCCCCCCGCGCGGCGCCCCGCGTTCGTCTCGTTCGCTTAGTAGCGATAGTATTCCGACAGCGCTACGTCACAGCGCGAGATGCACAGTTAAATTGTATACAGTGCACAGTTATATTATCATAAGTTTCAAAATGATATGTTATCTTAATTGTCGTGGGGTGAGGGCCTGGTGATCTGTAACACAGGTTTACACCTATAGGTGTAAACCTATAAACCTGGTGTGGAGCTGGTGTCCATTATAATGGACACCAGCTCCTCACATACACCTGACTTACAAACTGTAACTTATGTACCAACTGTAATTTGTATTGTGAGGAGCAATAAATTAATAAATATTATTATTATTATTATAGAAAGTAAAAAAAAAATAGGGATGACGACAACATAAAAAAGGCAAAAATATTGGATACGTATTATTCCCTAATCAAATTAATAAAAAAAATACAAAGATCCGGAGTGGAAGCACAACACAACATTTTATTAGATCGTGACGTCACGCGAAACTTAACAGTATCGTCGTCATATTTCGTCTACGAGAAAAAAGAAAAAATACATAGGTACTTATCTAAAAAATTTTTATAATCTAACTGAAGGACTCATTACTTTTTTTTGTCGTCTGGCCTATTATACAGGTCTTAAAAGTTTCAGAACGCACCTGCTTACTGATCGTGGTCGTTGCCCCTGGCCACCGCTCGCGCCGCGGGAGGGCGGAGGCCCCGCGCGTGTCCCGGGTGCGGCAGCTCGGGCTCCTTGGGCAGAAGTGCCAGCGAAGGCCCGGGGCGGCGGCACTGCACCGTACGGCCGAGCGGGCATCTGCCGGTTATGGCTGTTTACAACAAAATCGATTATATTTGAAACTGTCCTGTAAAACGGACTCGCCGAGACATTTACCTATCTAATAGGGATGACGACAGCATTAAAAAAATGGCATTCTGTTTAGTCCGTCTGATAGATCGGCCGAAAATACGGGACACCTATTTTTTGCTTGATCAAATTAATAAAAAAATACAAAGATAAAGAGCAACAAAGTTCCGGAGTGGGGGCTTTTGACGTCACCGTCCTGCAAAAATTGTATAAGATCGTGACGTCATGCGCAACTTCAACGCACTGTATCGTCGTCATTCTTCGTTTACGAGAAAAAAGAAAAAAAAACGTGTCCAAAACTTTTTGATAATCTACCTGACGGACTAATTAATTTTTTTTTGTCGTCTCGCCTATTCAAAATTTATTATATCTTTACAAATAAAAAAAGAGTAAATAACAGAATCATCTAGATTTTATTGTAGAGCACTTTGGTGCCCTACAATAAAATATAGTGTCTGTCTTTATTTATTTATCAACACTTTATGCACAACTCAATGGTACAGGTACACATGCTGCGTTGCATGTGCATGCATTTTCTACCAGTCGACCTATGATGGTGAAGAGATAGCATGGTAAGTGCATTCATAGCGTCTTACTAACTTGTCCACCGGCGCCGTCATCTCGTTTCCATCGCGGTGATGGTGACGACGGCGAACAATCACCCTAAGATTATCACATAGATTCAAACACTAGCTTTTGCCCGCGACTTCGTCCGCGTGGAATAATAGTTCCCGTTCCCGAGATATTCCGGGATAAAAACTATCCTATGCCCTTTCTCGGGTCCCAGACTATATCTGTACCAAATTTCACTCAAATCGGTTCTGTGCTTTAGGCGTGAAGAAGAAACAGACAGAGTTACTTTCGCTTATAATATTAGTATGGATGTGGTACTAAATAAAACAGTTACCTTTCAACTTGTCCAAAGTTATTAACGAACACGAAGTCCTGACTTTGAGGAGGCTGGAAGTATTGGGGGCGGACAGGACTTTGGCCACAGTTGTTCACGGGGGTCGGGTTGAGAGTGTTTAGACTAGGATAGACGTTGTTGAACATGGGCTGCGGCGCGGGCGGCGCTGACGGCGCTGCCTGCTGCAGATTATTGTTCGAAAAACTGTGAAAAAGACACACGTTAGTTAATTCAATGTTATAGCATTACACGATTCCCGCGTCGCCGCGATGTGCAGTGTGAGACAGAGCACCCCGGACACTTGCCGTTTCACTGACTCGTACTGTGGTGCAGTACGAGTGTGAATTGGCGAGTCAGATTTTCCACACGGGAATGATTCAGATTTCAGGTCAAGTTTGGAAAATGTAATGATCTCTCTTAATCTTTATGCACGTTTTGTGCATTATATTTGTAACATTAACCAATGCCAAATCCGATATAAACATTCTTGATAAGACAATAAACATACCCAGAGGAAGGGGGTATGAAAATTATGATCCACCCTACGTACACCCAAATAAATGTACTCACCTAAACGTATGCCGAACGGCATTCTGCTCAGCGGCTCTAGCAGCCTCCTCCCGCCGCTTCGTCTCGGCAGCAGCGTCTTCCTGCCGTTTCTTCTGGGCTGCAGCCTCGTCCTGCCTCCTCTGGGCAGCTGCCGCCTCCATCCTCCTCTGGGCAGCTTCCCTCGCTGCCACTTCCTCAAGTTTCCTCTCATATGCCTGTCTTTGGGCTTCGAGAAGACGCTGCACCTGAACCTCTGACATTTGCCGCCTGAATGAAGTGGAAAATGGTATTTTAAAATCCTGTGCACATAATTGGAGTACTTAATGAAATTGAAATGATGAGGTTAAGGCTGCCTAGTGAAGCCGCTGGGGGCAGCTAGTTAATTGATAAAACATATTATGGAGAAAATAATCCCAATGGTCAAGTATTCCCAAGCGCCCCCAGGTTATCAAGGAGTAAAATTCCCAGTTGGGGCGGGAAGCGACTGACTTCGCAAGATGGGTGTGCGATCTAAGCGGCAGACACAGTAGGTACAGCCATAGACTATCCACTCACTACATAGTATAAATCAAGTCGCTTTCTCTGTCCCTATATCCCCATGTATGCTTAAATCTTTAAAGCTACGCAACGGATTTTGATGACGTTTCTTTTAATAGAAAAAGAAAATGAGAAGAATATTCATGAGGATGGTTTTTAAGTATAATCCATGCTTATTATAGTGAAGAAAAGAAGGGATTTTTAAAGATTTGTAACACCCGTGCGAATAAGCTGGAGCGGGTCGCTCGCTAGTATACTATAAACAGGCCACAGCTATGTGCAGAGTAGGCAATAACTTTTCAGTCGCCTCGCGTCTTTGTGCTAACTGGGAATATTTGAAAATAGCGTATAAGTATCGAGAACATATTTCTCCGGTTTTTACTTATTATAATTATGTAGTGTATATAATAAAATTATGTTGTCAGTTGTACGAATGTTTTTTCACAGCAGACAGTACGGGGAAAACCCGAAACTTGTTCGTTCCGGTTAGGTATGTAGATAAGCGTTATAATTGTTATGACGGCAACACGTTTCAGTTAACTAATCTGAAATAGGTATTCTATCTCTCATGGTCATGCTTACTCCGTTTCAAATGTTATCAAAATCGGTTCAGTGGTTTAGCAGTGGAAGCGTAACGAGAAACAGACAGACATCTTTGTTTAATCATTAAGTATAATTAATATTACATTAATATTATAAATGGGAAAGTGTGTGTGTCTGTCTGTCTGTTTATCACGTCAAAACGGAGCGACGGATTGACGTGATGTTGTAAGGGATGAAGAGTGATATATTACGCTTCTTTTTGTCGTTTTCTAACGCGACCGACCGCGGACAAAGCTAGTTTTAATATAATGTAGAGGGATGGAGGGTGTGAGGAAGGCAGAAGGAAAGATGGATGGATGGATCGTGTGAAGAATGGTAAGAAGAAAGGAATGAGTGATAGCATGACGGGCGACGAGACGATTCTGAAACGATTCACCCACAGTCGATTGTTCCATGAACGGTTAGGCAACAGAATCTTTTGACCATTAACTTTTCACCCAAAGAACGTTTGGCCCATGAACTATTCGCCAACAGAACGATTCGTCAGTGAATGTTTACTCCACAGAATCTTTTGACAGAGAACGTTTCGCCCATGAACTTTTTCCTATACACCTGCCACCCTCAACTATTGTTACCGGGTGAAACTGGTTGCAATCTGGACTTTAGGGCACCCCGACTCGGATAGGTTAGGTTAGAACTGGTTATTGGTTACTTCTTTATAAACTGGTTATCCATACTAATATTATAAATGGGAAAGTGTGTCTGTCTGTCTGTATGTTTGTCTTTCTTTCACGGCAAAACGGAGCGACGAATTGAAGTGATTTTTTAAGTGGAGATAGTTGAAGCGATGGAGAGTAACATAGGCTACTTTCTCTCTCTTTCTAACGCGAGCGAAGCCGCGGGCAAAAGCTAGTTTCTTAATAAACCACCCAGAAGTAGGGCTCCGTCGACCCCGCCCACCCTCGGCCATGCATAACCTCCTCAGTTAAGCGCTACGCTTATACTCTTAGCATGTTAGCAAAAAGTTCATGGGCGAAACGTTCTCTGTCAAAAGATTCTGTTGGTTAAACATTCACTGACGAATCGTTCTGTTGGCGAACAGTTCATGGGCCAAACGTTCTTTGGGTGAAAAGTTAATGGTCAAAAGATTCTGTTGCCTAACCGTTCATGGAACAATCGACTGTGGGTGAATCGTTTCAGAATCTGACGAGACGTTGAACCAAAGGACGGTTTGTTCCCGTTGTCCCCGTACGCCGTGTCCCCGTCCTACGGGGACAGCGGTACTTCAATTAAATATTTGAAAATAGTTCCCGTTGTCCCCTTACGCTGTCCCCGTTAATATAGTTAAATAAAATAGGTAAAAATTATTGCCCACAGTCCCCGTTTTTTCTTTTCCCAACAAACAAAGTATGGAACATTGGTAGATTAGCCTTGGGACCCGGTAGATTAATATAAAGGATTTAGACCTTGTTTTCAAGTAAGATTTTTTATTTAATGAAATGTCCCACATAGTTACAGGACGTTATTTTTCAATTAAAGATTGAAAACTTAAGAGAACAAAAGTACTAGGCGAGCAGTAACGTGAAGTAGTCATGAGCGAAAATTTAAAATATGTGGTGGATCACGTTTTCCATTTACCACTTCACGTTACTGCGCGCCTAGTACTTTTGATTGAATTAAGTAGTCAAGTGTGAAAATTAAAAATTACTGTGAATTTGAAGTTTAGTTTAGTATATACATTAGCCGAATGTACGTTACGGGGACAACGGGAAATAAATTTAATCACGTCCCGCTGTCCCCGTGACGGGGATATGGCATACGGGGACAACGGGAACAAACCGAAAGGACGATATAAAAGTCAAAAATGTGATACGCCAACCCAAAGTAAAATAGAAGAACGGCAGGAAGAAGTGTATAGATTAATCTTCACTACGTATTAGATGTTACAGATAACTTTAGTTCGTTATTCATAATTTAGTACCTGTAAGATGGCAACATGGCCTTATAACTACTGTCTATCCGTCCGTCTACCAGCGCCGTATAACTTATGAACTGCAAAAGGCTATTACAATCCTGGACTACAAATGAAGCTGGGACCAGACGCTCCCCAGATGCCCTCAAACTAGGACAAATTCAGGGTAGCCCGGATGGACGACAACCCTACGTTGAATTATCATCAGCATGTTATGAGCGTACATTGCTGGACATAGCCTCACCCAATGATATTAGCCTCGCCCTTTTTCAAACGCATGCGGTTCCGTGCTGCCTGCATCCAACGGTTCTCTACTATCCAGGTGATCCGCATCAGTCTATCTGGGAGGCCGTCTAATTATAATACATGCATATTATTATAGAAAAGAGAAGCCTAACAATGAGACGACAAAAAAAAAGTAATTAGTCCGTCTGTTATATTATCAAAAAAAATTGGTGACGTAGGTATTTTTTTCTTTTTGCTCGTAAACGAAAAATAACGACGATATAGTACAGTGCGTTGAAGTTTCGCGTGACGTCACGATTTGATACAGTTTTTGCCTATGGTTTTTGCAGAACAGTGACGTCGTCTTTATCTTTGTATTTCTTTATTAATTTGATCTAGCAAAAAATACGTGTCGCTTTTTTTGACGGTCTATCAGACGGACTAAGCAGAATGCCATTTGTTTATTGTTGTTGTATTGTGACTGGAAATTAACTAATTAGTGTACGATACTTAAACACGTGATTGTGTCCATGATAACAAATAATTTTTATTATGGGAGTAAAATAATATGAACTGTTCAGTACATTAGACAAACATAAATCTACTGAACAGCTGATTTTTTTGTATAGTACACTAGTTACCAGTCACCCTATATAGTATATACAATAGGGATACAATCCATTCTACACTTACTACACTAATATTATAAATAGGAAAGTGTGTGTCTGTTTGTCTTTCTTTCACGGCAAAACGGAGCGACGGATTGACGTGATTTTTTAATTGGAGATAGTTGAAGGGATGGAGAGTAACATAGGCTACTTTTTGTCTCTTTCTGACGCGAGCGAAGCCGCGGGCAGAAGCTAGTAGGGATATATTCAAAGATTTGTTACACCCGTGCAGCGGGCGGGTCGCTGTTATCTACATAATTTAAATAAAGAAACTAGTTTCCTGCTGCACCAATAGGCGATAAGCCCAAGAATGTTTATTGGCCAACATGAACACACAATGGCCAGTGAAGTATCGACTTACTGTTTATGTTTAAGTTACATATCGACTTACGTTTAAATAGTTCGTTCGACGAACTCATTCGAGGCCACTCTCCATCTAATATTACAGTAGATACTAAAAATACTGGTTTTAACTGGTAGTAATGGCTAGGGAAGTTTGCCTTTGTATTGTTACTTGTGCATAAATAAATACTGGCTGTTGTACCGTTTCTAACGCGTCTTTTGGTTGAGCCACTTACTTAGACCTTAGCGGGATGTGATATGTGATAGCCATGAATGGACTGTCTGTAGCTGTGTAGCTTAGCTACAAAACATTGCAGCCATTGATAGGTATAAAGCCTCCTCTACACGTTTACAGATGCTTCCGCGGACGTCATCGTAATCCTTCGAACACACGTGATTTGAGACACAATAGAAAGACAATAGCAGCCCGACAGCCGGCTGTCGGTTGGTTGTCAAAAGGTTAAAACGTATAGATGGGGTAGTTTGTGCGTCTGTTGTAGGTATTTTACGTCCGCAGATTAGTCCGCCGTTGGTGGTTTTTGTGGCACAGATCAAAAGACGTCTGTCTGTCTGTCCGTCCATTGTCTACACGTCTGATCTGACAACGCATCATACTGATCGGAGTTGCGACTGGAACTACTTGCTGCGTGCTTCTTGTGGTTTCTTGGTACTAAGATTGTGCAACATTCTTAAAAATGCTTTCAGCAAGAAACGTAGTAGTTTAAGGTACTAAATAAATAAATAGTTGCGGCAGTTATTATTAAACTATTTGGATGGACTGATCGACCTAAAGACGTGTGGACGGCTCGTAATGATCTTTCTGCCGATGCGACTTTTAGCGTCCGCGGACGTATCTGTACACGTGTAGAGGAGGCTTAAGATGGACACCAGATGTACAAAATGCAACGCAACGTATTTTTGTAAGGAACTGTTTTTTATTAGGGTTCCGTAGTCAACTAGGAACCCTTATAGTTTCGCCATGTCTGTCTGTCTGTCCGTCCGTCCTCGCTTAATCTCTGTGACCGTTAGCACTAGAAAGCTGAAATTTGGTACCAATATGTATATCAACCACGCCGACAAAGTGGTAAAATAAAAATTGGAAAAAAATGTTTTATTAGGGTAGCCCCCCTATGTGTAAAGAGGGAAGTGATTTTTTTTTTAATTTCAAGCCTGACGTGTTATATATTGTTGGATAGGTATTTAAAAATGAAAAGGGGTTTAGTAAAATCAGTTTTTGATAATGTCAATAATATCGGAAATAATCGCTCCAAAAGGAAAAATTAAAGCGTCCCCCCCCCTCTAACTTTTGACCCGTAGGTTTAAAAAATATGAAAAAAATCTGGAAAGTAGAACTTTATAAGTACTTTCTAGGAAAATTATTTTGAACTTGATAGAACGAACAGTTTTTGTACAAAAAAGAAAAAAAAAGTTGTACAAAATAATTTCTGCGTACTTAGTGTGTCAACGTAACAAATAGCCTTTTTTTTTAACTTATAAGTGGGAACACTTAGGCTCAATTTACACGTACCACAACCACACCACAGCGACAACCACACCACAACGCCGCGATGTGGTCGGGCGTAAATTTTGTATTGAAAATGAATATTACAATTCACACGCACCACATTTTGTGGTTGTTATCGACCACCTGTGTAATACGACTACATCGCAACCACGTCGCGACGGCAGCGCGGCGTCAGCGCGGCCACATCGCCACGACATGACGTCCACGCGCGCCTAGCTGGCGCCTGCGCTCCCCCGGCCTTCTTTCATTTTGCGTAGTATTGCGATGCGACAGCGACAACGCAACCACATCGACATTTTGTGGCTACCACAACGCAGCTGCAAAAAGCCGCTGCGACACTATTCACACGTAACCACATCTTGACCACATTTTGTCGCTGCGACGTGGTGTGGTTGTGGTACGTGTGAATTGACGCTTATTGTGACGGACGGGAAACTACGGAACCCTACATTGAGCGTGGCCCGACACGCTCTTGGCCGGTTTTTTTTTAAACGAATACAAAAACTTGAGGGCCTCCGCCTTCGTAGCAAACGAGGATAGGAGGGGGGCTGGTCCTTTTTACCCGACTGCCGAAAGGAGGGTGAAGAAGGGAGGGTTATGTTCTTACTAAAATCACCGGAGAAAAGTAATACAGCAATGGTAAGTTTACACTACGAGTCTACAAAACGACACAAGTGTCAGACATAATTTATGTCTGTTTCACACTTGTAATTACTGTTGATATGAATGCGATTATCTTCCTAATCCTAGTAATCCTACTTTATCCTACTCATATTATAAATTGAAAGTTTGTATCGTGTGCCGTGTGTATCCGTGTGCAGTGTATGTGGATATTTTTTACTGTTTTTGTGTGAAACGCAAAAACTACCGCACGGATTTTGATGAAATTGTAACTTTGTAAGTATAGCTTGTAGGTATACATACATGGTCAGTGGGTCGGCTTAGGGGCGACATAAGAATTAAGAATAACATTTATAGGCTACATAACACCACGGTTGGACATAACGCAAGTGAAACCACAGGGGTCAGCTAGTGAAGTAGTGATGAAATGAGTGTTGCAATTACTAGTGTATGAAGAATTGAATATACAACGCAGTTCAACAAGGGTCTGTGTGTAAACGCGAGTGTCAGAGATATTGCGAAACAAATTTTAATGTTAGTGTCCCGACACCGCGACGACACTCGCGCCTCCGAGCAGTCATTACAACTGACCAAGAGTACAGACATGATGAGTGTCTGGAATGAATTTATGTTGCAATTTGTGTCGTAGTGTAAACTCACTACACCTTTTTCCATCATCCACGGACCACGTATCCGTGCGTGGCCCATCGCCTGGCGACGCCATATTGGTCAAAAACAATGAAATGCAGTAACTTTAACAATAAATATGGAATTCTTGATTGGTAAGTATTATACGATAGCTTTGTGTCCGTTGTTTTTGTAATGGTTAAGAATATAGGTAGGCACCTATCTGCTGATAACTTAATTTAACCATTTTTTTTATAGAGTTGAAAATCCTCATGAATGTCTGATTTGATTTCTCCTAACCAAGGCTAACTGAATTTTGTTTATCTAACCGTAAAACCTTTATCTAACCATTCGATACTAAATCAATGACATACCAAATAATAAAGATTAGATCGCCCCTAAGACTATACCCACTGACCGATAATCAACGAAAATAAACACAAAATATAGGTTACCTAAATACCTAGGTACCTACCTAAAAACATTTAACTTTAACTTTTTGTGTGTTAGTAATTATCGGTAAGTAGGTTTACTTACCTACTCAATTTTATTGCTTGCAAATATTATGTATAATAGGTACTTACATTCAAGTACAATGTAGGTATGTTTACCTAAATTAGGTAGGTACCTAAATAAAAATATCTCTGCCTACAGTCAGTCACTAATCATTTATGAAAGACAAATATTTCGTGTTATTTAGTACCTACCCTTAGATTATAATATGTAGTACCCTACACCCTACCAATATTAAAGCGAAAGAAATAAGTACTTACGAATCCGGCCTCCTATTATCAGACTGTTCGTTCCCCATTTTGAGACTTCGATCAAATCAACTTTCTTCAAATTTAACAATCACTAAAATATTATTAACAGTTAAGTATTTTTAAACAATGATAACGGGAACACGAGCAAAACTGAACTGAGAGAAACAAAACGAAACACAGTGTTTAAAATAGGGCAAAAAACACGTCCATTTATCGTTATCGCCAAACGAGCTTTCTGCACAAAACAAAGTGCATTGTGCACAGAGAATATCGGCACGTGTTGACATTTGGGTGGGTATGAGTATACCATAGACAATTCTCGAAACTCTAAGAACTAGCACACTCACTCTTCTAAAGTATCGATAAATTAATAATTCCGTTATTTTTTTCACTGAAAGGCAGGGCTTGAAAACGTTACCAATTCACATTAAAAATAACGTTAAGTAACGTTATTTCCATAGAGATACTTGCATATCGGTATGATTTGGTAGCGTTATTTAGTAACATAACATTAAAAATAGCGTTAAAAATTACCGGTATTTTTAATGTTATTGTGAAAATAGCGGTAAACGTTGCCCTTTTTTCCAAGGCCGCGCGGGCGCGGCTTGGCGGGTAGTGGCGGCGCCGCGCCGCGCCGGTAACAAAACTGACTCATACCGATAAAATTAACGTTATCGTACATTATAACGTTACGTATGTTTAACGGTAAAATGTGCCAGATATAACGTTAAATTTGGTAACGATACCATATTTTTAACGGTATTTCAAGCCCTGCTGAAAGGTGTAATTATAATTGTTCATTTCTATTATGTACAATACAACCATTGAAAAATAAAACCCTATTGTAATACAGAAAAGTTATAAAATACAAAATGTCTCCAGTGGTTTTTTCCTGTTAAGTTTTTGATTTTACTGTAAAGTTTTGTTAATATCCATTTAGTAGTTTTTGCGTGAAAGAGTACATAAAAAAATTCACATTAATCATACTATTATCTTTTTAAATGAATAAATGTGAAACTTAGTTTAAGTTTTTGCATTTGATAAATAATGCAAACTTACAAAATGCAAAATGAACTTTATTCTCACAAATAGGATACCGTAAAATGCTGCAACTTTGCACGGATTTTGACGTTTTTCTTCGATAAATCTTTAATCGTTAAGAAAGTCGTATGTTTTTTCAATTACTGTCCAATATTGGACTTTAAGCTATAGGAATACATTTGTTACTAGTAAAAAAAACACCTATAAAGCACCAAAAAATTGATTTGAAAACGTAGGCAAAGTTGAGGTAAAAACTACAACATTGCCTGTCATAATATCTTTTTAAATGAATGGGTATTTTGGTAACGGATTTGACACCCATATTGCCAAAAAGTTTTTTTCCACGTCAGACTTCACTGAATCTTGAATAGCACAAGAATTTTTTTTTTACAATGCTAGGCAAAGTTGTGCAGGTTTCTCTAAAACTCCCATACAAAAGTGAGTTCGGTGTAGGGCTGCCCCAAAGGAAATGCAACAATTTTTCTTAACATTCAAATATATTTTTAAGAAATCAAATTGTTGTACTTAAATTCTAATAACATTTTTTCATAGGAAAACAAATATGTAGGTAGGTAATAACATTTAAAAAATAATAATGTTGGTACCTATTACGTATAATAAAAATTACAACAGCAGCCTGCAGAGAGATCAACAAATAGTTAATTTGTTGATCTCTCTGCAGCTCCTTAATTTCTGATGATGATAAATAAAGAAACAATAGTTCTAGCTTCTATAAAACGTTCTTAGATCAATTACAAAAAAAAAACAATTACACAAGCAAAACCACGGTCGATTAAGAGTTTGTTGAAAAAATTAAAAGTGGCAGCCCTAACCCTAGATAATGTTGAGTAAAAAGTTGCGAAAATCTGACACAACTTTGCCGACCATGATTTAACGGTTTAAATTAAGATATAATACAGAAAAAAGAGTTTAAATACATAAAAGAGCATATTTTCTTTGCTATATAACATTATACGCTAGAAAATAAAGCATAAATACTCACAAAATGAAATTTTCCTGAGAGCCGGTAAAAAGCGAGCATCCGCACTGACATTTAAACTGACACTGACAGTTTGTTAACTAAAATTTGGAGTGACGTATTATCGAATGTTGCCATACAGATTGCCGACTTGCTTTTAGTAATACTATAGACCATAAAAAACATTTCGCAGCGGTAATAATTTAACTTTTTTGAATTTAGGCAATGTTGAGCTATAAAGGCAATGTTACAGCATTTTACGGTATTTGTTTTTTTTCCTAAGTAAAGTGAATATTTGTCTAATCGCGATAACGTGCCCGAGAATCGAAGTAACTTTAGGATATTCACAATGAAAAAATATCCGACCATAACCGATTCCAATATAAAAAAACTCATTTAAAATTCCAAGAAGAAACTTAAAATGCTTGGATGCGCTTAGCAGCGCAGATCACTCGAATACCCCAGTATGTGAATTACTCGTCAATTTATTTTGAAATAAACTAGCTTTCACTAGTGGCTTCGCCTGCGTTGATATCGAAACTTCAAAAAAAAAAGCAAAAATATAGTCCTCAATTAAACGAGACAGACCTATTACATTTGCATTCGTTATGCAATTACTGTAACATTTTATTCGGGGTTTGATGATGGTGGGAAACCACTTGGTTTACTTGCTTGGTTCAGTATTTCTTGGGTAAGTTTTTAAGTTCCATTAATAATGTAATATTATCTTTCCTGCAATATTAACTACGTTTCCGTGACAATGAAAACATTAAATTACTATGTTTAAGGAAAAAATGCACTTATCATCCATGCAGTCGTATTGATACTCAATAATAATAATTATTATCATAATTTTATATCGACAACATACTGATCACGACTACAACACTAAGGTATGACTCACCGGAATTCACCAACCATAGACGATCATAGCATCCGTAGACAGAGATAGCATCTTATCTTCGCGTTCTAGATCAATCATTTGTGTTACTTTTAACATAAAATGTACGAGTTTTATAAAAAACTTGAATATTTATCTTTTTTATTTTATACTTTTTATTTTTTTTTTCGTGTTTTTACCAGCTCAATTCAATAATTAAAATTAATTGAAGCAATGTGTATCTAAATAAAATTTGCATTATTATTATTATTGACAGTAATGACATTGTTTGACATTGAGTGAGTTGATGAGTTCAGTGAGTGAATTTCTCAAGTGTTTCAACAATTTCGATTCAATGTTTTGATCTTGATCGTCATTTCGGACTTGGCCGAATGTGTTGGTGGTGTACACATGCGGTGTTGTTTTTAAAATAGATTTATAGCTGTTTAAGTGCTTTTTTTGGTGGTTTTTGTGTGTCTATTGCGTGATTGTGTTCGTTTATTATTTATTTTTGTGTTTGTGCCGTCTATCTATCTGTCGGTAAGTGGTTATTTAGTAGTTTAGTTTTGCGGCTTATGCCGAGCGATCATGGGGGATGAAGAGCGGCCTCCGGGTCGCCCTCCAGACCCCCTTCCTTTAGTCCCCCAACAATCACAAGATATGTTTTCACCGATCCTGACAGCACCGTTGTCTCAGTTTGAGGCAATGGAAACAGAAGTTGCCTCACAAAAACGAAAACGTAGGGTACCGGAACAGTCAAATGGCCCCGCGAATATGTCAGAGGAAATTGATACCACAGCCAAACGCGACCGAGTAACACCCCCATCATTGGTTTCACGATCCAAATACTCCAATTTGGATAGGGAACCATTCTTAGTATACACGTCGCTAGTTGAATCGGACACTACTTCTGGTACTACCCTCCATCCAATAAGATTCGGTCAATTGCTACAAAAATTAAACGTAAAAAATATAAAAGAAGGGGGTATTAAGAGATTAGGCAGAAACAAAATCTCAATCGAATTTAAAGGCCCGGAAGATGCAAATGCCTTCATTGATAACAAAACTATTAAGGAGAAAGGGTACTCAACTATCATCCCTACTTTCAATATCACCAGGATGGGTGTTGTGAAGGGTGTCCCTAGTGATTGGACCGATTTAGAGGTCATGGACAACCTGAAGTCCCCGCTTGGCAAGATATTGAAAGTACGGCGTCTCAACCGCAAGATAACTAACGATAGTAAAACAGAATGGATCCCTACCTCCAGCGTAGTTCTAACATTTGATGGTCAGGTCCTCCCCGAACGAGTCTACTGCTGCTTCAACTCCCTTCCAGTCGAAGTATACAATTTTCCCACTGTCCAGTGTTTTGGGTGTTGCAAATATGGACACACTAAAGCCAACTGCAGGTCTAAGCCACGGTGTTATCGCTGTGGTGGAGACCACTTTGGTGATAGTTGTTCTGTAGAGGAGCCAAAATGCTTCTACTGTACTGGTGCTCACACCGCTAATAGCCGACAATGCCCAGAGTACATAAGGCAGCGGAACATCAAGGCCTCGATGGCCAAGGACAACATATCTTATTCAGAAGCAGCTAAAATGTACGCCCCTTCCTATCGGTCCTTTGCTGACGTTGTTTCATCGACCCCTCCTCCTCAGTCCGTCCACCAGGCCCTTATCCATGAGCCCCGTCCTCCCCGACCCCCTCCACCTAACTATACTTCTCATTCTCAGCCTTCCACTTCTTCCGCTTCTAAGAAAACCATTGCTCCCCGTTCAAAATCCCACTTCACTCAACATCCTGGCTATGACCGAAGGGCTCACCAGGAAATCATTAATAGCTATACATTCCCATCTTCTCCTAATGGTTGTGCTTTAAATGAGAACCCCCCCACTGAAAACCAGAACACCCAGACCATTCAGACAATTATCCACCTACTCACCACCTTACTCTCATCCTATCCTTTACCAGACCACGTTGCCAATAACTTAGTTAAATCCATCCAAACACACCAAATTCCATCTCCTGCAGTGGAACACCAGAAGCATCCTTCCCAAAAAACATGAAATATCTTACCTAATAAACCAGTATACTCCAGCCTTATTTGCTGTTTCCGAGACGTGGCTTAGGCCACATCTCAATTTTAATGTTACTGGGTATAGCACGCTCCGAGATGACCGACTAGACGGTTATGGCGGAGCTGCTTTACTAGTAAATAATGTTCTTCCCTTCACACCTCTTTCCTTACCTCCCCATGGTGATGAGATTAATGTCATTGGTTTAAACACTCTTGGCATTAATTTTATATCTGTGTATATTCCATCCCCCACTCCCTCATGTTTCCAATATATACGTAATGTGTGTGCTTCCCATAATCCAACTATAATTTTGGGTGATTTTAATTGCCACCATTCTCTGTGGGGATCTGACCATTGCGATAGTGCGGGTTCCGAATTGGTTGATTTGTTGGAAGATTTGGGTCTATGTGTCATCAATGATGGTTCCTTTACTCGCCTTCCTAGACCTGGTCAGAGTAGAAGCTGCTTAGACCTCACCTTGTGCTCAGCTAGCTTGACCGCTCAGTTGGAGTGGAAGCGACTGAGCCTCACATATGGTAGCGACCACTACCCAATCTGTACAACTCTGACCACAAGATCCCTACCTCGCAAGGAAAACCAACCACTCCTTAAATATAGGCTCTCTGGTGCTAATTGGGACCTTTACACCCAAGCCCTGGAGAGTACAATTCCCATGCTCCCGCAAATTTCTTCAACCAACCTGGATGCCTGTATAGCGCAATTTTCCGGAGCCATTTCTACAGCAGCCGATGAACATATCCCTGTCAAAAATGCAGCTTCTGGGAAATTGTCATCCCCTCCCTGGTGGGATGGTGAATGCACTAATATGATTAAGGCCCGTAATGAAACTGAACACAGCTATGTCCTTGATATGTCCATCGAAAACCTGATAGAATATAACCGGATTGTTGCGAAATCCAGGCGTCTGTTTAGGAAAAAAAAATATGAAGGTTGGAAGAAATTCTGCTCCTCACTTTCCCCTTCAACTCCCTCTTCCCTAATTTGGCAAAATTTCAAACGTTTTAAACGTGGCTGCTCTGTCCAAAACTGTTCCTCTTTTCCAAAGGACTTAGCAGAAACCTTTCTTGACAAATTAGCACCCCCCTTTGTCCCTAGTGCTGATGAATATCTGTGTACCCTTGATAATGGGATAATCCTCAATGACCCCTTAGACGCACCCTTCTCGGCAAGCGAATTGGATGCGGTACTTAATTATGTGCATGACTCTGCTCCAGGTATAGATGGCCACCCATATTCATTTTTCAAAAAACTAGGCTCTAGCGGGCGACAATACCTCTTGGCTGCTGTTAATGCATGCTTTTCGCTATCACACATCCCTGAGAGTTGGAAAACACAAATAATCATCCCCATATTGAAACCCGGGAAATCTCCAGATTGTGCAGACCATTTCCGCCCGATTGCTCTCTCCCCGGTTATTGGGAAAATTTTTGAGCGACTACTCAAAAACAGGCTGGAATGGTTTGTTGAAAGCCGTAATCTTTTGGCCAAATCGCAGTTTGGCTTTCGAAGGGGAGCCAGCACTATGGACAGCATTGGCATTTTATCAACTGACATCCGGATCGCCTTCAGCAAAAATGAATCAGTTCTGGCAGTATTTCTTGATATTTCAGCGGCTTACGATAACGTTCTTCTTTCGGTGCTCAGGAGTAAATTACGACAGCTGAGTATCCCAGTAAGGATAATGAACTGTATCTGTAACCTGCTGTCAGGTCGTAGGGTCAAAATCCATATTCCCGGTGAAGTTACTGACACCAGAACGGTTTGGCGCGGGCTCCCTCAGGGCTCAGTGCTTAGTCCTATGCTCTATAGCATTTATACGTCTGATCTCCATAACTCCCTTAACCCTGATTGCCAGATCTTGCAATATGCGGATGATTTGTGTTTATACCTTCCGACTTCATCAATCGAACAGGCTAAGGAGTCCATGCAAATATCACTCGATTCCCTTAACCAGTGGTTAATTTCTCATGGCCTTAACTTGTCTGCTCCTAAAAGCTCCACTGTTGTCTTCTCGCGTAAACGTGCTACCCCTAATATCGTTCTCGAAATTGAAGGATCTCCTGTGACTGCTGAAGATAAGGTGAAATTTCTTGGCGTCATCCTAGACTCTAAATTAAGTGGAGCCTTCCACCTCAACTACATCGTAAACAAGTGTGAGAAAAAACTTAATATGTTACGCGCACTGGCGGGTGTTTGGTGGGGTGCCCACCCATTCACCCTAAAACTTATATACAATGCTACAATAAGGAGTTTACTGGATTATGGTTCTTTCTTGCTCGAACCATGTAGCAAAGTAGCACTTGCAAAATTAGAGTCACTCCAGACAAGATCCCTCCGTATTATACTAGGGTGCATGAGGTCCACCCCTAAGAACGCCCTACAAGTTGAGAGTGGAGACCCCCCTCTTCTTCTTCGTAGACAATATCTAGCAGACAAATTTCTATACAAGTCCTTTTTCCTCTGTGATCACATGCTCCTGGCTAGACTATCAACGTTGGATAGTTTATGCCGGCAGGGTGATTATTGGAGACACAAGGACCCTCCTCTCCTGATTAATTCTTTTAGAAAAATTCGCTCTATAGAAGTAAATACTAATATTATTCAACAAAATAAGTTCCCCCTTTATGCATGTTCATTCGAAATTTTAAACTTTATCCCTAATGTCTCTAGTATTGGCCTAAAAAAGGACACCATAAATGCTAATGACTATTTTCTTTCCATTGTTAATGACAAGTGGCCTAATCACTATAAATTCTATACAGATGCTTCCAAATTAACCACTGATGGTAAAACTGGTGTCGCAGTTTATAATTCGAATTCTCAAATATTTCTCCAATTTCAATGCCCTCCTGAGTCATCGGTGTTCACCGGAGAGTGCATTGGGATCCTCGAGGCATGTGTTTTCATTTCTTCCCACACTGCAATAACTAAAGCAGTTATCTTCTCAGACTCCAGAAGTGCCCTGGAGGCCATAGTTAAAAATCCTTTTCAAGATAATCTCCGTAGTCCAATTATTATTGATATCAAGACAATATTACTTTCATGCTCTAAAAGGAGCGTTGAGGTTAAATTGGTATGGATTCCTAGCCATGTTGGTATAAGAGGCAACGAACTTGCGGATATAGCAGCCAAGAGTGCGATCAATAGTGATGTGGCAGATAAAAAACATTACTCAGTGCAAATTTATGATCTACTCCACAAGGCTAAATCTGACCTCTTCCAGTCCTGGCAAACAGACTGGTCAGAGACAAGTAAAATAAGAGGTGGTCTGTTTGCCTCGATCCAACCGACCATCCCACCAAAGCCTTGGTTTTATAAATTTAAACTGGCCTCTAAGACTGTTGTTTCAGTAATATGCAGAATACGCATTGGCCACTGCTGCACTCCAGTATTCTTAAATAAAATTAGAGTCCGAGACAGCTCGCTGTGTGAATGTGGTCTGGACGAGGGTAGTTTGGATCATATTTTTTTAAATTGTAGCTTAAATAACTCATTTAACTTTGACCAAGTAATTTCTAAATTAAAAATCCCAAAGCCTGTTAACGTACGTCATCTCCTCTCATTTTTCCCAAACCCCCAAATGATTTGTGCTTTTATTAAATTTATTTCTAACAACAATATTAAACTCTAACATTGTATCTATATATTCTACTTAATTAAATATAATTATTTATACATAAATATTTTAGATAGTACTAACATCTACTAAAACAAATGTATTTGTGTTTGTTCCAGGCCAGAAAGGATCGCCACAAAAAGCTTTAGTTTCTTTTTTTCTCATATTTTCCCCCCCTTTTTGTTATTTATACCCATGAGTTATCACTTATCACTGGCATAAATTGCCGTAGTCTTCGGCAGATTGCCAATAAAAAAAAAAAAAAAAAAAAAAAAAAATCGTCATTTCATTTTTCTACTTGCACCAGCAGTGCTGCACTCAGTATTGTCTTACAAGTCTTCAATTAGCAGTAACACGTTCATCTTACTAGCATTGTAATACTGCTTTAATAGTGTCAGGGGCTTCCGAATTATTTATACAGAAAAGTTTTCAGAAGTAGTACCATAATGCCTCACTTTAGCATCGAAACCAATGTACCTAGAAGCAAAATTCCTCAAGATTTTGTGACAAAAGCCGTGCCAGTCTTGGCTAAGGCCCTCGGGAAACCTGAACAGGTAAATTGAAATTGTTTATCTATGCAGTAGATTGGTAATTTTGTATTCTTGCAAAATAAACTGAAGTAGTTTTAAACCGGAAAATTTTGCGCCGGAACTAGGTTACTGAGAGTTATTTAATAAACAGGTTTTGATTTATAATAAAACTTTTTAAGTTGGTATAAAATCTATTATTTACAATTGAGTTTTAGATAGATAGAAGTCAATTACTTTTCTTCTATACTCCTCATTGATTGAGGAATTCCTCATTGAGAGAGGATTTTTGTAAAAGTTTAAGTTAAAAAACTTGAAATAACATATCTTTTTATCTTAAATTTTATTTTAGTTGGTTATCTAACATCGCTTTAGGTAATTAACTCATTGTAAACATTGTTACATACATTTTTTGATAATACCTAAAATTTTAAGATAGAAAGATATGTAAAGAAACGAGGTATAGATAATTAATTATCCTCTTGACGACTGAGCAAAAGCTGGCTGTTGAGTTGCTATTGACCTCAATCGTGTGTGTTCGGAGGTTCGTTTTTTTTTATATAATTTTCGTATAGTACCTATAATAAATCCCAATAGAAATCTAATAATAATCAATAATGCCTATGTTGTAAAACTAGGAATAAATATTTTAATTGCAATTATATATGCAATTAAGGAATAACATTCTTAATGGCCCATTTTATTCCAGTACTGTGTGGTGTCGGTGACACCCGATGTCCTCATGAGCTTTGGTGGCACTACGGAGCCCTGTGCTATTGCCAATCTCATGTCAATTGGGGCACTTGGAGTGGAACAGAATAAAAAACATGCTAAAGCCCTGTTCGAGCTGGTAGAAAAAGAACTGGGTGTCAAAAGTGACAAGTAATGTATTCTTATTAATTTTGCTTTCATTTTTGTCCATGGTCAGGAGCTGAAGTTCCTGTGGATCCATAGAGAAGTGGTCCGTTATGTCATAATGTAATTTTTCGCCGATAAAGTGTCTTGGAATCTGAAATACGACATTTAACTTGGTTTGTGGCGTGTAACAGTAATTTTGAAAATTGAATGCTATTTTCAGTTTAGTTTTATGAGAGTCCCACATTCTGTTTTTAATATTTGTTATTATATGGCAACAGAAACACTTCATTTGTGAAAAGTTTTAGCTGGTTAACTCATGGTTCATGATATACACACTAGTGACACGCGGACGGATAGACAGACAGTAGAGTCTTGATCCCGTTTTTACCATGGGCATGGAACTCTAAAAATCTGAAAAAAAAAAACTTTGTTGATACGCTTATTCTTTGAGGTATACTGAAGAACATATGAAAAGACCTCGAGGGTGGGGGTAAATTAAAGATTGTTGTTTTTTCAGTTTATTGTTCATATCTCGAAAACAAAAGATCGATTTTTCAGTTTATTGTTCATATCTCGCAAACCTTTAAAAATATTAATAAGGTATGTTCTTTCTAAAAAAACATAGTTGGGAAAAGGCTAGGGAGATGATGATGTTCTTTCTGAAAAGTGTCACAGAAAGGATTTTAAGAAATTTCAACCCCAAAGCCCGATATAAAGAAGATATAAAGAAGTTTCGATATCAACACTGGCGAAGCCACGGGAAAAAGCTAGTTTACTATAAATTGAGTAGGAGTTCACATACCAAGGAATTCAGACGATTTAACAACCGCATTTGAGAGATTATAAGAGCCCGTTTTCACTTGTTAGTCGGATCCATTAGGCTTGCCAGATGGCCAGAAACTCTAGTATTATCCCGGAATTAATTCGCGTCCCCGTGTCCAGTAATTAGACTTTATTATCCCGGATTTCGCAAACGTATTAGTTTTTCCGTTCCTGTGTCAGGGATGATTTTCATTAGAGCGGGCCGTGCCCGGGGCTGGGCCCGGACGGGGCACGGTTTCAATCTGTTACATATATTGCATAAAGCATTGTTTGTTATATGTTACAAAATATATTAAGTGTAGGTAATAAGTTTAGATTTAGGTAAAATTATTTATGTACACTATCGCATTGGGGCACAAAAAAAAAACCTGTAATGATAGATGTAAGTTGGAAAATTAATAAATAAATAATAAAAATATTTTGTATGAATCAATTTATATTACACAGTGCATTATCCGTGTGTCCTATCCGGGCCCGCTCGACACACTTCAATACCACGTTTGTTGCACGGCCCCGCCCCGCCCGCCCCCTACATTCATCATCATCATCATCATCATCAGCCTATAGACGTCCACTGCTGGACAAAGGCCTCCCCCAAAGATTTCCACATGCATCGGTCCTGCGCCACCCGCATCCAGCGGGACCCGGCGATCTTGATGAAATCATCGGTCCATCTTCGGTGCGTTTACCGGTACGCGGCCGCCACTCGAGAACCCCCCTACATAAGCCCCTACATTCGGTGTAATATAAATTGCGTAGCACGGACGGGCCCCGTCTCGTCCACGCCTCGGCCCTGGCACGGCCCGCTCTAATGAAAATCATCCCTTAGCGTGGTATAATACAACCGATTTTGTTTTGGGGTTTCAGGGCTAAAAGTAGAAAGAAGCATTGCAATAATTACAACATTATGATACCCTTTTTAGAATAGAATTTAATGGGTATAAAATAGTGATAGGTTTCTATCTGGCAACCGTATTTTAATGAGAAGGACATTCTCGTAACCTTTTTAAAAGACATCTCGTACAATGAGATGTCCGTTGTCTCGTATCTAAGACTAGCAGCTCACCTCCGCGATTTCATTCGCACTTTTCATTACTACTCCGCTCCCAAAGGTCCTCGCACGATAGTCTATAGCCTTACTCTATAAATGGGCTATCCAACATATAAATAATTATTCAATTCGTACCAGTACTTTCTTAGATTAGTTCTTTAAACCAAAGAAACACCAGCTTTATAATATCAGTATAAATACATAAACATTGGTTAGCAAGCGCTTCGGCTAGGCATACATGCTGTGCGAAAGTCACAGTATGATGACCTTCTCACACCAGTTACAATGAGGACGCAAGATAGAGACAGAAAATAATGCTATCCCAATTCTGATTTTTTCGAACTGGAACAGAAATAGTTGTGACATTTGCTCATAGTCATAAACAGTAGTCCCATTCACGAAATGCCAACCTTAGATGATTGCCATCGTTCGTAAAAGAACACTTAAAACACCGAGCAAGAGCACGTAAAACACCGTTTTCTTACAATTCGACGGTGAGCCAACCAGGTTTCTGGACTTCAGTGCTGCTGAGCGCTCTGTGGAGCATGTTTTTAATTCTTCTATATTATGGTTTTTACGCCTCCCTGAAATTGCTGCTTGGGGAATACTCCATACTGTTTCCTTTAGTTTCTGAACTGGAACAAATTAAATTGTGCCGGTCCGACACCGGACTAGTCAGAACGAACCTTAAGTAAAACACAGCGAGACAAGAATTATTACAGCAACCGGCATTACTCAATCCAAACATAGTATTTTTGTAAACATTACGTCGAATAGACATGTAAAAATAACTGTTTATTGACAAGAATGCTAAAACGGAGCAAAGTTTACACACTATAGCTCTCCTTATCGTCTGAACAAACAGGGTCGCGTATAATAACTGGATTATAGTCGTGGACCACAATTTAAATAATATTACCAGCCTATTATTGTTCCACTGTAGGGCAAATGCGTCTTTTCAATCAACACAGACACTTCAAATAAATTCTGATAATCCATACTAATATTATAAATGCGAAAGTATCTCTGTCTATCTTTCTGTTGTCTGTCGTTCTTTCTGTCTGTCTGTCTCTTCTTCACGCCTAAACCACTGAACCGATTTGAATGAAATTTGGTACAGATATAGTCTGGGACCCAAGAAAGGATATAAAATAGTTTTCATCCCGGAAATCCTCCGGGAACGGGAACTATAATTCCATGCGAACGAAGTCGCGGGCGAAAGCTAGTATAAAATAAATCCGAGAAATAAAAAAATTTAGTCACGTTAGTTAGGAGCTGACCAATCTCGAATGACAGCGCCCGTTCACGAGCATGACGTGTTTATTACACCAGCTCAGATGCAAAATATTCAAAATTCGTATGTCTAAAATACCTACATTCCTAATGTAATATTATAGTTTTAAAATAGTTCCCTTGGAAAGTTTCCTTACACATATCTCTCGCGGCCGTTGTTTATTATATTTTGTCCGTTAACAACTCATTGTTCGTTTGCAACATTATTATGAGTTTGTAAGTAGTTTCTTTCCTATCGCAAATCGTCATAGATAGGTTATTGCTTTATCAGACTGATGCAATAACTGGATGGCTATTAATTCTTGTATCGAAGTGTTATTTGTAAACGCAAATATACATAGGTGTAATAATTATGGACTGGTGAAATAATCAGTTAATTAAAGAAGATTAGGTAGAAAAGCATAATCCAATAATTTCAAGACAACTAGTTATTAAAAGCTAGGTATTAAATGATTCCATTTTAAATTGAGTTGGCAAATAAGTGACCTAAAGTCATAGTTTGCTAAAATCTATGCAATCACTTTGTTACAGCTCAAAAAGCCGTTAAAAGCCTTTACCATCTCATTCAGATAAAATAAGAAAACTAAAATGAAAATGGGCCTGTCGTATTAAGCGTTAGATAGATTATTATTAGTAGACCATATTGACCGCCATGCGGCATAGACAAGGCATCACAGGGAGTCTATGGGTATGGGTAGGGTGGTTATGCGCAAGTCATACGTTACCATGATCCTCGGCGTAGGCGGGCAAAAATAAACTTGGGTGGTTTTAGTCAGTATACGACAATACGACTATTTTTTAGCAGATTGGTGGTATAGTTAAATTAAAATTAAAGTAAAAGCTGGCTCGACATGAGATCTGTCAGTTTTTGACAAACCGAGTCACATCTTTTGGCGCCATTTTTTAATGAAAATGTGTTTGGTGGGGTCGACTATTATTAGATTCGCATGTTATGTTTAATGATAATAATCTTCGGGACCAACATTTACTAGGTGTCGCTGTCGCATCTATCTTACATTCATCTACTATAACAATATGTTTAATTAAAATACTCTTTTCAGGATGTACATTACATTCCAAGATGAACCCACTGGGAATGTCGGCTTCAAGGGCACCACATTCCATGCTATTTTTGGATAAACATTCCAGAGTGATTATTTTTTATTAAGGTTTGGTTAGACGAGCACTAACTGTATCGCTAAAAATGAGTCGAGGAATTTTCAATCGAATTTAATTGTTAATTGCAGCGACTTACTTTTAGTTACTGTTTCCGGCAACGATATTTGGCAAAATTTTGTGCAGTTTTCGATATAAACTAAATAATTAAATATCTACCATTCAAAAGCCCGACAAATCGCAGCAAACGGACTGCACAGTTAATTAATTTAAATCGTCACGATAAATCGTTGCCGTGTAAGTTACAACGCTCGTCTAGCCCTACCTTTACAGTTATTGTGAGATTGTATTCTAATCATGTTTTTTCTTTCTAAATGTTTAAAATAACACATGTTGGAAATGCTTGTTATTAAGGTTGTTTAAATGTTTTCATTAGCGTTATCAATCTTTTATCTGTTTGTGTTGTCTATTATAAGAGGGGTATAGACGTTACTATGCATACAGCCATGAAACTAATGGGGCAATTACACTGGGCGTTAGCCTGAATTCGCGCACCCGATGCATTTATACATTGCTTCTTCGGAGAGTAACTTGCCAATGTGTCGTTTGGTGAAGTATCAACCATAGGCATTTCGGGGTAGCGACCAAGTGTGATTGCGCCCTAAGTAACACAACAGAATCCATTGTTGGGAAATGATATTTAGGGCGAGGTAAATAAATCTTCTTGTCAAATGCTAAGCTATACTTGTCACCGTCACACAACTGGCAAACTGCAATGAAAAGATAGAGAAAATAGCTAAGCTAAAGTGCGTTTTAAGTAACATTTATTTATCTCCTAAGTAACATTGAGCAGAATTCATTGTTGGGAGTCTTTGTGAGAAAAATGACTATAAGAAAATCAATATTGATGGTCATTCATAAATTCCGTCACATTTTCACTTGTGTTAACGTACTGTGACATTTGGTGACAAAGGGTGGGGCAACTTTTTTTGTGACGTCACACATAAAAATCACAAACATGGTCTGAAAATGAATTTGTTTTATATTTTGATTTTGTTTAAAAATAACAATTTGGAATTCTCTTTCAGTTCTGATTGGTAATTTGCAAAATTTTTAACGTCTGACTCCACATATTTGTGACCGCTTGTGACTGTGTCATGAAAGTGTGACGTAACTTATGGATGGTCCCTAACGCATGCAAATATTGTGTCTGAATTGCATGCTAGGTGCATGCTCTCCTGTTAAAGGGGTCGTGGAGGTATTAAAGTTAAGTTTAAAAGCCCAGATAAATAAATTACTTAACACGTATTTTGGCTAAACTAAGTTCCATCTCTTTCCTGCACTTGCTGTTTGACAGTTGTACGACAGTAACAGGAATAGTGTGGATCTTAGCCTTTAATATCTCCATAACCAGAAGGTTCCCTAACATGGTCTAAGTTACAAAAATCATCGCGAAAATGGTTAGAAGATGTATATTCTCTCCATATTACATCTCTTACTTCGTTAAGCATAATTTTAAACTCTTCTTCATAAGGAATATGCATGTCATTCTAATATCGGAGTATTTTGACTGTAATTTATTATTGAACATAAAATTCGTTTTGAAGTGACTAAATTTAAAAATATACGATGATGTAAAGCTATTATTTAGAGCGTAAAAATATATTACATCTATCATCAACAAATATTAATGTTGCCGAGTACATACTTGTTATATGTTTGCTTAGCAACCCGCCAATATTGCCGGCGTTTCAAGTGCGTATGTTATTGGCAATTTATGACCTCTATTACATTGGTGTTAAATATTTTGTTTACTATAATTACATATTCCTTGTTAAGACGAATAGCCTATTGTTGTCAAATGTTTTATTTGAATTAAATCTGAATATTTTGTATTATCGAGATAAGTTAAATAAACTATCATTTTATTTCATTTGGCTTCTCTTTAGATCCTTTAGTTCGGGATTTTAATTTTATTCGTCGTGTTAAAAACGTGTAATATTAAATCTGGGTAACAGTGAAACAATAATTACTTTATAATTGCATGATATTTGTTTACACAGCGACCTTACTGAAAGGTTAAAATATAGTTCGAAGTAATATGACAGTGATGGATCAGTCCTTGCCCGGATACGAATCGACAACCGCTTACATGAGAGCCATGGACCATCACTACATCTGGGACATCACTAATTTTACTGGTCATCACTACATTTACTGGTCATCACTACATGTACTGGGCCATCACTACATTTATTGGGCCATCACTACGTTTACTGGGCTATCACTACATTTACTGGGCCATGACTACATTTACTGGGCCATCACTACTTTTACTGAGCATTACTTTGACGGGGCCTTTGTGATCTTACTGGGCCGTTACTACATTTACCGGATGACACGACGTTTTACATGTATGGTCGTTTTTACTGGTTGTCATTCGTAAATTTCTTGACCTGACGAGACTCAGAAGCCTGATTGTTAGACCAAGTGTTATCCTGTTTTCAGTAACTAGTTTGTGGAGCTTTGATAGGCAGGCGCTCCATGAAACATCTTGAATCAGGTTAGATTAAAAGCCGAGCCCAGCATAGTTGAAAAAAGAACTGGACAGTCAGAGAGGACGTTACGACTAACGGCAGTAAAACCGCAGGGCACAGCTAGAAGAGAAAAATATCGAATACTAGCGGTCGCCCGCGGCTCCGCCCGCGTGGATGTCGGTTACCGCTGCAAATTATATTTTGTTCATGAAGACGTTGGGAGCGATCCAGCCTTGACTCTCGTGCTCGTAACTCAGTGGTCCTCAGATTTTGTTGTGCAAGGCGTTCCGAACGTTCGACACTCGACTCTCGTGCGCGTACCTGAGAGTTTCTCTGATTTTGTTCAGCAAGGCGTTGTTGTGAACGTTCAGGTGAAGATGAGAACTATGTTTAGAAAGTTGAGACCTGGATTTCTAGGCATTTTCAAATGTTAAGAACATGTTAATAGCGTGTAATATTCTAGCATTGAAAAGAACTGTTGTTTAGCCCTGAAAAGAACTGTTGATTAGCCCTGAAAAGAACTGTTGGTTAACCCTGAAAATAACTGTTGGTTAGCCCTGAAAAGAACTGTTGGTTAACCCTGAAAATAACTGTTGTTTAGCTCTGAGAGTAACTGTTGGCGTAGGTGTAGTTTTAAGAACAAAATCTAATAAAAACGCACGAAAATTATTAGACTTCGCCCCTTTGACCGCTTCGGTGAGCCGCTCGTGACGCCCACTTCGCAACGGGCCATGCAGCAGAAATCGTAATATTTTAATTTCGCCATAACTTCAAAACCAAAAGTTCAATTTTAATCATTCACAGACCAAATATTATCTACATAAACTGTACTTACTGATAAAACTAAATGTAGTCCAAAAAAAAAACAAGATTTAAAAAATAATGGTTGTTGTGCCTCACTCAACATAGATATGTGTGTCGCGGACTTTTTTGAAGGTATTTTTAAGATCTACAATTGATTAGAACATCTTATAGTTCTATCTTTTATAGTTTAGGCAGTGTACGCAAAATAAGTAACTTTTCTGGTTGATTTTTTACACCTTGTGTCCGAAAAACCCAAATATCTTACGGAACCTTATTTTTCTCCAAAATAAAATATAGCCTATGTTACTCGTAGACAATGTAGCTTGCGAATGGTGAAAGAATTTTTAAAATCGGTCCAGTAGTTTTTGAGCATATTCATTACAACCAAACAAACAAACAAACATACAAAGTTTTCCTCTTTATAATATTAGTGTTGAGAAACAGGAGATATGACTGAATATTTATGTATGAAAGCTATCAACGGTTGATAAAAATGCCAATTAATGCTGAAAACGCAGCGTGTTATTGTTATTGCAGATACCCACGTAATAAAACTTATCATTGTATCTGTAGGCGCAGGAGGGCCTTCATTTGAATCCGTCATAATTGATCAGACGTGGGTACTTGGGCAGTGGATCGTAATTTAAATTAACAGTCGAGTTTTAATCAAAGTCACTATAATTCACAAAGATTGATTCACAAAATAACTGTTCTATATTCTAGCTAAAGTCAATTAGTAATCAAGTTCACAAATGTAATTGTATTTCACACTAGGATGACGCAGAATATCAGTGATTCGTCTCGCGCGTGGTGCACGGTCCGGTCCCGTTGAAAAAGTGCCCTTTCAACATGGCCGCCTTGCTCCCACCCGCCCGACGCTCCACTAGAGTGACGGCTGTCACTCTTATTCTGACGTCTGACATTGACACTTGACGTTAACTGTCACCAATCAGTAGAAGCTGTCATCGATGACAGCTGACAGTAGCCGTTTGAATACGACGTATTAGCGATGCGCCGTCACGGCCAAACTGACTAGCGACCGTCCTCGGGCGTACCTGGATGCAATCCTGAAACAACGTTACGCAACTTCAGATTTACGCTCGTCCAACCTGACAAGCAAACTAAGTTTTGACTTTGACATTACTATCACCATTCAATTGCATGTAGACTTGGACCGGACGGGTGTGTCCTTACGACTAACCCTGATAATTAATGGGTAGACCGGACTACACTGTCCCTTCGACCAATCACTCAAATACAAATTTTGGACCGGACGGGTGTGTCCTTACGACCATCGCGGATGGACCGGACGACACTGTCCCTTCGACCAATCACTCAAATACAAATTTTGGACCGGACGGGTGTGTCCTTGCGACCATCGTGGATGGACCGGACGACACTGTCCTTTCGACCAATCACTCAATAAAAATGGGTTAGACAGGAAAAGTGTGTCCCTTCGACCAGCCAGTATGGCATGGACCGGACGGCGCCATTCCGTCCACCGGCACACATGATACACAAAAGAAATTGCAGAAGTCTCGAACATACCTAATTGTTATGGATTTCGACATCTACTTCGTGTAGTTGGAACGTTTCGTCATCCGAGGGTATACTAAGAGTATCAGAGCCAGCAGTTAAAGTATCTGAGCCAGCTGTAACGGTGTTGGATTCGAGAGTCAAGGTGTCATCGTTTTGTAATGAGTGTGTACTTTCTCTACTAGTACTCTCGTATACTTCTTCCGGCGCCGTCTCGGCCTCTGTTTCATTCAATAGACTACTAGTTACTTCTAATAAACCCTCGTGCCCCTTAGGTACTGCGCGCAAATTCTCATGTGCATACTTGTAAGTACGTCTGGGTCCGGCACCACTAACTGTCTTAAGCTCATAGCGGTCATTGTCTAAAATAGCAGTGATCACAAATGGCCCCTTGAACTTCCTATCAAGCTTGGTCTGATTTCGTTCACTACTTTTTATGAATACGAAGTCTCCTACTGAGAATGGTTTAATTATCGCTCGACCTTTGTTAAATCGTTCAGCATCGGCTGCGGCTGCTTTCCGAATATTTTGTGAAGCATCGTCTCGAACAGACTCTAAATCTAGACGGTTTGACTCTTCGGAATCGGAAATACCTATTTTAGATAGTCCTAATGATTGTGCGCGAATTCCTAACATCAACTCGGTCGGCGAGTATTTAGTTACGGTTGATTTAGTGCTGTTTAACGCTAACTGAATATTGCCGAGTTCTTCCCGCCAGGTTTTGTTAGGGTCATTTTCAACAATTGTGAGAAGACTCTTGAGGGTTCGCATAACACGTTCGACTTGTCCGTTAGCCCTAGCAGAGCCAGTTGCTATAAAGTGCAAGTCGATTTTATGCTCGGCACAGAAATTTTTAAATTCTGCACTTACATAGCAACGGCCTTGATCAGCAATTATACGTCTCGGTGCACCAAAAAGACATACTGCCTTTTTTACGGCCTGCACAGCACAAGTTGCATCTAATGAATACGTGTGTTCTAGTAATACGTATTTCGTAAAAGCGTCGATGATAACCGAGCAGTACTCTTTTCGGTCGCTTTTGCCACTGAGCTTACCAGTAAAATCAATGTGGAGGGTGTGCCAGGGTAAAGACACTTTTGGAATGGAGTGAAGCTGAACAGCTTGAGCTCCGGAAGGCCCTTTTGATGCCTTACATATAATACAGCTTTCTATAAATTTCTTAACACACTTAGACATCTGGGGAAACCAATACTGTTCATAAATTTTGTCTAGTGTTTTGTCGTATCCTAAATGTTGTAGTTCGCTATGAATGTGACTAATTAAAGTCCAAATCAACGAGCGAGGGACAACAGGCAACCATGATACAATTTTGTTCCGAGCAATCTTCCTATACAAGATACCGTCTCTGACATCATACGTTTCTGCTATGGATTCGGGGAAATCATTATTATGGTGTTTACATATCAGATCTCGTATTTCAGAATCTCTTTTTTGTTCTACCGAAAGCCAACCTTTATGAAGTTCCACGAATTTGACATCTTTTCGACCTTTGGCATGAGACGTTGCGGAAGCTGAATTTGTATTTGGTTGGGGATTTCTAGAGAGATAGTCTGCGTGTTCCATTCCGCGGCCTTCACGATATACGATTTCAAAATCGTATGCCTGAAGGATAGCCCACCAGCGATGAACACGTGGTGTCAGGTCTACTTTTGACTTAGATGCTTTTAACGAATTGCAATCGGTGAAGACCGTGAAGTGTCGCCCGTAGAGGTAATGACGAAAGTGTTCTACCGCTCGTACGACTGCCAGGGTCTCCAGTTCGTATGAGTGGTAGCGGGACTCTGTATCACTGGTGCGTTGGCTAAAATATTCTATAACGTGAGGTAAATTATCTCTTTTTTGGATAAGGATTGCGCCATAGCCTTCGGAGCTGGCATCGGTATGTAACTCGACTGGCAGCTCGGGATCAAAAATGGTTAAGACTGGTTCAGATGTCAGTATGCTAATAATTGTCTTACGTATGTCCTCGCATTTCTCAGTCCATTTGATGGGACCCTTAAGTTTTGTCAGTGGATACAATGGGCCAACTGTGTGACTAAAACCAGGTATAAACTTGCGGAAATAAGAGGCCAAACCAAGAAATTGTCGGACTTGTGTGGCTGTTTTCGGGGGTGGGGCATCTACCAGGGCCTGTATTTTACGAATGTTGGGCCTCACTTCACCGCTTTGAAGCGAATATCCCAGATAATCGACTTTTGATTTAAGAAATTTGCACTTTTTTAAGTTGAGTGAAAATCCTGCCTCAGATAACGCACCCAGAACTTCATGTAACTGCTCCAGGCCTTCGCGAACGCTTTTAGAATGACAGAGAATATCATCCATATATACCAGAGGTTTATTCTTAAGATGGCATAGTGCTTTCGTTATACATCTCTGATATACAGATGGGGAATTGCGTAAACCAAACGGCATGGCTAAGTACTCATATTGGCCCTCTGGCGTCACAAACGCTGTCTTCTCTACTGAATCAGGGTGAACCGGGATTTGGTGAAAACCAGAGGCCATATCAAGGGAAGTGAAGAATTGGGCACCTGTAAGTTGGTCTATTTGATCATCTATACGCGGCAATGGATAATGTTCGGGTCGAGTATTAGAGTTAAGTTCTCGAAAATCGACGCACATCCTATCTGTATTATCTTTTTTCTTGACTAGGAGTATCGGACTAGCAAAGGGTGAAGTACTCTCTCTTATAATCCCGGCATCTAAAAGTTCCTGAACTTTTTCTCTTACAATTCGCTTTTCTGGTGGCGCTAATCTATAAGGACATCTTTGGACAATTTTGTGTGGGTCAACTAGATTAATTTCTAACATACCAGTATTAACCTTTCTAGTTGGAACCCCTTCTATAAAATATTGAGCGTATTTGTTGAGTAGTTTCACTAAAGATTCCCTATCTTCACCTTCAAGATCAGTGTCAATTGAATCTAAAGTTATTTTGTTCGGTTGCAACTCACAGAAATTAGACTGTTTCTTAGAAAAGAATTTAAGATGATCCTGATCTAATTGGACGCCAATGTCATTTTCTAAGATATCTCTACCTATTATGACAGGTTCTGATAGGCAAGAATCCGGTACTACGTGAAAAAGTAGGGTCTGAGTTATTTCACCTACTTTTACTTCATTTAAAATTTGAGTATCACACCTAACATCATCACCTCCGATCCCAGTTAGGTAGACAAGAGAATTGCACACAGTACCAGGAAATTTACAGCAAAAGCTCTCTTTGAGGAGCGAACAAGACGACCCACTATCAAACAAAAACAAAACGGGCTCACCGGATGAAGTGTTTAGGATGCCCCTCGAAGTGCGCCGTCCGCACAGCTTGACCTCCTTGACTGCCGCTCCTCCACCAGTTTTTCTGTCGGGGCAAACTGTCGCCACATGCCCTTGTTTGCCGCACACGTAGCAGGTGACAGCTGGTGTCCTATCAGCAAGACGCGAAGAGTTGGAGGCGTCTGCTTGAACTGATGATCCGGCGTTTTCACGTCTCCTCCGACAATCAGCTTGTCGATGTCCAGATAATCCGCACCAATGGCATTTTCCAGGGAACCGTGGGTCGCTCGTACGGGGTCGTTTCACTTCTAGTTCTTGCATCTCTGATTCGAGACGCCGCTTCGAAGAAATACCGCCTAGAATCCGGAACAATTGAGATCTACTACTGATGAGGTGAGCATTCAGCTCACGACGTATAACACCGTCTTTTTGGCAGAGCACAGATACCACAAATCCAGTAATCACTTTTTTTTTTTTTTTCCTTGTTGGGGGTATCGCGAAATAACTTTTGTAACCGTTCTTTTTTTTTTCTCAGCGTTTTAGACTTCTTTCACTTTTTATTTCATTAAACATGTCATCTAATAATGATGACCCGCCTGATCGTGGCGGAGATATTTTTCGTAGAAATACGAAAACGCTCAGGTCGCCGCCCGCGCCGACCTCCGCTAATTCCAAACGGCTATTCAGTGAAATGTCGCCTACATACATTTCGCCCGAAGATAGGTCTAAACGACTTCAAACATCCGAATTCGTTGAAAAATCTTCACCCATATTAAATATTTCCAATGTAAGCAGTGCAAACAGTGGTGATTATTGTGACTTAGTTTCCGAGGCGTCTGCGTATCTGACCAAGATTAACGAGTTGGTCAACGATCAGGGTTCCCGTATTAATGTTGCGAATAAATCCGCTATTATGGATATGACTCAGCGCGTTACAAGTATTGTCTCATTGTTGGCATTAAAATCTTCTTGTAATGAAACTAAGCTTGCCAACACCGAGCGCGAATTAGATAGATTAAAATTAAATCCCGGCGTTAAAACTGTAAACAATGTCGACAGTAAAATATCGTACGCGGATTCTTTAAAACTACGTTTACCCAAAGTCGCGCCCGCGGTTGATGCCTCCCGGCGAATGGGAGCCCCAGCACCTTGTATTGTCGCGTATCCGACCGACGAACGGTCGGCTGACTTCGCGTCATCCTCCGCGACTAAACAAGCCCTTATGAAGGCGATTAAGCCCAGTGACGACGGGTTCCAAATTGTCGGCGTCAAAAAAACCGCAAAGTCGGGCGTTGTATTGCGTGTCGCGAATGAAAACCAACTGAAAAAGTTGGAATCGGTCGATGCAATAAAGTCCGCGGGCCTTCGTTTAGAGAAACCAAAAGGCCGCCGGCCTCGTTTGTTGGTAAAAGACATTCCCGCCTCTATGGAGGACAGCGCTTTTTTGAATGCGTTATACCGTCAAAACATTCAAAATGAGATGCCAATTAAAGAAGACGACTTCATAAAATCGACTAAAATAATTCGTAGGCGTTCTACTGAAAACGGCCGGAAATGGATAGGTATTGAAATAGAATCTGCGGTTCGTAAACATCTTGTGTCTACTAAGGAAAAATTATTCATTGATTGGGCCACTTGTCGTTTTATTGATGATATTGAAGTAGTTCGTTGCGCGTACTGTCAACAATTCGGTCACGTTAAAAAACATTGCGTTAGCAAATCACCCACCTGCGCTAATTGTTCCGAGGCCCACGAAACCAAGGATTGCCCGCATAAGGACGAATTAAATTTTACACCGGTTTGCGCGGCGTGTAAACGTTTTAAAAAATCGTTTGACCATCGTTGCGGGTCTGAAAATTGTGCCACATACAAACTAAAACTCGAGCAACTCATTTTAAATACTAATTATTGATGGATATTTTAAACATAGGACAACTAAATCTTCACAACGATAGGGTGGCGACATCTGAGTTGGATAAACTAATTATAGATTACAACTTAGACCTTGTACTTGTTCAAGAGCAGTATCAAAACTCGCGGTTACGTCACAAAGTAGTACAGCTGGATTGTAAAGCACGAGCCGGAATTTATGTTGCGCGTTCCTCCAACTTTACAGTAACATCTTTGCGTAACCTTATGACGTCTCACTGTGCCGTTGCTGAAGTTTCATCGGCTTCTTTTAAAGTCTACGTTGTGAGCTGCTACTTTCAATACTCTGACCCTGTTGCTCCTCATATACACAACCTCCGTCACGTCTTGCGGTCGCTCGCGGGCTGCAAAGTTATCGTTGGCGCGGATGTTAACGCGTCATCGTCCCTGTGGTATGGCAAGGTTCGGGCCACTGATACCGAACGACGCTGCGCTGTTGAGGATTTCATTGCTGAGATGAACCTATCGATTCATAATACCCCAGATGCACCACCTACTTTTTGTAGCCAAATGGGCGAGTCTTGTATTGACGTCACACTTTCTAGTGCCGACGTACGCTTGGATAGGTGGCGTGTCCTACCGGACGCGTCGTGTAGTGATCATCGCCTGATCGTGTACGAGTTTGTTCCTGTATCGACTCAAGGTCCGTCTCATATTTCTGGTAATTTTAGATATAAATGTAAAGGCGCGAACTGGGAATTTTTCAGCTCGCTTTTTGCGTGTCACGCCAAAGAATTCACTCGAGACGGGCTGTCAGTTGAAGAAAGTGCTGACATTATGTCGGAAACTTTTACTTACTGTGCTGACATCGCCATTGGTCGCGGATCTATGACCAATATTCGTAGATGTGATTGGTGGAATGATTATTTAATTGAACAGCGCAAAAGTTACCGCAAAGCACGTAGACGGTTAAATAAACTTAAAAAACGTAAGGCTACTGGAGACGTGCTTACTTCCGCGATTAATGCTTTTAGAGTTGCCAAGTCCCGCTACAAAGCTTCGGTTGAAAAATCTAAGGGCAATTTACTGCGGAAAATTGTCGATAAACTAGACACTGAGGGTCCGTGGTCTCCCTTATATCACGAATTTAAAGCTAATAGATCTATAGACCTCGCGTACGTCCAAAACATTAAAGTCAATAATAAACATACCACTGGCATAGAAGAAACAACAGAAGTCCTACTTAATTCTCTTATCCCTGATGATTCACCGGTAAACGACAGCGACTACCACCAACAGATCAGAGCGTGGGCTGCTGTGCCACCTGAATCACCATCGTCAGACGTACCATCCATAGACGAATTCATAAGTGTTGTTAGAAAGTTACCGGTCAACAAATCTTCAGGTGAAGATAAAATATCTAATAGGATGATTAAAGAAGCGTGTAAATCAGCAGGTGACGCGATCCTAACTGTATATAACCGATGCATTGCCGAAGGTGTTTTTCCTCGCAAATGGAGGCGTGGATTTATAAGAATAATCCCAAAGAGTGGCGACAAGCCTCCGGACGACCCCAAGTCGTATCGGCCTATTACACTTCTACCATCTTTGGGAAAACTTCTGGAGCGCCTCATCGTTCCACGCTTACTACCGGACGGTCCAAAATTTCATAGCAATCAATACGGTTTCACTTTAGGTAAATCTACAGTCGACGCGGCACTTTCTGTCAGAAAAACTGTTAATCTGTCCGAACACAAATACGTAATTGGAATCTTTCTTGATATTTCTGGGGCCTTTGATAACGCTTGGTGGCCTATGCTCTTACTAAAACTAAAAACCCGCGGTTGCTACAAAAACATCTATAATCTCGTTCACTCGTACTTTTTAAACGGTTCCGCAGTACTTAAGCTTGGACATTTTTCTATGTCAAAATCACTAACTATGGGATGTCCTCAGGGTTCAGTTATCGGTCCTTATTTATGGAACCTAGGCTTTGATGATTTCCTCGCGATTCCACTTCCAAACGGCTGTTCCCTAACCGGTTACGCGGACGACGGCCTGCTGCTCATTCAGTCAAGTACTCGAGCTGGACTTGAGAACTTGGCTGACACCTGCCTACGTTTAATATCCCAGTGGGGTGATCGTAACCGTCTTACCTTTGCACCGCAAAAAACGTATCAGCTTATACTAAAAGGTGATCTCAAATCGTGGCCTAGTATTAAATTTAATAACGTTCCCGTCAAAAAACAGCAAGCTGTATGTTATCTTGGCATGATCTTAGAAAGGAATTTTTCTTTCATCGACCATATAAAAACAGTAGGTGAAAAAGCTAAAAAGAACTTTTATGCCTTAACGAGAATATCTAAAGCAACTTGGGGTTTATCATTCTTAACCTTAAAAATTATATATGGTGCTACCTACTTAGGTTGTATGTGCTACGGTGCACCTGTTTGGGCCGACAGGGCCACTATAGGGGCGGTACGACGTAAATTACTTCAAAGTCAACGCTTGGCTTTAATATTTTTATGCAAAGCTTATAGAACGGTCAGTACTGAAGCCCTTCCGGTACTCGCAGGTGTACTCCCAGTCGATCTGGAGGTACAACGACGAGCTTCAATGTACTACTCCGCGCGGGAGACCATGGACACTAACTTTATACCACAACGCGACTTTAATAGAATTTCTAGGTTATTTAAACCGCAGTCTGAAGTTTGGGAGGAACTCTTATCCGAATGGCAAAGTAGGTGGGATAACTCCATCAAGGGCAGCCTCCATCTGTTCTTCCCATCCGTTCGTGAGCGGTTGGCTAAGACATGGTTGGAAGTTGATCACTGCGTTGCTCAATTTCTCACAGGACATGGCAATTTTAAAAGTAAACTATTTTCTTTCAAACTTGTTGCTTCGCCTTTGTGTCAATGTTCCTCATCGAACTGTGAATTCGAACAATCTGCACATCACATCCTATGGGAGTGTATTCTTTGGCAGAATGAGCGCAATATTATGTTAGATAGTATACAGGTTACATCCGGTGTCGTTTATTATGCGGACCTTGTGGAAACTAGAACCAATTTCCGTGCGTTCAAGCGCTTTTGCCATACCTATTATTGGAATCAATCGTAACAGCTCACATTTTAGGACCCATTAATTTTAACAAATTCTATTCCGTGGTGCAAGGCAATCTGGGCTTCTCCCAGTTGCAATCGCCCCTTTGTGCCTATTGGCCTAGTTCTGTTCTGTCTCCTGCTTGTTTGGAGGGAAGTGGAAAACATATTTTTTCTTACTCCTCCGATGTACTTTTCTGATTAATTTCGTTGCGGGATCCAAGACAGTTGAATCGTTTCTCCGGGACTCGTCGAGCTTCATTGCTCGGCGCTTTTCTGGCGGACTCCACTGTTGATTCTGGCTTTCAGGAGTTGCAGTGGTTGGGAATAGTGTGGTGGGATTGTCCCAATTAAAAAAAATCCAGTAATCACTTCTTCAGGCATGTCAGTCTTGGGTATTCGCTCAATCATATTCCACAACCGCATTGCAGATTCAGATGCAGTTTCCTTTATTCCAATCTGGAACCGCAATATATCATCAAAGTGGTCTTGCGGCAGCTTCGGCTTTGAAAACTTGGCTAGTAAAGACTGTTTTACTAACGGCCAAGTCAGCTCGGTTAGATTTAATCTAGTTATACAAGAAGCTGCGCGACCCTTTAGTGCACTTGTGAGAGACATAAGTAGCTCGACTCCTTCTAAACACTTTTTTTGCACAATCATTTCGGTAACGTTACACCAACCTTCTATGTCAGCATCATTGTCGTCTGGGTTGAACTGCAAAAGTTGGGTGGCAGCTGAACTCGTGTTAGGCATCTGTGACATTGAGACCATTCGCGAGAGTAGAGCTTCCATATTGCTTAATAATTTTGTGGCACCATAGTCTTCCAACGATGATGTCGTCTCTTCTGGTCGCAGCCCGTGGGATCGCACTTCTGATGTAGGCGCAGGAGGGCCTTCATTTGAATCCGTCATAATTGATCAGACGTGGGTACTTGGGCAGTGGATCGTAATTTAAATTAACAGTCGAGTTTTAATCAAAGTCACTATAATTCACAAAGATTGATTCACAAAATAACTGTTCTATATTCTAGCTAAAGTCAATTAGTAATCAAGTTCACAAATGTAATTGTATTTCACACTAGGATGACGCAGAATATCAGTGATTCGTCTCGCGCGTGGTGCACGGTCCGGTCCCGTTGAAAAAGTGCCCTTTCAACATGGCCGCCTTGCTCCCACCCGCCCGACGCTCCACTAGAGTGACGGCTGTCACTCTTATTCTGACGTCTGACATTGACACTTGACGTTAACTGTCACCAATCAGTAGAAGCTGTCATCGATGACAGCTGACAGTAGCCGTTTGAATACGACGTATTAGCGATGCGCCGTCATATCTAATACGAGAGAATAGGGAGGGGTGTTGGTACCTGAGATATGAGGAAAAGTATGAGTTTTGGGTGTAGTGAAGGCTAGAACGGGCCGGAAGAAGTAATTTGATGGTTTCCCATTTATAACAAACGTTGTACGGTGGGCTACACATCAAGCTATACAAAACCAGTATAAGCTGACTTCTGACCGTACAAAAAAAAAACACAATGCGAGGTCACCTAAAACTGGTCTTGTATGGCTTGATGTGTAACCGTGTGTACTGAGGCATATGAAGTTTCACATAGGTGCAAGTCTTTCCCTGCCCTAACGGCGATTGTAATAAAAACTTGGAATGAAGTTCTAGGATTGGAATGAAGTTCGATTTAAACCTCCATCAGCTTTTAGCTCCAGGGAGTAGAAGGCATCTGCCTCAATCCCTCCTTCCTAGCAATACAGTTGAGTCTTCACGATACATTTGCGCTAGTTCCACATGCGTAATTTCATTAGTAAATATGCATTAACAGAAGTAGGTAATTACCTAGAATTTAACACAAGACGATTTGTGCAGGTCGCAACATGCGAAAATGACAATAGAAGGTCGAAAACTCTGAGCTTTAAATGCTCGGGACATCTAATTCTATCCGTCTCTTAAGCAGGAGTCAAGAATACTCGTGTCTTCATCATGTGAAAAGTCTATGCCCTGCCGTGGGACATGGTGCTTATTAAATTAGAGTTTAATAGACGGTAATCAATTTCGTTTCAGGATGTATATATCATTCCAAGACAATTCTGCAGGAAATGTTGGATACAAAGGAACCACCTTCCAAAACTTATTCGGATAAGCAGAAAATATTGTGTGCTCAGTATATTTTTTGCAATTCTTCGTTCTTCTTAGTACTCGTGGCGTTATCTGCTAAGTTTGAGCACGAGGCATCACTTTCAAAATAATCAATAAAGCAATAAAAACATTCTTATGTATTTTTATTTACGTGTTGAATGAATCATTACTAAAAAAAATTTAACGTGGGTAAGGGCCGAGTCACACCGAAATGGCAGCGGCCGCCAGCGTCGGAAGAAGCGCGAGGCGCGCGGCTGCTCGCGGCGCCGCGGGCGGGGCCTCGCGGCACCACGGGCGGCCTCGCGATCTTTTCAAGCTTTTCAAGCGATACTAGTCTTTTAAGTATGTACCTAGTTAAAGTTTAAAATTATTTCACACTGAAGGTGCTCGCCGGCCGCTGCCATATCGGTGTGACTCGGGCCTAAAACTAAATTCACAGGTTTCACCTAGTTCTTTATTATTTGTTTCGTATCAATATCCGGAATCCATCTTGAGTCAAGCACCTGTCTTTCAGCCAATTGACAGCGACTTCCGTTACCTCTCCGCTGGTGGCGCCCTCTATACTTACCGTTGGTACCAAGTATTTCAAGCGCGTCTCAGGTGATCGCCCGATTTATCGTCATTATAGCGTCGTTTTTCGCGCCGTTCGGTTGATAGCGTTATTTTAAACTTCGCGAAAAAGTACCCACTTATTTCAAATAAGTTCGTTAAAACTATTGTAGTTTAAATTCGTGAATTTTTTACCTCTCCGTTGTAATTATGGAAAATCCTAATAATAATTTCGAGCCAGAATGTGATACTGACGGTTCACTATCACGTAAACGTCTTCGTTCTCCGACGCCAAATGCAAGTGATAGTGATAGCAGTTCTTCGGAAAGCAGTGGACCCAGCCCTAAGAAACGCAAAGTAAGGAGGGACTCCCAAACCGTGAGTTATGCACACTTCGAGTTTTTGTCGCAACAAGTGGCTTATTTAACAAATATTATTACGAAAAATTCCGTTATGGAAAATAATTCGAATTCAAGTGCTAATGCAAATATTAATCCATTTTCCGTACCCACACACGATTTAAATTTACGACGACCGGAAACCTTGTCCAACAATAACAAACTTCAGATTTTATCGGAAGTCGGTACAACAGTAAAGGACCCGATATTCCCTAAGGCTAACGACACATACCTTAAAAAAATATCGGAACTACAGCGGTTCAAGCGTGACGATTGGAATGCTATTCGGTTTTCGGATGCACAAAAGAAATATTTAAGTACCCCCGGTTTTATTGAGTTGAAAGTTAACGACGAATTAAAGCGTTTTGAATCCGTCATGTTGAAAGAAGATTCGCGCTCATATCTGTTGGAAAGATCTTTCGCTGGATTAACGAATGCTTTGCTTTGTCAAAAAGATGAATTACAGAAATCGTTACAAGCACTGGTGGACTGGTCCAATGAGTCTAGAGAATCTTTGACAGCCAACTCGTTGTTCGAAAAAGTGGAATCATTGTTTTCGAAAGAATCCGCTTATAGTACGGTTACTGATGATTTGTTACAAATAGTGTGCGGCCGAAGAGCTGATTTAATAAATATTCGTCGAGAGTCTATGTTGCGCCAAATTTCCGAAAGTTTTCATCGCGATGTCTTCAATAAAATACCTCCTAGTTCAGAATATATTTTTGATGATGAGGCAGTTCAAACCTATCTCCAAAAAATTGGGGGGGTGGATAAACTTACCGTATCAACGAAATTAATACCCCAAACCAAAGAAAACTTTTATAAAAATCAAAAACCATCGACTAGTAAACAAGTTGACGACAGGTTTTTTCGTCGAGATACCTATCATAAAAAACAAAAACAGGCCGCTTCAAACCAGAACAAAAACTCAACGAGCTACCACCGATATAAACCAAAGGGTAAGAAATCGCAATCGCAAGCTATCCCTAAAAACAAGCGTAGCGAATGACTGTCGGACATTTCAAGGAGGCTGTCTAAAGCAATTTCAATATGTTTGGAGCAATCTGGGTGCGCCAGACAAAATATGTCGATTGTTGAACGGGGCACGCATACCCTTCATAATCAAGCCGCCGCTAATATTTCCGGGCCCCACAGTTTTGAAATGTTACAGAACCAAAACCTCTCCCAGTATGACATTAGAAATCCAAAATATGCTCGAGTCGGGGGTCCTGGAACCTGCAGAACTGACACCCAGTTACCTTTCCACATTCTTTTTGGTACCCAAGTCAGATCAGACCTTCCGTCCGATTTTCAATTTGAAAAAACTAAATCAGTTTGTAGTAGCCAAGCCATTCCAACTATTCAGTCACTTCCGTGTTCCAAGTTTTTTACAACAAGAAGATTGGTTAGCCAAACTAGATTTGAGCCAAGCATATTTCCACGTGCCCATCGCACAGCAGCATCGCAGGTTTTTGAGGCTGAATTATCACCAAAATTCAAATCAACATCAGCTACTCCAGATGACGTGTTTACCGTTCGGCCTTTCATCGGCACCCAGAACTTTTGCTTCGATAACCAATTGGGTAGCGGAATTCCTGAGGAGTCACAAAATCAGGTGTGTAATTTATTTAGACGATTTTCTTTTGGCAAACCAGTCAAAATCACAGCTGGAAGACGACCTCGCATTCACGGTAAAGATACTCCATTTACTGGGCTGGACGATCAACTACGAAAAGTCTGTATTGGTTCCGACGCAACGCCTCGAGTTTCTCGGCATTACATGGGACACAAAACGCAACGCAAAGTCCCTGTCGGAACCGAAGTGCCTAACGCTACGCAAAGCACTTCACCAACAGCTTCAGTTAGCCAAGTGGTCCCTCAAACAGTACCAAACGCTAATGGGGAGACTCAACTTTGCAACATTCGTGACTCCAAGAGGCCGCCTTCACTGTCGTACTCTGCAATACTACAGCCGACAGTTGTCGGTGAAACACCCGTATCGGTCGATCACTGTACCTCAACCAGTTCGATCAGAGATGGAGTGGTGGTATCAAGCCATAGGAATGTCGATGCCGATACACCGGAGCTCAGTGTCGTCACAACTTTTGACCACAGACGCATCGGACATCGGATGGGGGGCTCAACTCGGCGACACGAATATTGTGGGAACCTGGACAGATTCTCAAAAGGCATGGCATGCCAACAAGAAAGAGATGTTTGCCGTTTACGCAGCTATACGGCAGAACCAGCAGCAACTCCAGAATGCGCAGGTATTGTTGCAAACCGACAATCGGACAGTAGTTTCGTACATAAACAAGGAGGGCGGCACAAAATCCAAGAAACTGCTTTATCAAACTCGTCAACTTCTCGCTGTTCTAGACAAGCAGAACATTTATCTGACAGCACATTATTTTCCGGGCAGGTTCAATGCCGAAGTAGATGCTCTTTCTCGGCAGAAGGCTTGTCCAGAATGGCATCTCACAAAGACAGCAACGAAATCAATTTTTCGAATGTGGGGTATGCCGGAGATAGATCTCTTCGCATCGAAAACAGCCCACGTAGTACCAGCGTACGTGTCACCAGACGTCACCGATCAGAAAGCGCAACATCACAACGCATTCTGTCACCAGTGGCAATACGGCCTAGCTTGGCTGTTTCCACCACCAAATTTAATACCTCGAGTTCTCCAACACCTGAACCAAGCCAGCGGAGACTATATATTGATTGCCCCGAAGTGGAGCAAGGTATTTTGGCAGGCGGATGTTCAGCGGCGAGCCCGACATTCCCCTTATCTGATTCCAGACCTACCCTGCACTCTAATAGACACCAGAACAGGTACGCACCCGCCACAAGTGCAAGACCTACACCTGGAAGCATGGCTGATTTCGGGTGGCAAGATATTTTGAAAGACTGGACAGATCAAGAACAAAATTTGTTTATGTCAAGCTGGCGAGGCTCCACAATCAATACCTACAGACCAGCGTGGCGCAGATGGAGGCGATGGTGTGAGACCAATTCGATTAATTTTAAATACCCTAATGTTCACCAAGTAGCTCGATATTTAGCCCATTTACATTGTGATATAGGTCTTGCATACAGAACTATTTTGGTACACAAATCTGTTATCTCAACTTTCACACACATAACGTCTAGTATTGATTTGTCTTCAAATTTCTTTATCAAACACATTTTAAAAGCTATTTCCGTTGCCAGAGAAAAATCTGCTAAACCACCTATTTGGAACCCTAAGGCTTTATTGCAACACATGAGTGATTACGATTTTGATAAAAATAATATATTTCAAGTATCAAGACACGTGGCTACACTTTTGTTGTTAGCATCAGGTCGTAGGGTTCACGACCTTACTCTGTTGCGAATAGGGTATTACACTGTATAAGAGAAAAAATATAAAAATATATTATTGAGGTAGCTTATGCAAAAAGCAGCCGAACAGTGTTAGTTTTAGTTCATAAAACTAGAAAATATTTTTTTAAATTCAATTCAAAGTTTTCAGTTTTTTTTACCTGTTCTTGAACACGCCGAAATACAGACCACAGACAGTGACAGCTGTCGACTGTCAACAGTGTCAACTAGACGTCACTATTTGTTTTATTTATAACCTCCTAATACGATCTTTATTATAAAAATATACTTTTTCATGGAAGTTATTGTGAAAGATATTTTAGATGGCTAATGCACATGTGTACTTACATCAAAGTGATATTTACAACAACAGTACAAACGGGTTTTTATGGTGTAATAGTTGGAATACTCTTCCCACAACTTTTAACAAAGTTTTTCTTAAATTTGAATCAGTTAACACTAGAATTCACAATTATTCCGATGTTTTCACACTTGTGTTCTTGCATTCCGAAACGCACACCAATGGTAAGTTGAACAGTAACTAATTTTTGAGATAAAAACAATAAAAATGATGTAAAGTGTCACAGCGCGTTTGTTTATTTACATGACGTAAGGACGTCATATCGCCAAAGCAAAACCACGCCCACGGCGTTTTCCGTTTTTGGAAATTTCCGCGCGAAATTAGAAAATACAATTTTTAAAAGCGTTTTTGGGGTACTTAGCGCTTAAATAAAAATTTAGGATTTTTTTTAGTGGTTTCTTAGTACTGTAGGAGTTATTTGAAATACTTTAAAAAAAAGAGTGTAATACCCTATTGATAGCAATAGCTTTGTCGATGAAGATTCCTCTATTATATTGTGGCCTGCATTCGGTTCTAAAACAGACAACCATAACCACAGACAGTCTGGATGGAGGCTTAGAGAACATCCTAATAAAAAGCTAAATCTGATTTTTTGGTTAAGACAGTTAATATTTATTACTTCAAGCCGTCGAGGAAATATAAAGCATTTATTTATTACAGTTAGAGGGGATCTTAAGCCTGCGTCTAGAACTGTTATTGGTGGATGGGTGAAATCTCTTTTAAAAGCTGCTGGTATTGATGCAACTCCAGGATCAGTAAGATCCGCAGTTGCTTCTCTTAATTTCGTAGAGAATTTTCCTATTGATCAAATTCTTGCAACAGGTAACTGGAAAACGATACACACCTTCCAAAATTATTATCAAAAAGAACTTTTAAATCACAATGATTCAAGTGTTCCCAATAATTCTTCATCTTTGTCTAATTATTTTGATGCTGTTGATTAAAAGTACTTGTTAATTTATCGAAACATTTATTTTGTTTTATGACTTAATAGTAGAATATCATACAAGAATTTATTATTGAAATATACATTTATATCATTTCGACATTGTATATTATTAATCCAAAATGTTTACACCCTAAAACACATTATAGCGTCTTTGGATCTAGCGCACCAGGTGATAACAAACACATCACTCAAGATGGATTCCGGATATTGATACGAAACAAATAATAGAGAGTTTTACATAAAATAAAACTTACCTATTATTTTTTCATCAATATCCGGAATCCAGGTAAGGTCTACCTGGTGCATCATGAGTTCCATAATGACGATAAATCGGGCGATCACCTGAGACGCGCTTGAAATACTTGGTACCAACGGTAAGTATAGAGGGCGCCACCAGCGGAGAGGTAACGGAAGTCGCTGTCAATTGGCTGAAAGACAGGTGCTTGACTCAAGATGGATTCCGGATATTGATGAAAAAATAATAGGTAAGTTTTATTTTATGTAAAACTCTCTATTATGATCTTTGAAATTATGATGATTAAAAAAAAAGGACTAATTGAGAGTCCTTTCTTTAATTTGCTGTTCATTCACTATCTCTATTTTTCTACCAAGTATTTGGCGTTTGCTCAGCCTAGCCATTCGAAAAGCAGTAGCGAAAACTGTACCTCGATGGAATCGGATGAATTTTGTAAAGTAGATTATGTATCTCTAAGGTATCTCTCAATATATACAGAACGATCAGCAACAAAAGTTGACAATTAGTTTGTTAGTCTTTTTGCATATACGATACGATATTCTTTTTGGTATGTTTGTTGAAAAGCCTTGGTTTCACAACCATAATCCTATAGTTCTTTAAAAACCAAACTGTCAAAAGTAATCAATCAATGAATGCAAATGTTGTTCTTTCATTTCTTCATTAAGAGTTGAAGTTGAAGTTCTTTCATTTCATTGATGCTTGAAATCTTCATTGCTTAAAAAATGTGTTGGACAATGTAATAACTAATTAAAAACCTTGAAAATTACACTGTCATAAAGTATTTTTGTTATTGCAGCGTACTGCTAATTTTTACTGCCTTCGTGGTTAAATAAATACGTAAAAATGGACGACAGTAACGTGGAGCAGACTCCAGCGTCCCAAAGGCTAACAAATGATGACTTTAGGAAGCTTCTTATGACTCCTAGAGCTACCCCTGGGGGCTCCGGGGGTTCACACTCCACAGGCTCGGTGCGGGAAGCCATGGCTAATTCAGGGTAAGCTATTTTTAACCGCAAAGCAGGTTTACCACTGATGTGTAGTTTGTATACTTATTTTTTGTCACATTGCTGTTTATGGGAATATGAGGGGCCTATTGCAGCTGATTTGGTAAAAACTATGTTTTACATGACTATTATTTTATTAGAAAAATATGCTACAGTTTTGTTTAAAACTAAAATTTCTATTTGATTGTCACAATCATGAATTACACTGTTAGAGGTGTTGTTAAATAATATTAATTACAAAAGTTCTTTGTAGAAACGAAAAATTCAGAACTATTGGTAAATAATTTGATTTGTAAGAAAAAAAACAAAACTTTTGAAGGCTTTGTTACTACATAGCAATTCACCATTAAATGTATTCCAGGTCAATGCCACCACCAGCGGAAAACAAAGGTGAACTTCGTAGAAAAAAGAAATCATACTATGCTGCGTTAAAAAAACAGGAAGACAATAAGCTGGCCGAGTTAGCAGAGAAATACAGGGACCGAGCTCGTGAAAGACGAGATGGAACCAACGAGTTGGGGCCCATGGATCCTACCAGCAATACTAGTAGTGCTTATAGGTAAATATTCAGCTCTATGTAGTCTTTAACATTAATATAGTTTAATATCCTACTTATAGAAAATTCGTGTTGCTTGGAACTGTCTGTTTGTTCACTACGAAACTCAAGAACTGCTGAGCTGATTTTCATACTATTTTTACTAGTGATTTGGCTGATGAGCCATTTAGTCTGCTGTTAAGAGCCCCACTAGTCAACTGACTAGTCAGTTAGTAAAAAAAAAATTTCTTAACTGCACATTTCTAGTATTTACCAATAGACACAGTCATTTTTGAAAAAGGTTTAGGAGTATAATATTTAAATATTATAGTAGAGAAAGCTAAAAATTGCAATAGGCGAGACAACAAAAAAAAAGTAATTAGTCTGTCAGTTAGATAATCAAAAAATTTGGGACACGTATTTTATCTTTTTTCTCGTAAACAGAAAATGACGACAATACAGTGCGTTGAAGATTCGTGAAACGTCACGCCTTTGTATAATTTTTACTGAGAAGTGACGTCACAAGCTGCCTCTCCGGAACTTTGGTGCTCTTTATCTTTGTATTTTGTTATTAATTTGATCAAGCAAAAAACATGTGTCCAGTATTTATGGACTGTCTAACAGACGGACTAAACAGAATGTCATTCTTTTGATGTAATCAACATCCCTATTAATGGTGTGGGTTTGCTAGTTTGTCATATAATTATAAAAAGCAACTTAATTAGATAATACTGGCTTTTGCCCGTGACTTCGTCTGCGTGTAATAATTGTTCCTGATCCCGAGGGATTTCCTGGATGAAAACTATCCTATGTCCTTTCTCGGTTCCCAGACTATATCTGTACCAAATTTAATACAAATTGGTTCAGTTGTTTAGGCGTGAAGAACAGACAGAGGTACTTTCGCATTTATAATATTAGTACAGATTTATTTTTCTGAGCAATGATTTTCAGGTGTAATTATTTCTTGAGAATAATTCTTAAAACGTCATAATTTTTCGTTTTACAGAGCGGTGGCACCAGATTTGAAGTCTGGAATGGATGCTAAAGAGAGAAGGAGGCAGCTTATTCAGGTTTGTTTGCAAGCCCTGTCCCTGACTTCGAATGATAGTAAAAAATAACATATGGGCACTATACAATAAGATTGTTTTTAAAATAAAGATTTTTGAGAAAGGTCAACTTTTAATCGAGGCAAAAATATACAGTAATTATAATCATGTTAATACTAGAGCCTGAATGCTGAACCCTTCAGTAAACCAAAAAGTTCGGCTTGCAGTAATAATTTCATAACAAGAGCCTATGAGTAAACAAATTATAATTGATAACAAAAATATGACATCAACAAGTTAGCAATTAAAATTATCAGCAACTTGCAGTATGTATGTACTAAGTAAAGTAAAAAAATTATATTGAACTTAGAATAGAATAGGATTTATTTGCATAAAATGTAGGTTACATACTGATGATCAGTAGAAATTAATAAAAATGTATCCAGTACGGATACATTTTGTTGGTATGCAACATGCAAATATTTAAGTAGGTACATACTTAGTCTTAATATTTAATACATTATCTGTTTACAACACAAAATACATTCAATTCAGTAACAGTTCAGATATAGAATAGAAACATTTGTCTATTAGCCATATTTTTAGTTTTCTTTTAAATCTTTTTGTAGGCAGCCTTTAACTTGCTTATAGTGTGTACTTTTAAAACTGCTGTGTTCAGCATACCTAAATAAATAAATATTTGTTTATAGGAATCCAAATACCTCGGAGGTGATATGGAGCACACTCACTTGGTGAAAGGCCTGGACTATGCTTTGCTGCAAAAGGTACGGACTGACATAACTTCGAACTGGAGTAAAGAGTAAAAATAGGGCCGAGAAAAAAAATTGGCGCCCCTGTGTGAATGCCTTTAAATACGCATTCTTGTAGACACATATAATCTGAATCCCAAGCCGACTTGAATGATTTTTATGAAAGGACGTCATTCGCTTACCATACGTTTTTGTCCCAACTTTGAAAATGCCAAAGAAAATTAAAATATTTTCTGTTAGAACCTGTTCTTCTAAACATTTTTTATTATAGCACCTAATCTGTGGGACCATTTTGTTGGCTTTATTTGAGTTCAATATTTTGAGTAAATTAACTCTTTAGAGGTATGAGGATAGAGCGAAGCATAGTGAAAAGCTTCTTAAGAATCCTCCGACTAGACATGTCGTCCCCGTAGTTGGAAAACTAAAAAACTCCGATTTTCTAGTTTTGAGATATACGCGATTTAATATTGTCTGAAATTTTTTAACAAATTAACATTCACTGAAAAAAAAGCACTAAATCGCGTTTATCTCAAAACTAGAAAATCGGAGTTAGAGAGTTGAGATGTGTTGTGTCTGTTGAACGCTGATGGGTTATTGTCCGACAATAGGGATGACGACAGCATAAAAAAACTGGCATTTTGTTTAGTCCGTCTGATAGACCGGTCAAAAATATGGGACACGTATTTTTATGTTTGATCCAATTAATAAAAAATACAAAGATACAGAGCAACAAAGTTTCGGAGTAGGAGCTTTTGACGTCAACATCTTGTAAAATTTGTATAAGATTGTGACGTCACGCGAAACTTCAACGCACTGTATCGTCATCATTTCACGTTTACGAGAAAAAAGAAAAAATACGTGTCCAAAATTTTTGGATAAACTAACTGACGGATTAAAAACTTTTTTTTCGTCGTCTCGCCTATTGGGTAGTTTACCCAATTAACCAATAAATGTTAGACACAATTCCTATAAAACCTCTTTTAATTTCAGCCCAAATAATTCGGTTCATTTTCAAAGGAAATTGACCAACCCACTATAGGACGCCGTTGCGCATAAAAAAAAATGGTATCTTAGTGTAAATTGGATATAAAAGAGGGGAGAGGTCGTACTTTCCAAGGAAATAAAAATTATCTACTTATTTTCAGGGTTTTTGTTGAATTTTGATTTATATGTTCAAGTTTTTAGGTTAGTTTTGTATCATAACTTCTACCAAAAAAAGTACTAATAATAACAATATTACGTTATTATCAATGTTCACGTGTTATTGGCAGAATTGTGGTGTCTTTTCCACAAAGGCCATTCATTAAGAGTTGAAGTTGAAGTTGAACAATATTATGATTTATTTTCTCATAAAACAAAACAGAATAGTTTTAACAACCCAATGAAAGTCCCCAAGTAAATAGTAATTAGGTCATACCGTCATACGAAATCAAAGTGGCTTTATAGGCATAAAGAGTAGGTACAAAATATATAGAATAGGGTTTCCTATCCACTTTCGAATTGTTATGATTTATTTTTATAATACGATGAAATCGTAATTTTTGTACGAAGTTTTCGAAGTAAGTTAATTTTACAAGTTTGGTCTCTTTAACTCCTGAAATAATAAAGAGATCTTAGCCGTTATAGTTTTCCTCCTAGCCGGCTATCGCTTGGTTGTCGAAAGGTTAACAGTTAATAGGTAAGACAAGGACGGACGAATGGACGAACGGATAGGGGGTCGGACATGACGAAACTATAAGGGTTCTTTTGGTAAAAACCATTCGTAACTAATTTATTATTGTAAACAGAAAAAAAATTATTCTAGTCATCATTGCAATGCGTGTAATTAAACATTTGTAGTATTAATGTGTGGAAATAAAAATATTCAAAAGTCAAAGGCATTTATTCACTTAGATTATTTACAAGCATTTCTGAATTGTCAAAGAGTAGGTCGGTTATTCAGAATACTCTGTGTGCTCTCAATGTGGAAGATCTACAGACAAAGCACGCATGTTGATGTCCATAAGCTCGTTCAACACTCATTACACTTCAATAATATAACATTCCTGAGAGAAGAAGAGGATGTTCTTCTGACATCTGAAAATAAATATTATAACATATTATTGATTGATTTTAGCATTAGTTTAATAGGAAATTCGTCCGCGTGGAAGCCGAAAATGATTCTAATAGGATTTTCAATTAGTTTTTTTTCCTTACCTGCTGTTTATTTATTTATTTATTCTTTATGCACAAAATTAATGTACAGAGATGGACTTAATGCCTTAGGCATTCTCTACCAGTCAACCATCGGTAGTGCACAGCTGTGCTGTTACAGTTAGCTGTACAACAAAATACAAATAGTGCTATTGACTTGTACCATCTTTGGTATATCCATAATAACATATATAATGTTAATAATTAACAATAATGCACTCATTTCCCCCTACACTAACGTCAAAAAAGCGTGTCTTGAGAAAAGCGATACAAGACACAATACTATAATATTATAAGATACTAACCGTTGCCGGAGAAGTCCAGTATCGTAGAATTGTAACCATTGCATCCGTTGCTGCCCCCAGTTGGCGACGGGGTAGAGGGTTTTTTAGAGCAAGGGTAGTATAATAGTCCACACAGCGTGTCATTTTTTTAACAATATTGTCGGTACTGCACAAAGAGAGAAAGGATCCGAAATCATAAAAACGTCGACGTACGAAAGTTTAGAAAAGATTGCTTGTCCGCGCAGAAATCGGAAGACTCTGCTGTACACGAACTCACCGCAATGATTCTTTATCTAATACCTTCAACTTTTATATTTATTAGGGCAACCCACCGAATTTTCGGTGATTTCTGCCAATGTACAGTTTGAAAATAATATTTCAGTTTAAATGACAATTGTACGGTTATTAAATTATAGTAACTACGGAGATCATACGCGTGTTTTTATATCCAAGAACACGAGATGACTCCGTTATCTAATAACGCAAAATAAACTCAATTTTCAATCAAAACATTCGTCGCTTTGTTTGACTTGAAAGTGTCAATTTTGACTGTTAACATTTGAATTTCCGTGGCAGTGCTACCCACAGCTAATAAAAATTAACCATAAGTAATTATTTAGACACGTAAATACTTTTTGTAAGTAAAATAACATTATTTTAAAAATGTTAAATAAATATAAATTGTTGGTAACGCAAAAAAATGTTATAGTCGTAATTATTTTTAGAATTATTTTTAGACATCAACGTGTGCCCCTAAAATATAATATGTAATACCATCAGTTAAGACTGATTATGGGAAAGTTTATGAAAATGGCAACACTGTTTTCACTTACGTACGCCATTAAAGGAAGAATGCAACAAAGTCGAATAAATAACTAATTAAATATAAAATATTAACCCCCGGAAAGATTTCCATGAAGTTATTTTAAGAAAGTCAAAATAATATGTTATGATTTATGAGTATATTTTTATGGCTATACCCTCTTATTTTATAGCGATGCTAGATTTGGTCATACTCCTTTGCGATAAAATATGATTTTTAATTGCTTTGAAATCAATAAATAGATGTCATCTGAGTTGTTATTTAGTGACGTCATAAGTTGCCATTGCCATAAAAAATCTATTGGAGTATTGCGTTTTGACAGCTAATAAAAAGTACGTCAATTGATAATTTTTATTTTATTTTATTTTTATTTTTATTTCTTAGGGATAACAAACAATTACGGAATAAAGCGTAATACAGTAAGAGCTTAATAATAAAAACTTATTTAAATCCGTAACCAACACCGTTATCCACGATGTAATTCTGACAGAGTTACAGCAGAAATATATAAATAAGAAAATGGTGGAAACTACCGGAATATTGTTGACGACAGCATTAAAAAGATGGCATTCTGTTTAGTCCGTCTGATAGATCGGCCGAAAATACGGGACACGTATTTTTTGCTTAATCAAATTAATAAAAAAATACAAAGTTATAGAGCAACAAAGTTCCGGAGTGGGGGCTTTTGACGTTACCGTCCTGCAAAAATTGTATCAGATCGTGACGTCACGCGCAACTTCAACGCACTGTATCGTCGTCATTCTTTGTTTACGAGAAAAAAGAAAAAATACGTGTCCAAAATTTTTTGATAATCTATCTGACGGACTAATTACTTTTTTTTGTCGTCTCGCCTATTGTTGTCAGGATTTTTTATATTATGCTAGTGTCATTGTTTGTTTGTGAAACTTTGCCTAAAGCTTTTCAGGTTTCTCTCTCAATGTGATAAATATTAGTGGCTGAATATATCTGGTGTGTGCAGGTACGCTCGGAGATCCAGACGCGAGAGCAGGAACAGGAAGCTGAGATGGAGCGCCTGGTCACGGCGCCCGTCGAGCCTGTTAAGGAAAAGAAGGAAGTGCCTGTTGTAAGTCATGATAATATGTAACAGTACGATTTGACTATTGACTACCAACCGAAACACCAGTCTTTCTCTAATAAGCAGTGATCGGGATTTTTTTCTTGGGGAGTGGGAAATCATCAAATGACTTCTCCAGTCCTGGGCGGGGCGGGAGGGCGTGTCACCGGGGTTGTGGAATGTTTACAATAGTTACCGTGACCCTGGAACATAAGGGCAATCGAAGGAACATGAGTGGGTTTTAGTCAGTAAGAGTCTGACACGCCCTCCCGCCGCACCCAGGACGGGAGCAGTCATTGGATGATTTCCCACTCACCAACAAAAAAAAAAGGGCGTGTCAGACTTTTAGTGACCACTCATGTGCCTTCGGTTGCCCTTTATGTTCCGGGGTCACGGTAACTATTATAAATATTCCGCAACCCCGGAGTGATCGGGATTGGTGATTTGAGACGATATTACTAAAGGAAATGACGATATTGCTCTGGATTCTTTCGACGACCAAGCTACAGCCGGCTGTCGCGCTGCTATTGTTTTTCTATTGTGTCTCAAATCACGTGTGTTGGTAGGTTTAAGTAAATTGATTCTGTTATTAGTGGTTAGTTAATTTAACTGAGTAAAATATTATTTATATTAAAAAAAGTGTAGGAATTATTCTGAAGAATTGTAATCCTGGGAAAATTATGATCAAAGAAGCGATTCCCAAGAATTTTATGTCGTATCCAAATTTTTGATAGTAATAGCACTCAAACTCCGATCACTGCTAATAAGACCATAATATGAGGTTGTCAGTAAATCCATACTAATATTATCAATGCGAAAGTAACTCTGTCTGTCTTTCTGTCTGTCTCTCTCTTCTTCACGCCTAAACTACTGAACCGATTTGAATGAAATTTGGTACAGATACTTATAGTCTGGGACTCGAGAAAGGACATAAGATAGTTTTCATCCCGGTAATCCTCCGGGAACAGGAACTATTATTCCACGCGGATGAAGTCGCGAGCAAAAGCTAGTAAAATAAAAAAAAGGGAATTTTGAAAACATAATCGGAGAAGTGGTTTGTCTATACATTTTGTTTGTCTTTACTACAAAAACGCTGTATAGTAAAATATGTAAGGTTTGTACTTATTTTACGTTATTTGATATTATAAATACAAACATATGTTTATGTATTGTTTAAAATTTTATTCGCAGGAAGAAGAGATGCAGTTTGATACGACGGTCGCAAAGAATATTTACAATATGATTCAGGAACAGAAGTAAGTGATATTCTTAACCTATTTCCATTTTTTTTTCTTAGGGATAACATACAATTACGGAATACAGCGTAATACAGTAAGAGCTTAATAATAAAACTTATTTAAATCCGTAACCAGCACCGTTATTCACGATGTAATGCTGACAGAGTTCTAACAGAGATTTATAAATAAGAAAAAATTACAATTAAAAACTAAAATCAAGCAGCAGACGCTGAACGTGCGTTCGTATCGTACGTTGATTATTAACATGTATGGAGTACGACATTTTATTTAATTTGATAATCGGACAATGAAAAGATGTCAACATCTGTATAACAATCATTATAATTTTTCATCATCCTACGTAATGGGGCACGTTCACCCGCGTTTGTTTTACATGGCTTGGGTGCAAACAAACAATGTGTACGCGAATCTCTTAATACGCTGAGCACGTTTACTAGGGAGGGGGATTCGTGTTATTTAGTGGCTAGGTTCTGGAGATCTGATAGGTAATCGTTCTATGTAAAATTTGGCGTGCCCTTCATACAAGCCGTAAAAATATGTTATACTAAATCGATAAGTAATGAAGTAATTCATTAATCTTTCGACGGCCAAGTGACAGCCGGCTGTCGCGCTGCTTTTGTCTTTCTATTGTGTCTCGAGTAACGTGTGTTCGATGGTTAAAATGTCTGTGATTTTCTATTCCGATTTTCTAGATCGCTGGGTTTGTTCATTAACAACTAAAGCAAAAGGCCCCTCTCACGACCTAGGCTAGGTCACTAGTGACCTTAGTTGCTAAGCCGGAGATTGAGGGTTCTATCCCCATCCAGGACAATTTTTGTGTGTTGAACATGTCGTCTCCGTAGTTGGAAAACTAAATAACTCCGATTTTCTAGTTTTGAGATAAACGCGATTTAGTGCTTTTTTTTCAGTAAATGTTAATTTTACCGCAAAATAAAAAATTACCGAGGGTAAAATTGTCTTAAATTTTTTAATAAATTAACTTTTACTGAAAGTAAAGCACTAAATCGCGTTTATCTCAAAATTAGAAAATCGGAGTTATTTAGTTTTCCAACTACGGAGATGATGTATTGCCTGGTCAGATCAGTGGACCTCAGGTCGGTGTTTCATAACTTACTTCTTACTGCGAAAACAAATATTCGAAATAAACTCATGAAAGGTCTTTTTTAGAACTTCATACATCTTAAAAGGTGATGAGAGGTGAGACATAGAATATGGTATTTTACACTATCATCAATTGACGTACTTTTTATAGGCTGTCAAAACGCGATTCTCCCATAGATTTTGTATGGTAATGTCACTTTATGACGTCATTAAGTTTACAACTCTTATTTACAACTCTTAAGTTTACAAGTCTTCCATAGTGTAATAAATAAATAAATAAATAAATAAACTCAATTGACTTACTTTTTTTTATTTCGAAGCAACCAAAAATCTAATTTTACAGTAAATTTCAAATGAGTCAATGAAATTTTACAGAAATTATTTCTTACATTTTTTGGGTAATGATGTAAAATACCCCATAGATATTCCCCACAGAAAAAAAAAATTTTTTTTGTACTATTTCTCACCAGAAACAAGAAAGTCCTCCGCAACGAGATGTTCGCTCCTGGCCGGATGGCGTACGTGGTGGAGCTGGACGAGGAGGGCACCATCGACAGCGACATCCCGACGACGCTGACGCGCAGCAAGGCGGACGTGCCCGACATGGACGAGCGCAGCTCCGCCTCCAGCGCCAACGACGTGGTGCTCGACAAACTGGCGCAGATCTTCTCCTATCTGAGGCACGGGAGACATCGTAAGATGAAGAAGACCAAGGTAAGCCAGATTCAAGGGGGGCGAATTTAAGGTAGCGGTTTCAGTCAGAGGGACGGATACAGTAGCGAATTTAGAGGGTCGGATCCAGAAGTGGATTCTGGGGGTCGGATCCAGGGGTGGATCTAAGAGGCGAAAATAACAAGGAAGACTTCCTGAGCTAAAGCTGAAGAAGACTAAGGTAAGGCAGATTCAGGGGGGGGGGGGTTGATTCAGGGGAGCTGATCCAAGAGCGAAATTAAAGGGTCTCACACCTGCGACATGGGTTGCATGAAACTGAAGAAGACTAAGTAAGGGTAAGCCACACCATATTCATGAGGAGCCAATTTTAGGGGTCGGATCTAGCAGCGAATTCGCGGGTCCAGGAAGCGGATTTAACAAGGAAGACGTTCTCAGCTGGAACTGAAGTAGACTAAGGTAAACCAGATTCAGGGGGGTGGGATCCAAAAACTGAAAGCCGAACTCCAGGTTTCGGATCCCACCCCCATCCAATTATTCAGTAAATTGAAAATGAACCTGATTTGGGCTAAAATTAAGAGAAGTTTTAAAGAAATTGTGATCTACATTTATTGGTTTATGATGGTAATACCCAATACGGTATTTTACACCATCATCAATTGACGTACTTTTTATGAGCTGTCAAAACGAAATTCTCCAATAGATTTTGTTTAGCAATGACACCTTATGCCGTCAGTTAGTATGCAACTCAGTTTTTTTTTTTTTTTTTTTGGTGAGTGGGAAATCATCCAATGACTGCTCCCGTCCTGGGTGCGACGGGAGGGCGTGTCAGACTCTTACTGACTAAAACCCACTCATGTTCCTTCGATTGCCCTTTATGTTCCAGGGTCACGGTAACCACTATAAACATTCCGCAACCCCGGCAGGCGTTGGCCCTGTTGGGCCCCTTCCTGTGCTGACTCCTTCTCTTTGAGGCGCGCGTGGAACACTAACGCGCCGTCTACGCGGTCCTGGTCCTAGCCGGGCGGCGAGCTACCCATCGCTCGCCATCCGCAGAACCGCGCCTACGGTGGCCGGTAGTCGTCTTGCGACTCTCGACGTCTTCGCCTGGGTCTTAGTCCGGGGCGAGAGGCTCGTCGTTGCCTCTCGCGCGCCGCCGCCTCCTTCACTAGCATAACTGCTTCGCAGAAGGAGGCGACGGCATCCCATTCCGTCTCGCCCCGAAGCATGGCCTGAACCAGCGCCGGGCGCGAGAGGTCACCGCCGCCGATCGCCTCTACGAGGACACGTCGATGCTCCGCCCATGCGCGGCACACCTCAACTGTGTGCTCGACCGTGTCCTCCAGGCGACCGTTGCTGCAGTGGTGACACCCAGGCGTCGCTTCCGCCCGAATCCGACACAGGAACCTCCCGAACTGACCATGTCCGGTGAGGACCTGAGTCAAGCGAAACGTGAGAGTGCCATGACGCCTCTCCAGCCACTCCTCAAAGAGGGGTCAGTTGACTCTGCTATTTCTTGATTGAGTAAAATTTTTGGTTGCTTAAACAAGCAACCAAAAATTTTACTATACAGTGAATTGAAAATGAACCTAAATTAAGAAATTTAGAAGAGGTTTAAATAAATTGTGTTCTACATTTATTGGTTTACGATATAAATAATCAATGGATAATGTTACCTCAGGACAAGCAGCCGGAGAAGGGTCGCGCGGACGAGTCGATCTACGGCGAGATCGGCGAGTACGTCGCCGAGCGCGCCGAGCGACGAGACGAGCGCACCGCACGCGCGCCCTACTTCGACAAGCCGGCCGATGACCCAGAGAAGGACGGTAAGTCATGAGCGTCCTCTACACGACTGCAAACGCATCCGCAGATGGTTCTGTACGAGCCGTCCACACGGCTGAAGGTGCATCAGTCTATGTTCACCCTCGACAGACGCAATCGCATCCATTTATTTGTTTAGTACCTTAAACTACTGAGTTTTATGCTGAAATGTTTCTATAAGAAATCGCAAGAAGCACGCGTGCACTCTCAGCCGAAACACTGATCAGACTGATGTGTCTGCAAACGTGTGGACAGTCATCGGACGTCTGCGTCAAAACCCTTTGATCTGTGCGACAAAAACCGCCAACTATCGGCACTAGGCACTATCGTTTGTAAAATACGTACAACAGACGCACAAAACACCCCCTTTACACATCTGCGGACGCATCAACAGATAAAGTCAGTTTATGGAACATGGAGATTTTTTCATACGTTTTTTTTCTTTAAAAAAAGTCTTTCTCGGACATTAAAAATAATCGAATTGGTGATGCAAATTTTCTTCTAAAATGTTTCTTTCATTTCTCCCCAGCGGAGGCAGTGGAAGCCCCGCGGTCCCGTCGCTCGGCGGCGCTGTTGTCTCGGCTGGCGGCGGAGCCCCAGGGCTACGCCGAGTGCTACCCGGGGCTGCGCGAGATGGACGACGCCATCGACGACTCCGACGACGAGGTCGATTACACCAAGATGGACGCCGGCAACAAGAAAGGGCCTATAGGTATGTTACATTTTAAACTAGGTGTATTTTTGGTCTTGCACAACCCGCTAGGAGATGATTCTACTCATAAAAACAAACAACTTTTATTATGAAACCAACTCTGAAATCTCGAAAAAAATATCAGCTGTTTCATACATTATGGTCGGGAGGGCATTGAACTTTTGTTAGAAACGTTTTGTGTTTCTAGAACCAACCCGTATTACCACGACTCCTGCTACATGTATTGATAATGTTTTTTGTTGTTGCGACTATTTGGATAAAGCCATAGTAGATTATCTCCCGTCTGATCACAGTGGACAAATTGTTTCTTTTGAGTCCTATATACCATTACAAAAAATGCAGATTCAGTCTAGACCAATAACAATGAGTAATTTAAATAAATTTAATAGCACTTTAATTGATAACTTAAATAGCCAAAGCTTTGACATGGAGAATGGAAATATTCTGTATGAACAATTTTTTGCAGTCGTGCAAACTGGGTTTAATAATATTTTCGAGAAAAAAATCAAAACTATTTGCCCGAAATTTGTATTCTCGGACTGGGCAACTCGCGGTATTAGAAAAAGCAGGGATAGACTATTTGAGCTGTATGGCCTTAAGCCTTATAACAATACAGACACTTTTAATAAGTTTGTTAGCAATTATTCAAAAATTTTTAAAAATGCTTGCAAGGCAGCCAAAGCCTTATTTATTAGCAACAAGGTTAAGTCAGCAGACAACAAAATAAAGGCCGTATGGAAAATTATTAATAATGAAACAAATAGGAATAAGAAAAACAATATTGATTATACTCTGGAGACGTCGCGTGGTCTCATAAGTAGTAATATTGATGTGGCTCAGGAATTTATGTCATTTTTTACTAATATCCCAACTGAAACCACTAAAAGTTTAGATTCCTCACCCTTTCTTGCCGTTGATTTGCTAAAAGCAAATGTTTCAGCCTGCCGCATGGAATTTAAATTTAAACATATTAACCCTGTAGTTGTGGTAAAGGCTTTTAAGCAACTGAAAATCAAGGCTACTGAAGATCTATGGGGCATGTCTACTAATGTGTGTAAATCGGTTATAGAGACAATAGCCCCATGCTTAGCTTGTATTTTTAATTTGTGTATAGATCAAGGAGTTTTTCCGGATCTAATGAAGCATAGCAAAGTAATCCCACTTTTTAAATCTGGAGATAGCAAAGACACTAATAACTATAGATGATGATGATGATCATGTTTAACCAGATGCTCAGTCATTTTAACAGCAATAATATATTACATGATCAACAGTATGGTTTCACCAGAGGTCGTTGTACTACTGACGCCGGTGTCACTTTAATAAAACATATTTTTACAGCATGGGAAGAGTCGCAAGATGCTATTGGCATTTTTTGCGACCTCTCCAAGGCTTTTGATTGCGTGAGTCATGAAACACTTCTTTTAAAACTTGAGCATTACGGACTCGGGAAATTAGCGCTAAGTTTAGTAAAATCCTATCTAAATGATCGACTGCAGCAGGTTCAAATTAATGGTGTAAATTCACTGGGCTCAAAGGTAAAAATGGGAGTACCGCAAGGATCAATTTTGGGTCCTTTGCTTTTTTTAGTCTATATTAATGATTTACCAAGTTTGCTGGAAAACCAACCTCAAATGGTGTTATTTGCTGATGACACTTCACTGATTTTTAAAGTGAATAGACGAGCACAACAACTTGACGACGTAAATAACGCTATGCTTAAGGTTCATAACTGGTTTACTGTTAATAATTTAGTACTAAATGAAAAAAAAACGAAATGCATAAGATTTACTTTACCGAATGTTAGAAGTACTGAATGTTATGTTGTATTGAATAAGGATATACTAGAATTCGTCGAAAAAACGGTTTTCTTGGGGATAACGCTCGACTCAAAGCTGCAGTGGGGCCCTCACATAACATCTCTTACAGCGCGGTTAAGTTCAGCTGCTTTCGCTGTCAGAAAAATCCGGCAATTAACTGACGTAGACACCGCAAGACTAGTCTATTTTAGCTACTTTCATAGTGTGATGTCTTACGGTATTTTGCTTTGGGGACGTGCCGCAGATATAGATTCCGTCTTTGTATTGCAAAAGAGGGCTGTCCGTGCTATATATAATCTCCGCAGCCGCGAATCTCTAAGGGATTTGTTTAAAAGTATTAACATCATGACGGTACCTTGTCAATATATATACGAAAACATAATGTACGTTCGGAAAAATCTTCATCTTTTTAGTAAAATAAGTGACAGGCATAATTTTAATACCAGAAATAAGAACAAATTGGATCAACCAAGTTTTAGCTTATCAAAAGTCCACACTTCTTTTATGGGGTACTGTGTTAAATGCTATAATAAAATACCACTTGAAATTCTCCATCTAAATGAGAAAAAATTTAAAACATGCATTAAGCGCACGCTATGTAATCAAGCATATTATAAGTTAGAAGATTATATCAATGACAAACATGCTTGGCTAAATGCTGGTCCTGCTCCACATCAGCTCACAAATTAGAAATTTTAATCATTGGAAGATAGAAAATGTTTCTTGTCCCCTTAATTTTTGACATTAATATTCAAGATCTTTATTATTATAATTTTTATAAGCAATTAAATTTCACTTATTTATATTTATTTACAGTACTTACAAAACTTTGGCTTGTGTAATTTAGATGCATATTTGAGTTTTTGTAAATGTGAGTACGATGCAGTGATTTATTACGATAGTTTTCTACTGACACAAATAGACATGGCGGTTAGGAGCATTGTCATGCTCGCTCAAAAAGTCTCGCTGATGGTGGCGAGTGCGTTGGATCATTCGGTTCCCTTCAAAATGGTTGAGCTAAATGGTGCTGATGTCACGCGTCATGCTCGTGAACGGGCGCTATCAGTTGAGATGGGTCATCTCTTAACTGCCATGACTTTTTATTTTTGACTTTTTATTTTAATTTTGTATTTGTTTATTTTGTTACATACTTACATTGTTTTCACATATAGAAGCACCAAAAAGAAAATGTAACCAAGACTTTGTAAAACATGATATTTTTAAAAGAGTGTCCGTGGAGTTTCTTGCCTGTTCTTCTCCATAGAGATCTACGTTTTGGAACAGGCAATTAGCGTCACTTTTCTTTTCTGACTAACAGACCGACCGACTCTTTGACAATTTATAAGTACCTGTAAATGGTCTAAGTGAAATAAATGCTTTGAATTTTGAATTTTGAAACAGGTGATATTTTTTTATGGACGGTAAAATTCGCCCTTTGACTACAAAAGTCTCTTCTGGTCTTCTTCTTCTGGCTCTTGCGATACAGGACATCCTAGTACAAGAGTCAGAGCTACACTGATAACTGTGTCTTGAAGTGTCAATAAATTATTATCTTATTATCTAATTTTAATAATATCGGTTTCTGATAGAAAAAAAAAGTTAAATTTTCATGGTTTTCCTCTAAATTAATCTACCATGTTTGTTTGAAAGATTTGATCCTTATGAGTGACCCTATCGATCGATGTCATAAAAGTACAGAATGTTGTTTTTGTCCATTATAAAGTCACTTAGATTCCCGGGTGTGACACATTTTCAAAAATCTTTTAATGCATTTTTGTTAATTAGCTTTCAACGACCAACCGACAGCTGGCTGTCAGGTTGCTTTTGTCTTTCTATTGTGTCTCGGGTCTATTTATTATTTACAACTTTATTATGTATCCAGGGCGCTGGGACTTCGACACGCAAGAGGAGTACTCGGCGTACATGAGCAGCAAGGAAGCGCTGCCGAAGGCCGCGTTCCAGTACGGCGTCAAGACACAGGACGGACGTAAGACGCGCAAGACCAAGGACAAGAGCGAGAAGGCAGAGCTCGACAGGGAGTGGCAACAGGTACACTTTAAACCAATTATATTACATATAAGTAAAAAACTATAGGTTATACGCAGTCAGACAGTGGTGCTGATTCTCTTGATCTCAAACTTAACAAATTTAAGTTAAATACATCTTTCTCTTTCCATTTATTGAAGAAAAGGACGGAAGATACATTTTAGTTTAATCCTGTCAAATTAGACAGCGCCTTATGAAAATTGACATATATTTAGACGCCATGTTTTTAATCGCGTCTAAATTATCTATGACTGTGTGACTAAATCTGACAGGACTTAAATAATATTTTATCTTCTGCCCTTTTTAACCGACTTCTAAAAAAAGCAGGAGGTTCTCAATTCGGATGTCTGTATTTTTTTTTAGCATGTTACTCTAAAACGTAGTCAGATATTAAGATTCACTAAAAAGTCAAAAATAAAAAGCTTTTTCAAAAAAAAAACTGACTTCAAAAACTAAAAGCACAAAAATAACTATTTCGGAAGTCGGTGGCTTTTCTTCTGCCGGTCTATTTGATGTGCTGCCACCGACTTCCAAAATAGTTATTTTTGTGCTTTTAGTTTTTGAAGTCGGTTATTTTTTTTTTGAAAAAGCTTTTTCTTAGTAAAATGGAAAGAGAAAGATGCACTTAACCTTAATTTAATTTCAGTTTGTGAACAAGGGAATCGGCACCAATACAAATTTCTAATATTAGCTTACGATATAGCGACTGACAGTTTTGTCAAACACAACTGTCACTTTTAGGACAGTTGGTAATTTGGCGTGGTGTTCTTTTTAACCGACTTAATTAATTTTACACCAATTTCATAGTTAAGACAAGACAATGTCGGGCCAGCTAGTAATGATAATTTATATTTGTTACAGATCCAAAACATAATACAGAAACGCAAAGCGCCTCAGGCGGCGGACGAGCCTTCGTACAAATCTGCTAAATACTAGCACACGGCCGCCGCGCCTACTAGGAAGGGCCTAGCTGCCTAGTAGGCGTAGTGCTTCGCCTACTGTTACTGCGGCTTCGGGTGACTAGCGACCTTCATGATATTTTTTTTATAAACAACTTCTTTAGAGCATGATATGTATGAAACATGATATACACTAATGCCCTTACTAATAATCACTGTGTAAAGTTATGCAATATGAATAAAGCCTGTGTAACCATACATTTTTTGACGTATAAACCTGTCATAACTTTATGCAGCGTTTATTAGTAAGGCGCTAAAATTATAAAGAGGTAAAATTTGTTATTTTGTTGTAGTCAACCTAGGTTTACTGGTAGAGAACACACACGACATTTATGGCGAGATAAATAGACATTACTTACTAAGCACCGACTTTAGCACTATACCTGTCACTGTTACACAACTGCCAAACGTCAAGTGTACGATTGAGACGGAACGCAGCTAAGCCAAAGTACGTGCTTAGTAACGTCTATTTATCTCACCATTAGTCTGCCTTTGCACCTTTGTTCATAAAGTACGAATAAATATTTTCTGGAACCAATAATCCAATTCTAAAAGAATGCACTGATAGGGAGGGAGTACATTATTCCTGATTGCTATGAAATTGGGAGTCGATGAAGTCGCAGAGAATGATTTCTAAAAGTGCAGTATATAAGGTGTTAAAAAATTAACTGCGAGAACTTCGTCCATTTACCCGACATCGAAAAACAAACACACTGAAAAAAAAATAGATTTTTTGGAGCACTTTTATATTTTGACATAAATAAAACAATTTAGTTAAATACTTTTTTGCGCACCGTCGCATGTCGTATCGCAGGGGTGCACGACCCACGCGTGTGGTGTGTTGCCGACGCCGGTGCGCGTGCACCGTATAGTGCGCATATTCAATAATTATGTGCGAAGTTAAAATATTGCTTAACTCCGAAACGGGTTGGTTATTTTGAAATCTTTTTCCGCAAATATTTTTAAATTATAATTCTAAACAAGTACTTACTTTTCTTGCAGTTACTTTTTTAACACCTTATATATTTTACTTTTATGGCGAGATAAATAGACGTTACTAAGCACTGACTTTGGCTTACCTATGTTTCGTCTCTATCGTACACTTGACGTTTGTCAGTTGTGTAACAGTGACAGGTATAGTGCTAAGCAAAAATCAGTGCTTAGTGACGTCTATTTATCTCGCCATTAGACTTCAAAACTTCGTATCTATAAATAGCACGACAGTTTTAAAATATTGCATAATCCTGCCAATTATGAATTTTCATACTTATTTTGTCGATCGCTACTCAGTTATTTGTGAGCATTGCGCAAACTCAAATTATTTCGAAGAAAGTTGTTAAAATAATGAACGGATAACGTTTTAGAATAAACGATGAGTTGTGTATTATGATTGTATGCAGATCTGCATAATATGTGTATTTTACAATACAACAAAGGTAGCCAAAAAAAGAGGAGTTTCTCAATGAAGGATTTGACTTTACCAATCGACGTATAAAGTCGTGTACAAAGTTACGAAATGTAACATGCAATGGTGCCGATTCTCTTATTCACAAACTAACCAAAATTTAAGTTAAGTGCATATTTCTCTTTTCATTTCATTAAGAAAAGGGCAGAAGTTACATATTCGTTTTGTTCTGTCTGTCAAATTAGACAGCGCCTGAAAGAAAATTGGCGTATTTTAGACGCCATATTTTTAATCGCGTCTAAATTATCTATGGAGAGGCTTAATTTGACAGGACTTTACTAATATTTTATCTTTTATCCTTTTCCTAATAAAATTAAAAGAGAAATATGCACTTAAATTAACGTTAGTTTGTGAATAAGCAAATCGGCACCATTGTGATAAATGTTGGAAAATTCGAGGTGGTTAAAAATAAGTGCGCGACGCAAGATTGCATTGGCATGGAGGCCAATTTATGTGGCGTCAAACAACGTTCGCACCTCGTCTCTGAATTTTCTGTCTGGTAAATAAGTTTGTTTTTTTATTCTGATTGAAGAACAGAAGGGTCGCTTTATAGGGTCGTGTACCCGCTTGTCTGCCCGATGTTATTTCGATTTTTTTTTTATTTAGGAATACTTTCTACGATAAAGCGGGGAGGCTTTATCTTAGAATCTACAGCCTTAAATAACTAAAAATACAATTAAGTAATATTTTTTGTGTATTGCCATGTATTATCTCGGAAACTAGTGTATTTGCATACAGTCAAAAGTTTTTTTATAAGAGATTGTACAGATAGCACATCAAGCTACTACAATCTGTCAAATTTCTTTAATAGATTCTCAACTTTATCACAAAAGCATTAAGTTCAAGTTTGGTCGGGAGAATTTGACAGTTTTGGGTAGTTGGGTGTGGTGCTTTATTATCATTCTTCATTATACTACAGTTTAAAAAAGTGAACTGCAAATAGTATTTAGCTTGACACGGGAAATGAACCAGCTGATTTTTGTGTGTTTGGCGAAACAGTGGCATGTTTGTAAATAGACAATTTAATTGATAAATAAATAATGTTGAACACAAAACGAAGTTTTTATTTTAAAACCTTTTTGAGGGTTTCATACTTTGGAGCTAACGTTTAACCCTTAAAACGTTAGCTCCAAAGAGCTTTTATTTTTATTTATTTATTTATTACTAAGACTCCGCTGTCCCTCTGTCTGTCCTCTGTCGTGATAGCTAGAAAACTCTCTCACTCGCTCACTCTCTCAACTCGCACGAATTTTTCCAAGCAAGCGCATTTTATATAAGATTGGCCTCTATAACTAACAAAGCGATCTAAGCCGTTATACTTTTCATTCAAAGTTCATCACATTGACTACCATTATAATTTATTTTGCAGATTTTTAGAGAGGAGAAACGCCCTTACTATGTACATACTTTACTAAAAAAAACGCGCTTTAATTGAATATCTCGCAAACGGATCCCTAAATCAAAACATCATTTACGTGTATTATAAAATTAATATTTTTCATAATTTTATTTTAGCACTTCATTGTGGTAAGTACCCACATGGCACATCTATGCAAAGTTTTAGCTTTCTAACAACTACCGTTTGGGCAGTAGGCACGGATGGACAGACGGACTAACAGACGGACTGACTGACGGTCTGACGACGGACATGACGAAACTATAAGGCTTCCTTTTGTGTAAGTTTGGTTGTCGAAAGGTTAAAAGTGCTTAACCTTTCGACGACCAAGCGACAGCCGGCTGTCGCGCTGCTATTGTCTTTCTATTGTGTCTCGAATCACGTGTTAGAAGGTTTAAATATCCAACTTGCATAACGTACAATTTCATTCTCATTTACCTAATTGCATTGTCAATTAATTAATCGGTGATTGAACTAGAGTGTTGCTTGTTACATCACAATCACATGTTAATGGTATTTTAATCCATACTAATATTATAAATGCGAAAGTAACTTTGTCTGTCTTTCTGTCTGTCTGTCTCTTCTTCACGTCCAAAGCACTGAACCGATTTGAATGAAAATTGGTACTGGGACCCGAGAAAGGACATAGGGTAGTTTTCATCCCGGAAATCCCTCGGGAACGGGAACTATTATTCCACGCGGACGAAGTCGCGGGCAAAAGCTAGTAAAGTATATATAAATGATCATATGCAGCGCGCAAACCTATTGTTTTCATCATTTACTATTCCGCACAAGTCGATATAGAATCCGTGGGAATCAATTTGTTATGCAATATTGATAACCCACGACTTAGGTTTTTTATATCTTTAGATGGGAAACAAGCTGACGGTCTACCTGATGTTACCAGGGCTAGATGGATTGTCATGTTAGAAAAAAAGATACAACTTAGAAAATTTTATGGAGATCGGTTCAGAGCTTCTTGGAAAAAAAAACAAAATACCTATCAGTGTGCAATTTTGGAAGTCTGAGATTTTTATTTGTTTCATGTAATTGACACCAACTTCCGAAATTGCAACTGCGTTTTTGATACTTTTTTTTTAAATTATCCTTTCGACGACCAAGCGACCGCCGGCGGTCGCGCTGCTACTGTCTTTCTATTGTGTCTCGAATCACGTGTGTTCGAAGGTTTAACCTTTCAACTACCAACCGACAGCCGGCTGTCGGGCTGCTACTGTCTTTCTATTGTGTCTCGAATCACGTGTATTCGAAGGTTAATATACCCTATGTCACTCCCACGTATTGAGACGAATTCATTGACACCTCATATGCCTAAATTCGTTAAATAGTTTAGGCAGTAGAGCGTGCCATATAATGGGATATACATACACGCATATATACGTTACTAGCTTTTCCCCGCGGCTTCGCTCGCGTTAGAAAGAGACAAAAAGTAGCCTATGTCCCTTCAACTATCTCCACTTAAAAAATCACGTCAATTCGTCGCTCCGTTTTGCCGTGAAAGAAAGACAAACATACAGACAGACAGACACACTTTCCCATTTATAATATTATTTTATTTATTTTATTTTATTTTATTTCTTAAGAAAACTTACAGCTAGGATACAGATAGTTGACAGTTAGTGATATAAGGCCAATTAAAAGTTTTCACTGATAATACAAAAAGTACAGTACAAAAGTCAGTAGACAGGCAAGCTAAAGCAAGAACAAGTAAGCACTCGAGAAAATATTAATATATTATTATTAGTATGTAAGTATGTATAAATACATACATATTATAGATAAACCACACCCAGACACAGAACAAACAATCATGCTCATAACACAAAGTTTGTCCTAGGTGGGAATCGAACTTACGACCTCCGGCTCAGCAGTCAGGTCACTAACCACTAGACCAACAGGCCCTTCAAAATATACTTGATGATACTTGGCGCCATGATACCCCTTGGGCTGGTCAGACTTTCTGGCTTCTGACTACCCGTAACGACTGTCAAAGTGGATGACAACCGGGACCAACAGCTTTTCGTGTTTTCCGAGGCACGAGATGTCAGTAATATTCAAAGAGAGGCTTTATTGTTATTGGTAATATCCAAGTTAAAGAGAGTACATAAATTAATTAAAAAGTCACATTGGTTGGTACTTGCCGGCAATCAAAGCCACAACTTCTTACATCAGAGGCGGGCGCCTTTACCACTGAGCCATCATGACATTTCAAACAAAAATTAAACAAAGCACTTACATACATTGACCGTGTATGAGTTGTCCCAAGATTTTTATTATTTATTATTATTTATTGACGATTTCTACACGAATATTTACGTGTATTTGTACAAGTTATACGTATTGAGGATTTTGAATTTCAGTTTTTAAAGTTCCGTACCAAAATGGTTCAAATTAAAAAATTCCTTGTGTTGGATAGTCCATTTATCGACGAAGGCTTAAGGCTATACATCATCACGGTACGACCTAGGGGAGCGGAGTAGTAACCAAACGAATGAGACCGAGGGGGTCAGCTAATGTATAATGTAACTTTACGTTAAATTTTGATGTTTTGAAAATGTTACCTATAATATGTTTATAGTAGGAATGACAGATGTCTGAAAATCTTGAAATGTTATTTTTCTAAAGGATTATTATTTAAAATTAAGTAATTAATAAAATATTCAAATTACAAAGGAATTTTGCTTCCATAGATAAACAAGCTTCATTACAAATTCAGTGAAGAATTTTAATAATCGCGTGTGATCCTGATATTGTCCGTAAAATAAAAAGATAAAGTCATTGTTTTAATCAAATTGCAACCATCTGCATACTTCATAAACTTCATTATTAGCTTTGTAAACGTTCACATACGAAATATTTCTTCGATCCATTAGATAAGCCAGCGAAGTGGAGAAACATTAGCCAAACAATGACCTAATTAAGCCGCATTGGAAAACTGCAACTTGTTATTCACAACAAGCGGACGTCCTCAGAGAACGTTCCTATCCGCCGGGAAATATCTGAATATCAATCGACCTTCAGGTTTCACTGTAACAGGACAAAAGTGCGGCATTCCGTCACGTATTGGGTGTGGTGACGTGGAGAGAAACGCGGCCAAATTCGCGACGATTCGTTTGACACAATGCCGGTTCATCGGCACTCGTGTACCTACCCGTCCCGCCCGCAGAGCCGTCTTCGCAGGTGCGTGCGCGCAGGTACGACCCCCCCCCCCCACACAAGCCTCGCGGCGCCGCGCGCCCGCGCCCCCGCGCCCGCCATCTTGAATTCCGCTCACTCAGACCCGCGCCCGACTCGCGGCTAGCACGTACTACACCTCCGCGACCGACTGATCCGCGACATATTTGTGTTTTTAAGTGATTCAGTGTCATGTTGTGATAGTGCAGTGACGAAATGGAGTCGACGCCGATTTGTCGGTGCCGCGTGCTCTACCTCGGCTCCGCAGTGCCGCAGCAGAGCAAGGACGGACTGCAAGGCATCCAGGAACCGCTGCGCGAGCTGTATCCGGAAAAGGGAGCGACGAGCGGCGGCATCGACTCGTGGCTGTCAGTGTGGTCCAACGGCATCCTGCTCGAGAACATCGACGAGAGCGGCTCGCGGGTGGCGCGCTTCTTCCCGATCTCGAGCCTGCACTACTGCGCCGCGGTGCGCCGGGTCACCGTGGAGGGCGCGCCGCGGTTCCTGCCGCTGGACTCGCCCTTCGCCCGCGCGCCCGCGCCGCGCCGCCCGCCGCTGTTCGCGGCCGTGCTGCGCCGCACGCAGGGCATCAAGGTGCTGGAGTGCCACGCGTTCATCTGCCGGCGCGAGGCCGCGGCCAACGCGCTAGTGCGTTGCTGCTTCCACGCGTACGCAGACAGCTCGTACGCCAAGCGGCTGGAGGCGGAGCGCGCGCCCTCGCACCTGCCGCCCGACCAGGACGAGGAGCTCGAGGTGTACGACGGCGACGAGAACCACAAGGTGTGGGTCGGCGAGACCGAGCGCGACGACGCCAGCGACGACATCCCACACCCCGCGCGCGCGCCGCGCCCCCGCCAGATAGCGCGGCCGGCGTCCGTGCCGCCGCCGCCACCGCCGCCTGAAGAACCCAAGAAGAAAACCGCTACAGCTAAGAAGACGAAAAAGAAGTCTTCTGCGTCAGCGGATGAGTTATACGCCGGCCCGGCGCCGATGATGAACGGGCGCTCATTGGGGCGTGCGCCGCCGGCCTGGGCCGCCGCGCACCCCATGGTGCTGGTGGCGCACCCGGCGGCCACGCTGCCGCACGCTCGGCCCGCCACGCTGGGCCACCGGGGCCGCGTGCCAGCCGCGCTGGCCGCGGGGCCCTTCCCGCCGGGCCCCGGGCGGGGCCGCCTGCAATACGCTACCGTGGACCCGCGCCGCTCGAAGCCCCCTCCTCCGCCGGCGATGAAGGCGGCGCAGAGCATGACGGGGCTGGAAGCCGTGGAGGACGCAGGCGGCATCTACCGGAAGAAGGGGCACATGAACGAGCGCGCCTTCTCCTACAGCATCCGACAGGAGCACCGCAGCAGGTCGCACGGTTCTCTCGCCAACCTGAAGTTCGCAGCTCCACCTGAGGTGAGCTTCTTTTCATTTTCCAATAATTCTCATTCTGCTCGCTCAGCTTAAGAACGGAAGACATTATGTTTGTCTGTAAAGGGTGTTAAATACCAGGCGCTTCGTGGAAGGCACATTGAGGTCCGCATTCCTCTCCAACCGGTACTGGACTGCAGCCGGGGTCCAGCTGTTACGACTTCGACTAACAAGTCTGACTTCCGGCTTCTTTCCCATCGTTCTTAAATCTTTTACCCTACCTTTATAAATATTCATTATGGCTTCATGGGCCAATATAAGGCCGTAAATAGTAGGGTCAAGATAATAAAATGAGTGGCTTCAGCTTTCTCTATAATTAAGTGGATTCGCTACGAAAGGGTCGAACTCGGCAGTCTCCCATGTGATTACGTCATCGAGTATATATGTGTCTGTGCTTGTATATGTGTGTTATAAAGGTATGTAATTATCGTGTCAAGAGCGAACGCTTGCAAAATCAGTTTTTGCACAAAGTGTAAGAAAATTACCGGACTGATATTTTTTGCTGAATAGGCTTGAGTTCGTAATTAAGAATGTTTCGTTTTCAGTAATTATTGTTTGGTAGAAAATACCTTTTAGAAAACTTTCCAGAAATGAAATCGGTATTTCCGTAATATAGCTAACAAATCTAGGTTTTCATACTTTTTATAGTAATTTGCAAGATGTCATTGAAACGACCTTCGGAGCAGTAATAAACGTAATTTAACTGTTTTTCTAGAAGTCAGCAGGTAACTGTAGGTGCGACTAAAATATAAACATCACGAGTTATGATAAAAAGTGTAAGTAAGTAGGTATACGTAATGATCTCATACATAGGTGAACACTTGTAGAAAAATCTTTCACTTTTGGAATATGAAAAAGGCAACGGGACTCGGTATAAGGGTTCCGTAACCAAATGGTAAGACGCTACCCTATTTGGTAATAGGGTCATTAATTTAATAGGGTCACTAAAATGTATTGCATAAACCCTGATAGAGAACTGCCGGGGTTGCGGAATGTTTATAATAGTTACCGTGACCCCGGAACATAAAGGGCAACCGAAGGAACATGAGTGGGTTTTAGTCAGTAAAAGTCTGACACGCCCTCCCGCCGCACCCAGGACGGGAGACGTCATTTGATGATTTCCCACTCACCAAAAAAAAAAGGAACATGAGTGGGTTTTAGTCAGTAAAAGTCTGACACGCCCTCCAGCCGCGCCCAGGACGGGAGACGTCATTTGATAATTATTCCCAAAAAAAAAAATTTGAGAGTTGAAATTTTCACAGATTATGTGTTTCTGTTGCCGCTATAACAACAAATACTAAAAATTAAAAGAATATAAATATTTAATGGGGTTTCCATACAAGAAACGTGTTTTTTTATTTAGTGTTTTATATGGACTGACATCTATGTAACCTCTCGGTAAGAGTATACCGGTTATCAGACTGATAACATCTCATCTCATATCGGACACATAATTCAAGACGCAATTGAAAGACAATAGCAGCGCGACAGCCGGCTGTCTTGGTTGTCGAAACGTTAATGCTTCAGCAATAAAGTTGAAAGACTAGCCTTTCAACGACCAAGCGACAGCCGGCTGTCGGGCTGCTGTTGTCTTTCTATTGTGTCTCGAATCTCGATTGTAGTAGCTGTTTATTACTTTGACAGTAAAATAATTATAAGCCAAAGGTCGATGAATCACACGATGTTTTTAAATACAATACAATGCAATCATTATTATATTTAGACTTGTATTTCTATGCGAGTTCTTAAGCGAAGTTTTCTAACTAATAATAGAATGAAAAAGAATTTACGAACAAAATAACTGTTTTGAGCGTTCCACTAACAGAATTTTACCAGATTCTTATTAAAAATGCATCGTTCTCTTAATCACATGTCTAATTAGTGTAATTTCTTCGTACCTAATTTAATGTATGTTAAAAATGCGTAGAATCCGCTCCAATATTATAAACGCGAAAGTAATTCTGTCAGTCTTTAAGTATGTCACGATTAATAGCTAGAACTTCAGAAATTTGACTTCTACGTTTTTCCTTTACTTGCTGGAATTGACGTTTGCCAAAATTACCGGTTGCACAATGAACTGTTGCCCAAAACAACGATTGCCCGATAAAGACACGAGTGCCATTGAATTTAGTTCTACTAATATTATGAATGTAAAAGTTTGTGTGGAAAATAGATGTTTGATAACCTTTGAAGGATAAAAAGATAACTGTTGAAATTTTAAAGTAATATAGTCAATACTTCAAACTAACAAATAGACAAGACTAAACTAATATATATCTTCTGTCCATTTCTTAATGAAACGGAAAGAGAACGATGAACTTATAGTTTAGTTTGTGAACTAAAGAATCAGCACAACTGTCTCCGTCATATAACCGACAGCCTACACTAGCAAGAAAGAGACAAAGAATTTTTTAGTCAAAGTGCTAACAACCCTATACAGTTCCTAGCTTCATACTCTGCTGTCCCCACAAGCATTAAACCGTGAAGATAGTTCGCAGTCGCGTGTCGCAACTTCTCATGCTGTAACATCGATTAGTCGTCAGCAGTCAAACCAGTTGCGACTTGTCGCTAACGCAACGCAACTGTAGTTTATTGAACTATATTATGTACGCTCTTGTGGGATGTGGGTTGATAAGAAAATGTTTAAATCGTAAAGTTTATTTTTTACTAACTGGCATCGCAGTTTCATTGGTGTTAGCTTATGTTTTTGATTACTGCTCCGCTCCAGTAAGTTACAGCGTGATGTTAAGAAGCCTATATCTTATTCTGATGTATAAGCTATATTACTGTCAAGTTTCATCAAAATCCGTCCAGTACTTTTTGCGTTAAAGAGTGACAAACATCCACAACACACACGTGCAAATGTTCACATTTATAATATTAATAGGACTACTTTTCGCCGGCGCTTCCCTTGCGTGAATGTTAAAACTTCCATTCTCTATTTTACCAATTTAGGGTAAGAATTTCCAAAAACCCTTTCTTAGTGGTTACCAACTCTTAACAAAGAACACATCCGTCATGTTTCACGTCTCTAGGACTAGCGGTTGAGCTGAACGTTGATGTATCAGCAATCCGTCAGTCAGTTCACCATTTTACATATCCAATGTAGATTATTAATTTGCCTGCTAATCGCTACAACGAATAATATTTAAAAATATATATATATACACACTCTTAATTTTTTGACCGTCTTTTTGGTCTAGTAGTTAGTGATTCTACTGTTACATCTGAGGTCGTGGGATCGATTCCCACCCAGCGCAAATCTTTGTACGGTGAGCACGATTAGTTGCTCTGTGTCTGGGTGTTATTTACCTGTACTATGTATGTATTTATAAATTATATAAGTATGTTTATCAGTTGTCTGGTTACCATAGTACAAGCTCTGCTTAGTTTGGGATCAGATGACTGTGTGTAAGTTGTCCAAGGATTCAAGCATAAGGATATACTTTTAAATGCAAAAAGTAAAACTGATTTTCCCTATTCTTTGCGTCAAATAAATTGCCAATGTCAGTTATACAATGACTTGGCAGCCATTGCTAAAGTTATTACAAAATAAACCTTCGACTCAGCAAATATCGCAATACGCTAAATAACAAACGCGAATAACTCATCATTCGTCACGTTTGTCGAGGCGTGACAAAAAACTTTACCTGCACCACAGATAATATAAAAAGTAAAGGTTTCAACGAATAAAAGGATAATTGTTTGACTGTCTGTCGTTTCAACGCACAGCCCAGATTCCTGACTATGCCGTGATTTATCTTAATATTATAAATGCGAAAGTAACTCGGTCTGTCTCGTTTTCACATCAAAACTATTAAACCGATTTAAATGAAATTTGGTACAGAGATAGTCCATAGCCTGAGACAGGACGTAGAATAGATTTGATCCCAAAATTCCCACGGGAACGTGTATTATACGAAAATCGCGTTGTAGTTTTAAAGACCTATGCATTCATGGGGACAAACAGATAGTGGAGAACGACTTTGTTTTAAACTATGTAGTGAAGAAAATGGTGCCGATTTCCTTGTTCACAAACTAAACCAAATAATAACCAAATAACAAACTAAACCAAATTAAACTTAAGTGCATATTTCTCTTTCCATTTAATTAAGAAAAGGACAGAACATCAAATATTAGATAAGTGCTGTCAAATTAAGACACTCCATAGATAATTTGGACGCTATTAAAACTTGGCGACTAAAGATACGTCGACTTACTTCAGGCGCTATCTAATTTGACAGGTCTAAACAAATATGTATCTTCTGTCCTTTTCTTAATGAAATGGAAAGAAAAAGATGCACTTAGCTTACATTTAGTGTAATTTGTGAATAAGAGAATCATTACCATTATGTGACGTATAAAATTTTAAGTTTATGCTTACACAGCACTATCTATGTGCACGCGTTGAAGTCTTTTCTATTAAAATTATGTTAGCTCAATTCCAAATAAAAAGAGTTACATGTTTCAAGCGCAGGTCTACAATTACTATTGCAGTTTTGAATTTTTTTTACATTATTTTTGTATATAATACTAGCTTTTGCCCGCGGTTACGCTCGCGTTAAAAAGAGACATAAAAAGTAGCCTATGTTACTCTCCATCCCTTCAACTATCTCCACTTAAAAAATCACGTCAATTCGTCGCACCGTTTTGCCGTGAAAGAAAGACAAACATACAGACAGACAGACACACTTTCCCATTTATAATATTAGTATGGGATACCCATTGGCTTAGAATCGTGAAATTTGGAAAAAATCTGTGTCTTATAGCAGTGGTATAGTAAAAATCTTAAACTCGTAATAAAAATAATCTTGTAAAATAGTATTTCTTTAACGAACGTACTACGAGTTTGCACATCCTTATGACGTGGGTCCGAGTCTTAACTGAACTTTTTTTAGGTTTCTGTACGTCCGAGATAAAAACGGAATCTTTATAGGTTGTGTCTGTCTGTCCGATACTCCTTTAACGTTATCTCCAAAATACTGTGTTAAAATACCATGAAATCGCAGGAAAAACCTGAAGAACGGAATTTAGTTTTACGTGGAATTTACAAGTTTTGACTCTCGCTTTTTTTTACTTAAAATGCATTAAACACCTGAACCTTACTCATACCTCACTCCAAATTTAATGAAAATGGCATCAAAATCCGTTCATTAGTGTTAGAGCATATCGTGACAATAAACTTGTAGATACTACAAAACTTTGAAAGTTTAAAAAAAAAACGTTTTCCTCAAGTAATAACCGTGAATAAACCAAATAACTTAATCAACTAAGTTCATACAACACAGTTACACTGCTCTACTTTACTTAAAGGCCACAGTTCATCGTGGGACACCTATTGTCAACTTTACCACCTTACACCAACCTCCGGCCAAACGAATTTGACCCCTATAACTTACGTGTTAAGAGTTAATAGCACTCACCCATTGTCAACCTTACCAACTTACACCAACTTCCAGCCAAGCGATTATGACCCCTATAACTTGTCGATTAAGAGTTAAAAGAACTGCATGTTCAAGGTGGTGTAAAGAGTCCCACGTTGTATGGACCATTGCACGGTGATGGGTCAATGTTCTTATGTTACGATAGTTTTTTCTTTAATGGGGAGTTTGATTGAAGGGGAGTTACTGAGGTAGTTAATATCGATGGGAGTTAATTGATAGGTTTTGCTGTTAAGTGTCTAGTTTTCTGTAGACTTGATTTACATAGAATAGGTTTAAGGAATCACTTTCGGAAGTTTCGGACTAGGTAACGGTTCAAGAGGTAATTTGACTTCGGTGCTAAAATCCGTACTAAGCGCCTTACTAATAATCGCTGCATAAAGTTATGACGGGTTTATACAAAAAAAAATGTATGGTTACACAGACTTTATATGACATAACTTTACACAGTGATTATTAGTAAGGGCATAATATTATAAATGCGAAAGTAACTCTGTCTGTCTTCACGCCTAAACCACTGAACCGATTTGAATGAAATTTAGTACAGATATAGCCTGGGACCCAAGAAAGGACATAGAATAGTTTTCATCCCGAAAATCCCCCGGGAACGGGAACTATTATTCCACGAACGAAGTCGCGGGCAAAAGCTAGTATTTATAATAAAAATACAGTCTTAACAACTGTCTCAGAGAGTGCAAAGTCGTTACGGGCAGTCAGAAGCCAGAAAGTCTGGCCAGTCTAACTGAGGGTTACTGTGTCGCTCAGTACCTGGTCTGATACGCAGTCGCTCCATGAAAGACGGTTTTTTATCCGACTTCTAAAAAAAGGAGGAGGTTCTCAATTCGGATGTATGTATGTTTTTTTTTTATGTTTGTTCGCGGATATCTCCATCGTTTACCAATCGATTAGAACAATTCTTTTTTTGTTTGAAAGGGTAGACTTCCCAAATGGTCCCATTGTCATCAGGTCCAGGATCATGGTATCATGCCGAAATCGAGGGAACTCCTCAATTTTTATAGAAATACGTACATTTTTTTTTAAATTTACTCTAAAACGTAGTCAGACATTGAGACTAACTAAAAATTCCAAAAATAAAAAGCTTTTTCCAAAAAATAATAACTATTTCGGAAGTCGGTGGCTTTTCTTCTGCCGGCCTTTTTGATGTGTTGCCACCGACTTCCAAAATAGTTATTTTTGTGCTTTTAGTTTTTGAAGTCAGTTATTTTCTTTTTTTGGAAAAAGCTTTTTTGACTGTATACGGCTAACTGGAAGCTGATTCTAACGTAGTTGGGAAAAGGATAGAGAGATGATATTTTAGCGTAAAGACCTCTTATCAAAAGAGAAGGATTGAGCATTAAGGTACAATTCCGAGACGGGCCGCAGACTGCAACCGCAGGCGACACTGCGGCTACCGGCTGCAGCTACCGCAATGCTGCCTGCGGTCGCTATTCCAACCGCGGCTGCATGCCGTGACTGCACAATGCACAGAACCGTGCCTCAGTTGTTCCAGTGCCTTCGTGCGAGACACAATGTTGGACTCTACCGATAGTGTACTAATGTGTCTTTTACTAGAAGAGGAAGATGATGACGACTTGTTATTATATGCCAAAAGAAAAAGAAAAGAACATTTTTGACATTTTTGTACGTGTGAACTCTCTGCGGTTCGCGACACGACTGGCGCTGCAGCCAGCAGTCGCTGCGCGCCGCGGCTGCACGCTGCGCGCCGCGACTGCAGGCAGCAGTGTAGTCGCGCTTGGAATCAATTTCATAGATATTCATAGAAACAAGTGGTGTCGCTTGCAGTTTGCGGTTGCAGTTTGCGGTCTGCGGCCCGTCTCGGAATTGTACCTTTAATTACTTCGCTTGTTCAAAGCGGGTTGATGATTTCTAAGTAAGTCTAGGTTTCCGAACTTTTTTCCCTTGAAGATATCTTTTGGTTTATATATGTATTTTATCATTGCAATCAATTATTGCGAAGCCCTTACATACGCTTTTTAGCGTACTTGAAGTATAACAACCATAGACATTGAGTAGCTTTACTTTGTTCTTAAACTCTTCATTTAACCTTTAGGCCCTTGAACACACGTGATTCGTGACACACTAGAATGACAATAGCAGCGCGACAGCCGGCTATCGCACTGTTATTGGCGCCGATTCTCTTGTTCACAAACTAACGTAAATTTAAGTTAAGTGCATCTTACTCTTTCCATTTAATTAAGAAAAGGACAGAAGATAAAATAATAGTTAAGTCCTGTCAAATTTAGACACTCCATAGATAATTTAGACGCGTTTTAAAAACATGGCGTCTAAATATACGTCAATTTTCTTCCGGCGCTGTCTAATTTGACAGGATTAAACTAAATTGTGTCTTCTGTCCTTTTCTTTTAAGAAATGGAAAGAGAAAGATGCATTTAACTCAAAATTAGTCTAGTTTGTGACCAAGGGAATCGGCACCACTGTCTTTCTAAATTGTCTTGAATGTGAATGTGTGTTTGAAGTTTTAATACAAAGTTTCGCAGTCTAGTCTGTCTGTCCCGTCATCGTCTATTGCCCTCAACAGATCTTGATGCTATGCTCCATAATTATCACTTTCGCTGTATTTCATGATTTCATAATGGCGCGCATATCTCAATATTACCAACGTTCAATTACAGGCGATAATTGTTATTCGTTCCGTGCCAGCACACAGATGATTGAAACAATATAGTGATCTAGAATGTGAAGAAAAATTAATGATTTATTTGAGCTGTTTGAAGTGGGTTGTCTATTGTTTGCCCGAAGATTATAAGCCATAATCATCATTTTCCCGAATTTCATTTACCCGAATTTCATTTGCCCGAATGTTTCATTTGCCCTAAAAGACATATGACATACTTTTAATTGCCCGAATTTTAGATACCATAAGATACGAATGCCATAAGTATTGTTTCCCATATTTTTATGTGCCATAATAATTATTAGACATAATATTTAAATGGCATAATATTTAAATGGTATAACAAGTATTAGACAAATATTTAAGCCCCGTAATGGTTTTTTTTCTGTGCATGGTTGATGGTGGGCTAGGTCGACGGACTTCTGTGTGGTTTATAAAAAAATAACCACGAAGGGGATGGCGGGGTCTATTCGCTCGCTTCGCTCGCTCACACGACCCCGCCATCCCCTTCTAACCTAACCTGTCCGAGTCGGGGTGCCCTAAAGTCCCAATTGCATCCAATTTCTCTTGATATAAACAACCGTTATACACCCGATGTCGATGGCAAATTATGTTATGGCATATCATAATTATGGCATGTGATAATTAGGACATGTGATAATTATGGCTTACAATGATTATGGCAAATGATGTTATGGTAAGTGACTTTATGGGAAACAATGATTCTGGCACGTGACTAATATGGCAAATGAGAGTAGGGCAAATGAGTATTATGTCGTATGATATTATGGCTGTTGACTATTATGGCAAATGAAATTAGGGCAAATAAAATTCGGGTAAACGGCGGTATACCTTTGAAGTGTTCTTGTTGATAGAAAAATGGTTTAATTGTATCAAAAAGTAATGTTACAACTTTAGTAAAAGTGAAAAGTTGTGATGAGTGATGTTTATTACTTTTTTACGCATGAACTAGTGTATGGATTTTAATGAAACTTTATAGTAGTACTAGCTTTTGCCCGCGACTTCGTCCGCGTGGATTAATAGCTCCCGTTCCCGGAGGATTTCCAGGAAAAAAACTATCCTATGTCCTTTCTCGAGTCCCAGACTATATTTGTACTAAATTTCATTCAAATCGGCTCAGTGGTTTAGGCGTGAAGAAGAGCACAGACAGACAGACAGAGTTACTTTCGCATTTATAATGTTAGTACGGATAGATTTATAATCTGCACTAATTTTATAAAGACGAAAGATTTGTTTGTTTGTATTGGATAAACTCTAAAAGCACAGAAGCGAATTTAAAAATTCTTTCACTTATGTAAAGCCACATTATCAGCGAGTAATATGGGTTATATAACATTACGCTAAGATTCACGGGAGCGAAGCAGTAGACGAGGGTAAAGCCACGAGGGACAGCTAATAATAACAGACAGATAATAAAACATGAACTGTCGGTCAATAGTTTTTAAGAAAGACAAACAGACGTTGTTTTGTTTTATAATAAGTAAGGAATCGGTCATTATTCGCACATAATAGTATAGCATAGAGAGTTATTAGCAATGTAACAAGCTATTGTTTTTCACCCGGTCGTGCTCGGCTGGCGCTGCACCTAATTGACGAATGAAACCGAAGAATAAAACAATGCGATACAATTTGAATGTTCTTTTAGTGTTTTAGAGGTTATGGTAATTAGTACCTATTGATTTAATTGATTGAAAATTCAAACAAATTACTAGGTTGTGGAGGTCTGATAGGCAGTCGCTTCACGTAAAACACTAGTATCCAGCTGAATCCAGTTAGGCTGGGAGATAACCCCAACATAGTTGGGAAAAGGCTTGCTAGGGGGATGATGTTTGATAGAAAATTCAAATAATGCTATGTGACGTTTCTATTCAAGTCGCAATTACATTTCAGCGACAATCAATGTCAAAAACCTGCCTTTGGTGTCGATTCCCTTGTTTACAAAGTAAAATACACGCTACACTAGCTCATTCCCCCGTCTCCGTTTTTCCACCGGACATCTAGACGTACGGCGGGATACCACTCTTTCTTGGTCGATATTCCTCGTATCCGCACGCAGCGTTTCTCGAATCCTTTTATTATGCGCACCGCAAAAGAATGGAATTCCCTGCCGGCGTCTGTGTTCCCAAATGCATATAACCTGGATGTATTTAAGAGACGAGTGCATAGGCATCTTTTGGGTGAGCTCGCTCCATCGTAGGCCCCGTCTTTGCCCTCGGGATAGTCTGGGACGAAGAGCAAGCACATGTGTAATAAAAAAAAATTTTGGTTGAATGCATCTTTCTCTTTCCGCTTCATTAAGAAAAGGACAGAAGATACATATTAGTTTAGTCTTGTCAAATTAGGTAGCGTCTGAAGTAAATCGACGTAATTTTAGTTGCCATGTTTTTAATCGTGACTGAATTATCTATGGAGTGTCTTAATACGACAGGACTGAACTAATATTTTATTTCTGTCATTTTCTTAATGAAATGGAAAGAGAAAGATGCACTAAACATAAATTTAGTTTTCTCAATCGGCACCATTGTTTATTTAACTCGACCAAAAACTTGGTATAATCGACTGGCTTTTAGTACCAATTTGTTTAACAAAACGAGGCTTATGATATTAAGATTGGAATGTTAATAACTCCAAAACGAGTTTTGTTCAATACTATTCAAAGTGTAGGTTTGTCCTCGAATAAATTGTTTCTTAATATTTGAGTTCTATCTTTAGCTATATGGGCTGTGAAGGTTATACTTGCTGAATATCAACTTGACTATAAACTATTTCAACCTTCGAACACACGTGATTCGAGACACAATAGAAAGACAATAGCAGCGCGACAGCCGGCTGTCGCTAGGTCGTCGTAAGTTTAAAAATCGGTTCTCTGGTTTATCAGTCATGGAGTGACATGCAGACACCGATAGCGTTATTCCTTATTTATTAAATGATGGGCCTGTTGTTCTAATGGTCAGTGACCCTAACAGCTAAGCCAGTGACTAACAATCATGCTAATCACACAAAGTTTGTCCTGGGTGGGAATCGAACCCACGGATTCCCACCCAGGACAAACTTTGTGTGATTAGCATGATTGTTTGTCCTGTGTTTGGGTGTAATTTATCTATAATATATGTATTTATAAATTATATAAGTATGTATATCAGTTGTCTGGTTACCATAACACAAGCTCTAAGCAGAGCTTAACTTGGGATCAGATGACCGTGTGTGAGTTATCCCAGTATATTTATTTATTTATAGTGGTCAGTGACCCTAAAGCCGGGTCTCCACTAGGCAACAATTGACCCGCAACATGTTGCACAACAAGTTGCTCAACATGTTGAAAGTCAGCGCGGAACTTTTGTTGAACAACGTTGTCTGTCTACGCATCTCCAGTCGTCGCCAACATGTCGCCAGAGGAACTTGTATTAATTTCAGCGGCACTGGTTATAATTTTATCGAAAAATGCATCAAAAAGAAAAAAACCACGTTGGTGGGTTAAAAAATACCTACAAAACAAACAAAATGTAAAAACGCAAAAACCCTCATTGATACTCAACTAACAATGCTTTTTAAACAAACAACAAGCCGCGCGTCTTGTTGCGCGCCAGCTAGCAACGTCGCGTGCTGTTGGGCAGCGTTGCCGTACATGTTGAGCGTCACGTGTCGCGCGCCAAATGTTGCCTAGTGGAGACCCGGCTTAACTGCTGAGCCAGAGGTCGTGGGTTCGATTCCGACCCAGGACAAACTTTGTGTGATGAGCATAATTGTTTGTTTTGTGTCTGGGTGTAATTTATCTATAATATGTAATATGTATGTATTTAAAAATTATATATCAGTTGTCTGATTACCATAACATAAGCTCTGCTTAGCTTGGGATCTGATGGCCGTGTGTAAGATGTCCCAGGATATTTATTGATTTATTATTTATTTATAAATAACGGACTGAACATGCGAGTGAAACAGAGAAAAGAGAAAAGTCAAGTCTCCTCATGTAGACTTACTGTTGAAACATTGTTATGTTTTACACCACGTCGTAAAACATCGCCTCGTTGGTTAATACGAAAACATTTCCATTTAAGTGCCCATTAAACCTACATTAATGACGTTTATTAACACTTTCTTTAAAAATGTACATTGCTGTTAATATGGCATGTTTGTGGACGCGTGTGTCGATGACTTTTATGCAATAATGCGTAAAAAGTTAGCCTTATTCATGCGTCGAATTAGGAATGGCAATAAAATCCTAAAGATGTGTGTCGTGATGGCCCAGTGGATAAGGCGCCCGCCTCTCGTGTAAGAGGTTGTGGGTTCGAATCCGGGCAAGTACCAATGTGACGTTTTCAATTCATATGTACTTTCTAAAGTTTATCTTAGACATCACTGACATCCCGTGCCTCGGAAAGCACGTAAAGCCGTTGGTCCCGGTTGTCATTCGTAGAACTTTGACAGTCGTTACTATGACCAGTCTAACCAAGAGGTATCGTGTCGCCCAGTTACTGGGTTGTGGAGGTCAGGTATAGTCGCTCCACGTAAAACACCGGTATCCAGCTGAATCCGGTTAGGCTGGCAGCCGACCCCAACACGATTGGGAAAAGGCTAGGGAGATGATGAATAAAATCCTAAAGATGATCGCTGAAAGCCTAGAGTTGTCTGTATGGCATAGGTTTATAAAACTGCATATTTTTTCGTGAAGTTTAATTCCTGTTTAAGTTTCGGTCACTAACATATTATTTTACTAGCTTTTGCCCGCGACTTCGTCCGCGTGGAATAGTTCCCGTTCCCGGGGGATTTTCGGGATGAAAACTATCCTATGTCCTTTCTCGGGTCCCAGAGTAACTATATCTATACCAAATTTCATTCAAATCGGTTCAGTGGTTTAGGCGTAAAGAAGAGACAGACAGACAGAGTTACTTTCGCATTTATAATATTATAGTACGGATTAACTAGCGACCCACCCCTAATTACATGTGTGTTAAGAATATTTAAAAATCCCGGCGTTTTTCTACTATAATACACACACATACATAATTATCTACCTTCCTCTCGAATAACTCTATCTAGTAAAAAAACCGCATCGAAATCTGTTGCGTAGTTTTAAAGATCTAAGCAAGCACAGGTGTTACGAATCTCTGAAAATCTTCTTATTTCTTTCTTAACTAACATTGAAGCTAACAAAATTAAAAAGTTTGTTGAGACGCTCTAATCTTCAAAACTAGTAGTCCAATTCTGATTTTTTCGCTAATACATTACAATACATTAAAATTATATAATTTAACTGCTATAGGCTATATTTTATGATGTACTTGACCTCCACGGAGACGAAATGGCGTGTAAAAACTAGTTCATAATAATAGTAACACTACAATTAATATTTATTTTCTTTTTAATGCGTTTACAGATACCAATCGCACAAAAAAGTTCGACAAGTGTAGAAGGTCCCATTAAAAGAACAGTTACAATTTAAAATTAGAAGACCGTCTGCGAAAATGGCGGACAACCATAAACAAGAACTCTCGGTAGCCATTACTCATAATGAAAGAGCCATAAAAACAGAATGGCCTACAATAAGACCTTGTCACAGGTAATTAATCTGGCAAATCAAAGGTTGTTCGCTACTACAGTTCGAGTCGTAACGAAACGTGTGTTATTAGCATATCTATAACAATTTTGTCCCATATAACAACTGCGCGTATCTTTCGTACAATTAGTGGTTACGGATTCGTTGTGTCTTGTCAATCGATGGCTAGGGATGGTACTTTTAGACTTTGTATGTAGAACGTTTTTATAGATTTGAAACTCGCTCGTTGTGAGCTGAAATTTTAATGTAAGATTTCAAGCTCACGGTCAAATTTTGAGTCAATTGATACTTTAACTGATTAAGCAGGTGGCTATAATTATAGTCTGGCTTAGAATTTATTTAACATTTCACAATGACACAATGCTTTTTAATTGTAATTGGGTCAACCAGTTAAACCAACAAAGAAATTTCGTTAATAATTTAGGTTTTAGCTAAGTTAAAACTCCTAACTAGTATGGTTGATTAATTTATTATGTAGTTTAATATTTTTTCCAACTGTTTGAAGTGTTATAAGACCTACCATTGATTCTGACAAATGTATAGGTATAATTTACATTTACTTACATTTTTGACATTTCTTATGTTTATGGTACATATAAGATGCGAGTCAATTTTGAACAGCTTTAAATACATGGTGGCATAGTAGGCCAGTCATCTAAGACATAAAAATCGCGTTAGGTCGCAATAAATTGCAAGGTTCTGATTTTTTGTGATGTTGTTAGGATAGATACCAATGGTGTAAATCTAGATTTGCAACCTTGAAAGACCTGTGCTAACTTCGTGGTGCTCGAAAAACCTCGAAATTTTCGAACCTTTTTCAGTTTTTGGCTTACAACTTCTAAAATATGTATTTTGCAGCAAAGTCATCTATGAAACGTTTAAATAAGACAAAATAAGCAACAAAATGAGTGTAACCCCAGCTCTGTATGTTTAATAGATCTCAAGATATGACATTTCGAAAATGGGCAATTTTTCCCAAATTTTATCGAATTTGTAGTTGGCTAGACTTTAGATCGAAATACTGTCCTAAATACTCATCCTACAAGGAAAGTCAATAGAAGTTAAGTTGTAGAGCAGTTATTTAGCTTTAATTTAAGTGTAATGGAACTGTTCAGGACCAATAGTTCTCATATTATGAGGTAAATAAGGAAATCAGATTTTTTTCGAAATTTCTCTAGTAATATAAATATTACTTTAAAAATAAAATAAAACAGACAATTCAGTAAATACTTTTTATTGAATAAAATAAAATTTAAAACTATGTATATATTTAAATTATATATATATTTAGAATAATAATTAATATTCGTTGATTCTTTAATTTTAAGTATAAAAACCATAACTTCAACTGTAGTTAATTGTTAATTTGTTATGTATCTGTGGAGGCCTGTCATTAGCAACATCATTATATATTTTTGTTACCTAATATTATATTATTAGTCTGTAAGCCTTCTTAAAACTAATAAAATAAAAAGGAAATCGAATTTCGCAAGATATAGTTATTTTTTCTTATTCATTGTTGAATGGAATTTACAATACTAGCAGTCCTCCCCGACTTCATCCGTGGTACATACATAGCCTATGTTACTCACGGATAAAATACCTATCCAAAGAGGAAAGAATTTTTGAAATCGGCCTCGTAGTTTTTGAGTTTATCCATTACAAAACAAACAAACAAATAAACAAATCTTTTCACTTTATATTAAGTATAAGTAAGTATGTATGATTGATGGCGTCATAAGTTCTATCAAAATTGTTGTTTTAACTTTCGAGTACGGGCCAGATATACTTTGACTAATTTTAAAAATAGAATATTTGTACTTGCCGAAAATAAAAAAGAAATTAATTTTTATTCATTTTTAAATATAGAGTGGTCGAAGAAGGAAGATAGAGTCGCGGTTATCGCGTTGCACCGCTATGGTTACGCGTCAATAGAGATTTTCAAAATTCTGCAAAAGTTGAAAATAACACTACGGTTTGTTTATCGCACTATCAAACGATACATTGAAGATTCAAGCTTCAAAGATCGTGAGAGAAGCGGCCGACCTCGTACAGTTAGGACACCAGCGGTCATCAAAGCAGTGAAGGCGCGAATTCAACGAAATCCCTCGCGTAAACAAAAAATCTTAGCTCTTGAGATGGGGCTTAGCAGAACCACGGTTAGAAGAGTGTTAAACGAAGACCAGGGACTACGAGCTTATCGTAAGAAGCTGGTCATTTTTTGAACGAGCGTTTGAAAAAAATTAGGCTAGAATGATCCCGCGCTTTGTTACGGTGGTACGCTGGAATAAACATCGCGAAATTTTATTTTCAGATGAAAAAAAAATTACCGTTGAAGAAAGTTATAACAAACAAAATGATTAGGTGTATGCCCACAGCAGAGAAGAAGCGAGCGCGCGTATTCCGAGGGTCCAGCGTGGGCATTATCCTTCCTCACTCATGGTTTGGCTTGGAGTCTCATATTCAGGCTTAACTGAGGTGTTTTTCTGTGAAAAAGGTGTGAAAACCAGTGGGTATACCGCCGTTTACCCGAATTTTATTTGCCCTAATATCATTTGCCATAATAGTCAACAGCCATAATATCATACGACATAATACTCATTTGCCCTACTCTCATTTGCCATATTAGTCACGTGCCAGAATCATTGTTTCCCATAAAGTCACTTACCATAACATCATTTGTCATAATCATTGTAAGCCCTAATTATCACATGCCCTAATTATCACATGCCATAATTATGATATGCCATAACATAATTTGCCATCGACATCGGGTATGTAACGGTTGTTTATATCAAGAGAAATTGGATGCAATTGGGACTTTAGGGCACCCCGACTCGGACAGGTTAGGTTAGAAGGGGATGTCGGGGTCGTGTGAGCGAGCGAAGCGAGCGAATAGACCCCGCTATCCCCTTCGTGGTTATTTTTTTATAAACCACACAGAAGTAGGAGCCCCGCGAAGCGGGGCTCCGTCGACCTAGCCTACCATCAACCATACACAGAAAAAAGAACCATGCACAGAATAAATAAGTTTATTCTTATTTGTTATGCCATTTAAATATTATGTCTAATAATTATTATGGCACATAAAATTATGGCAAACAATACTTATGGCATTCGTATCTTATGGTATCTAAAATTCGGGCAATTAAAAGTATGTCATATGTCTTTTAGGGCAAATGAAACATTCGGGCAAATGAAATTCGGGTAAATGAAATTCGGGAAAATGATGATTATGGCATATAATCTTCGGGCAAACAATAGACAACCAAACCAGTGCCGTTGTGTACCAAAATACCGTCCTATCGAATATAGTGGAACCTCTTTCTCAAGCAATGTTCAAAAACAGACATTGGATATTCCGACAAGATTCTGCACCAGCTCATAGGGCACGAAGCACGCAAAACTGGTTGACCGCCCTTGGAATTGACTTCATCGGGCATGAAGACTGGCCCTCTTCTAGTCCAGATTTAAACCCCCTGGACTACAAGATATGGCAATATTTGGAGGAGAAAGTCTGCGCTAAACCTCATAGGAATTTGGAGTCTCTCTGAGTATCTCTGGTTAAAGCAGCGGCAGAAATAGATATGAATGTGGTGCGTGCTGCGATCGATGACTGGCCGCGTCGATTAAGGGAATGTATTAAAAATGGAGGGTAATTTCGAATAATGTAAATAAATTTGTATTGTACATTTAATTATCTTTCATTTAATATATAATTTTCAATTAATTATCAAAAATTATATCGTTAATTACATTAAAAGTTTTTGACTGAATTTATGACTTGACTAGGTATATATATATTATATTTTATTTTATCTTATTATTTTTTTAATTAATTAGTATTAAGAAGGCTTACAGACTAATAATATAATAATAGGTAACAAAAATGTATAATGATGTTGCTAATGACAAGCCTCCACAGATACATAACAAATTAACAATTAACTAAAGTTGAAGTTATGGTTTTTATACTTAAAATAAAAGAATCAATGAATATTAATTATTATTCTAAATATATATATAATTTAAATATATACATAGTTTTAAATTTTATTTTATTCAATAAACAGTTTTTACTGAATTGTCTGTTTTATGTTATTTTTAAAGTAATATTAATATTACTAGAGAAATTTCGAAAAAAAATCTGATTTCCTTATTTGCCTCATAATATGAGAACTATTGGTCCTGAACAGTTCTTTTTACACTTAAATTAAAGCTAAATAACTGCTCTACAACTTAACTTCTATTGGCTTTCCTTGTAGGATGAGTATTTTAGACAGTATTTCGATCTAAAGTCTAGCCAACTACAAATTTGATAAAATTTGGGAAAAATTGCCCATTTTCGAAATGTCATATCTTGAGATCTATTAAACATACAGAGCTGGGGTTACACTCATTTTGTTGCTTATTTTGTCTTATTTAAACGTTTCATAGATGACTTTGCTGCAAAATGCATATTTTAGAAGTTGTAAGCCAAAAACTGAAAAAAGTTCGAAAATTTCGAGGTTTTTCGAGCACCACGTAGTTAGCACAGGTCTTTCGAGGTTGCAAATCTAGATTTATACCATTGGTATCTACCCTAACAACATCACAAAAAATCAGGACCTTGCAATTTATTGCGACCTAAATGTCTTAAATGACTGGCCTATAGTATCATTTTAAGAAATCAATTTGGCAGAAAACGTACACGAACCATAATGACAACGCATGTTGCGGAATGTTTATAGTGGTTACCGTGACCCTGGAACATAAAGGGCAATCGAAGGAACATGAGTGGGTTTTAGTCAGTAAGAGTCTGACACGCCCTCCCGCCGCACCCAGGACGGGAGCAGTCATTGGATGATTTCCCACTCACCAAAAAAAAAAAACCATGACAACGCAAAAATTCCTTAAAACGCCACAATAACTGTCACTACTTTTACGAAGTTGACAGCCCTAACAGCCAAATCAATCTAGCGGTGCCGCAGTTACACCTCATTGTTTAACAGCTCACTACACAATGTTAACTAGATCTATTCCACGACAGTCCGCTACTCTGAGAATCATTTAGTGTGTCAGTCTGTTACGATCGCGGAGATGACTAATACCATGAAAAAAGGTTGTAAAAAATGCCTCTAGTTCGTTTGTTACGGTGGGAAATTGACGGGCCTGTTAGTCTAAGGCGGTTTGTCCGCTGTCGTCACGCCTATGAGAACGGGATGACAGTGGAAATCAGTAAAATCATATTTTTTTGTAAATAGGTTATACTAGGCGTATTTTTGGTCTTGCTCAACCCGCTAGGAGATGATTCTACCCATTAAAACAAACAACTTTTGTTATGGAACCAACTCTGAAATCTCGAAAAAAAAATCAGCTGTTCCATAAATTTTATGGTCGGGTGGGTATTAAACTTTTGTTAGAAACAGCTGATATTTTTTTCGAGATTTCAGAGTTGGTTCCATAGTATACATGTTCCTAGTATATATATATTCCTGTTCTGACAGTGCAAGCATAGTGAGACGAGTTTAGTGTGAGGTGACGTGACGCGCGGTGGACACGCGGTTATAGTAAATGTATATTGTCACCACTTTGGCGCCGTCATCTCATTAGGTTCCATAGTATACATGTTCCTAGTATATATATATATTCCTGTTCTGACAGTGCAAGCATAGTGAGACGAGTTTAGTGTGAGGTGACGTGACGCGCGGTGGACACGCAGCTATTGTAAATGGTATTGATCACCACTTAGACGCCGGCGTCATCTCATTCTCGTTGACGTAACGGTGACGGCGGCGGTGGACAAACGGTCTAACAAGTGGTTAGTAACCCTGACTGCTAAGCCGAAGGTCGTGGGTTTCATTCTCACCCAGGATAAAGTTTATGTGATGTGTATGATTGTTTGTGCTGTGTCTAGGTGTCGTTTATCTATGTTAATATTTATCAGTGCTTTTTTTTTGGGGTGTGGGAAATCATCAAATGACTTCTCCCGCCATGCGGCGGGAGGGCGTGTCAGACTTTTACCACAGATTAATAAATAGTTTGCTTTTACCGACTAAAACCCACTCATGTTCCTTCGGTTGCCCTTTATGTTCCGTATTTATAATTATTACATAGTTTTACTTTTTAGTTTTATTTTATTGTTGAAAAGACATATCAGTCCAAGGATATCTTATTTTTGAGATCCTAAAGGTCACACATCTATTCAAAAAACCTCAAACAAAAATTATGAATATGGTACCAAAACAGTTCTTTTAGTATTATTATTTCCATATTCCACATTCCTCTAAAGACGTATTTTATAATCATTATTAGAAGATTATACAAAACTGTCGTCTACATAATCTGGGTGTTTGTTAATAATTGTATAATGTATAAATTATACAATTTTTGTCCTTGATAACATGCTGACTTTGACCGGCTCTGTTAAGTTACAGCATCCTCGGAATTGGGATAAAAATGAATGTTTTGACACTTTTATTGTCCATGGCTCGTCGAAGTTTAGTTAAATGTCATAAAAAAAAATCATAAAATATCATATTTATTTTGTAAATAGGTTTATCATAACACTTTTACACGTCTAATTTTTTTTTTGTTTTGTGTGTGTTTTGTCGTTGTGTGTTGTTTTCTGAATCCTTTTCAAGTAGCAATTATACGATGTCAGGAAGATAATTTCAATATAATATTATCTATTACTTCTTCTCCGTCGCTACATTTTTTGGCAGAATGGTCAACTTTAACTTCAACTCTTTATTAATGGCATTTGTGGAAAACACACCATAATTCTGCCACGAACGACCATGTTTATTTTACAATATCTCAAACGAAGAAAGATTTATAACAAAAATATATGCAATATGACTGCGATGGTCTCCTCCTTGTGAAGAGACCTGGTCCGTCAGAGCCTCGTCAGTAAATCAGTAGGATGTGCCACGTGCAGGTAAGGCTGGTTTTGACCCTGGAGGTGATGGTAGGGCCACTTACACCCCGGCAGAATGGTCGTTATCCTCGCTTTAAAGTTAGTGACGTATTTGACAATACGGTTGCATCGTGTCACTAACCCGTGATAAGAGAGTGAAGTAGGAATGATCGGCTGGGTTATTACCTATGAAACAGCAATCAGCAATATCTGCGCAGTGATCGCGCGATCATTGCGCGATCAATCTCATAGCGTCAAAAAAAATCGTATTATGTATGAATCGATTGCTAATCGCTCGCCAATTGTTCTAATGCACTCATTGCTTCGATGACGATGAAGTAGCAATAGCTGGAACTAATTAAATATCAACTTAAAAACAAAATTTAACTTTGCTCTTAAAAACCATAAGTTATCGAAATCACCAAAAGAAAAATGCATGTTTTAGTTAACTGATTGCTCCACAGAGGCAGCACTGTCGCTAGATTGCTATTTGACTTAACGTATTTTGAATTGACGTTTGAGAAGCAAATATTGCGGAATTATCGCGATCGCCCGGCTTCTGCAAGATACGTAATCCCGTCGCCGTTCTTCTTATGATGGGTATCTAGCGCGCGTGTTGACAATTTAATAATTTTAGAAAGAAAGAAAGAATACACATTTGTTCTGGACACACACAGACACACAATTAAAAACAATAACAATTGACGAACAAAGCGTACAATCATGGATACCTCAATCAATCAATACCTCAGCATGGAGCTGCGTCAGAGAGTCGCAGCGCTGGTATTTAGGCAGGGCCTAAAGCGACGTCGTGAGTGATTTTATGAGGCATTTGGTAAAATATTAAGGTATTGTTTTTTTACATATTTGGAATGAGTATCGAATACTTAATAGCCTCCTTCAATAAGTCCCTCGTCTTACCTAACACGTTGTAGAAACAGCTGTACGGTGGGACATCAAGCTATACTTAACCAGTATAAGCTGACTTCTGATTGTACGAAAACATACACAATGCGAGGTCAGCTAAAACTGGTTTTGTATAGCTTGATGTGTAGCCGTGTGTACCAACAAAACACATATTTAACGACGCGTACTCAATCGAGTGAAAGAATTTGTAAGTGTGAACTTAGAAAACTTGTTTTTACAATTAACTCGAAAGATGAATGCCCAAACATTCGAAAGTACTTAAACACCGTATCGAAGTTGCTTCAATACGTCATACTAGCTAAGCCCGTGGTTTCACCCGCGTTTTTCACACCTTTAAGTCGTAGCACCTGTTGGTCTAGTGGTTATAGTGACAATGGTACTGATTCTCTTATTCACAAACTAACGTAAATTTAAGTGCATCTTTCTCTTTCCATTTCATTAAGAAAAGGACAAAAAATTAAATATTAGTTAAGTCCTGTCAAATTAAGACACAAACAGAAACATGGCGACTAAAAATACGTTGATTTACTTCAGGCGCTATCTAATTTGACAGGATTAAACTAAAATGTATCTTCTGTCCTTTTCCTTAAGAAATGGAAGGAAAAATATGCATTTAACTTAAATTTAGTTAAGTTTGTGAACAAGAGAATTAGCGCCATTGGCTGTGATCTCTGTGATCGAACCCGAACCTACTACTAAATATAACAAGCGAGTAATTTTAAAATAACATTGCGTTGTCGTTCTGAGTTTCTATAATTAGAGCATAATTAAAAACCAAGTCGATCAGTATTAGAGTAATGTGTGACCTCACCTGTGCTGTGTATTTTTAAGAATCTGTTTTTTTTTGAGAATATGTATTTTTGAGAAACTGTAGTTTTGAGAATCTGTCTTTTCGATTCGAAAACTCAGCCAAAATATGTGATAACGCGTACTACGTCAAAGAATTTTCAAACCGGCCCAGTAATTTTCGATTTTATTCGTTACAAACGTATAAACCTTTTTTCTTTATTATCCATCCATACTAATATTATAAATGGGAAAGTGTGTCTGTCTGTATGTTTGTGTTTCTTTCACGGCAAAACGGAGCGACGAATTGACGTGATTTTTAAGTGGAGATAGTTGAAGGGATGGGAGAGTAACATAGGCTACTTTTTGTCTCTTTCTAACGCGAGCGAAGCCGCGGGCAAAAGCTAGTAGATGCGTATTTACATAACATCTGACCATTAATTTTTATAGTTTCATAACACGCTTCGACTTGAGTGTCTTTTCCAGTCATTTTTAATTTATATGTGTGTATTGTGAATAGTTTATGCGTTTGTGTTGTCATACTGGCTTTCAAGCGAAGGTGATTGCTTTGAAGAATTTAGTGCAAACAGTATTTTATTTTTTACTAGCTTTTGCCCGCGACTTCGTCTGCGTGGATTATTAGCTCCTGTTCCCGGTAGATTTCCGGGATGAAAACTATCAAAGTGAAGTCAAAGTCAAAACGTTTATTTCCATTAGACCATGGAGGCACTTTGGAACGTCAATTACATAAAAAAAGAATGTTGATTCTAGTCTCCTATTCCAAAAGGTAGTTTTTCCTATGTTCTTTCTCGGGTCCCAGACTATAATCTGTACCAAATTTCTTTCAAATCGGTTCAAAAGTGTAAAATTCAAACTGTTAGGAAAAAACAAAGTTTAGGCGTGAAGAAGAGACAGACAGAGTTACTTTTGCATTTATAATATTAGTACGGATTACCATTTGGTACTTGGTTCCAGTTATGATGATCTAAATGATGACTAGGACATAGAACGGGAACGGAGGGCGTTGTCGGTCCGATGCAATATGTTGGCCCGTAGGTTTGCAAGATGTACGAGACCGGTCAAAATCACCCTTTTCAAGGCTTATTGTCAGTCATTTTACACATGCAGCCTGTGGGTCAAGCATACGCAGAGGGCCTACAACCACAGATTAATAAATAGTTTACTGCTACAACGCTCTTCGTTTCCAGTACAACAACGCCTTCCGGGTGCTGTTGGGGCTACCGCGATTCTGTAGCGCGTCAACCATGTTTGCTGAATCTACCACCGATAGTTTTTCTGCAATCATGAGGAAAAGAACGGCATCATTGTTACGCAGGATTCGTGGGAGTGCCAATGGCATCCTGAAGGTGATTGGGGCTATCCCCAATCACCTTCAGAATGCCATTGGCACTCCATTGGTATTGGCTGGACGGCGTTTTCCTGGAGTATTGGACCCGTATGCATAGCTATGGGTCTGATACTGAAGGAAAATACATGAATTGAAGAATTGTAGGTTGAATTTTGTTGTTTTGTTCTCAATTTAAATGTAAGTACTAATATAGTTACGTAAGTTGTATCACTAACATACTATGGAGCAAGTTTCCGAAATAAACGTTTTATTATTATTATTATACTACAAACTATAATTATAAAACTGTAAATAGTCTGGTTGTTGATATATTAACACACAGTATAAAATGCTGCTCCTAGAAACTTGGAGGGTTCTTTGTGAAGAGTAGGTTAGTTACTAATAAAGGATATTTAAAAATTGGAGAGGTAAAATTGTGGATGGAAGCTCGACATCTATGCGGGCAAAGCCGTGGGCGAAAGTTAGTTTGATATATATTTTATTTGGGGTGAAGAACACATTTTTTGCAACATTACCTAGTTTTTTCCCAACAAAGTTAGGGTCAGTTTCCAGCCTAACCAGAACGAAGCGAAAACATTTTAAACAACAGTAAAACGTGTTTATTTTTACGCATGAAGCTATTGTGAACTTCACAAATATTCAAGTCCGTGCAAAAACAAGTTGCTAGACTTCTGTCGTCACCCAAACTATCGACCGTGAAGATAAGCACGCTCTGTCACTTTCCCTCCAACGGGACTCGAACCCACTCCGTTGCAAACCGCAGCGCTAAACGCTACCGCACTGTTGCGTTATGTTGCAGTTTAACAAACTATTATTTTGTTGGTTAGTGAAACTGTTAGTTTGTGTTAGGGTACCTTTCGACGGGTGTATCCCATCTGGCCCGGTGACTCGGCCCGGTGCCGGGCCACATGGGACAAAAAAGTTTTAACTGGCCCGGTGATATGTTTACCGGGCCAGATGATACAAATCAAGTGCCATCGTCCCCGGTAAGGGGCGAAAAGAGGATACGCCTCGTAATTTGTGAAATACTAACTATATGCATCTATGAAAGGGATTGAACTTATAAATCAAACCGCTTAGTAATAATCACTTTTTATTGCGGATAACGCGATATATAAACTTGTGTCATAAATCTCAACTTGAAATAGAGTTCCTGTAAGCAGATTTTTTGAATTTGAACATATTAACTTCGATAATTTAGAATTCTCTAACGCATTTTTTCTAAAAAATGATCGACGGTTATTTGACCGGTCATGAGCTCCATGGTTGTCTCCTGAATAAAGACTTTGCGAAGCATGGCCTTCTTTGAATGGCGTCGAGTACTTGGTATCTTATTTGCAATTTGCACTAATCTTGTTTTGTTAAAAGAGGCGTCAGTATGAAGCGCTTTTAAAATGACGATCATATTGGGCTGCTATTTTTTAATTGTTTTGTTAAGTTTACTGTGCCACGCTTGCAGTGCATTTGTCGTACGGTGGCGTTGTCCGAAATCGCACCACACGTTTATAAAATCATCACGCAACCATTGTTTTAACATAAAATAACGAAATATCTTGCTGTTTTCATCATCAGGACTTTGAGCAGCCACATACCACCAGTCGCTTTTGTGGGAGAAGGGGTAGTACAGCACTAAGGGCTACTTGTGTACGGGTGGTTTTTAACTTAGTTGTAACTCCTTCCCTTTAATAAACGTTACTATTCAACAGTGGGCTCAAAAAAAATCTCTCTTTTAAAGCACACCATTCTGCCCTTCGCGCGAAATAGGAACAACGGCAGAATGCGTTAGAGAATTCTGAAATTATCGAAGTTAATATGTTCAAATTCAAAAATCTGCTTACAGGAAGTCTATTTCAAGTTGAGATTTATAACACAAGTTGATATATCGCGTTATTCACAATAAAAAGTGATTATTACTAAGCGGTTTGATTTATAAGTTCAATCCCTTTCATAGATGCATATAGTTAGTATTTCACAAATTACGAGGCGTATCCTCTTTTCGCCCCTTGCCGGGGACGATGGCACTTGATTTGTATCATCTGGCCCGGTAAACATATCACCGGGCCAGTTAAAACTTTTTTTTCCCATGTGGCCCGGCACCGGGCCACGTCACCGGGCCAGATGGGATACACTCCCTTTCGACGAGGTTTCCGGCGACTCGGACCGCAATTAACTCGGACCACGAAAATGACCATGGAGAAAATTAAATATTTTTTACGGATCCGGCGACTGGGGCCGCGGTCCGAGTTAATTGCGGTCCGAGTCGCCGGAAACCTCCTTTCGACGACCAAGCGACGGCCGGCCGTCGCGCTGCTATTGTCTTTCTATTGTAAATAATAATAATAAATATGTTGGGACAATTCACACACGGCCGTCTGATCCCAAGTTAAGCAGAGCTTGTGTTATGGTAACCAGATAACTGATATAATTTATAAATACATACATACTATAGATAAATAACACCCAGACACAGAACAAACAATTATTCTCATCACACAAAGTTTGCCCTGGGTGGGAATCGAACCCACGACCTCTGGTTTAGCAGTCAGTGTCACTGACCACTAGACCAACAGGTCCGTCGTAAATCAAGAACTTCTTTTGATTGTCGCTAAATTGGAAAGCACTGTATCACCACAAAGTATAAAACATAAATAAAATAGATATATTGATTCAAGAGGAATCCAGCAGTATACACGATTCAATACTCAACAAAAATGATAAAATAACTTTACAATTTATTCACAGAAAAAAAAAAACTATTACTACACTAACTATTCATTAACCACATTCATCAGGCTGTTGCTTATTCATTACTTTAAATCTATATTTCAAACTGAACCCTATTTTGATATCTTTAAAGTCTCAATTCAAAGACAGATGTTATCTTTGCAGTCGCAAGCGCACTTGGTTCGCGCATGCGTAGTTGCGCAACAACTTTGGTATGCGCTAGATACGTGTGGATTCAAGTATAGGTGATCTGTGCTAAGAAAAATATAATGTAATAGCTGGTTATTTCACGTTCACTGTTTTCTTGGTTATTTTTGCCTGAATATTAACTAAGAATAAGGATGAACGCCACTCAATTCAAATGGCGAGATAATTAGACGTTAAGGCTGAGGCTACACTAGGCTGCGACGCGAACTGCGACGCACGAGCGATTGAAACAAATACATGGATTCTCACTAAATGGCTACACCGTTCGTCAAATATTACTAGCGATCTTTGATTATTTCTGCGACTGGAACTACATTACTGTAATCGCGGCACCGGCTACATCGACGTATCAGCGAAATTGAATCGAATATACGCCAGATTTTTGCTTATAATGTAGCCATACCACGTTTATCTCGTTTCGCTCTTCCAGTCGCATCGCAAATCGCTGCCTACTGTAGCCTCAGCCTAATAAGCACGTAATTTGGCTTAGCTGCGTTCCGTCTATATCGTGCACTTGAAGTATGGCGTTGTGTGACAGTGACAGGTATAGTGCTAAGCCAAAGTCAGTGCTTAGTAACTTCTATTTATCTCGCCATAAGACGCTCTCAAATCTGTTTTTGTCCTTACTTTATCCCTTTAGAGTAACAAAGACAGCGATAGATTTGAGAGCGTCTTAAAATTGAGTGAGGTTTGAGTATACGAATAATATGTCATGTTTTGGCAAACTGATGTCAGACTTTCTGGCTTCTAACTACCCGTAATGCAAGGAGCATTTACGTGTTTCTTCATTCTAAGACTTTTCTAAGTAATTAATCTTAAACACCTGCTGAAGAGAGGGGAGTTATTATTAAGTGTTTACCCCGGTTTAAATAGACGAATACCTATAAATATCTTGGTACAATTTACTCATGACCACCTGATCAAACTAAGTAGAGGTTCTGATATGGTACCTAGACAACTAATATACTCGACAGTCGAGTAAATTAGTTGTCTATATTTACACCCAGAAACAGAAAAAACAACATAAAAAGTTTGCCCTAAGTAAATCGAACCCACGATCCTAGCTTAGCAGTCAGGGTCAATAACCATTAGACCAACCCCGTTCGAAATAAAATATGTTGGTATGTAGATCTGGGGCTATATACAGAAAAGCCATAAGCAAATGTTATTTATCTATTTGTAATGCAAAACCTTTGCACCTGCCATGTTTTGTCTCTGCATCACCGTAAGGTAGACTGGTAGATAATGTTGGGCATTATCTACCAGTCTTCAGCATTAAGTCCGCCGTTGTGCATCGTTTTTTTACACGTGCATAAAGTTTTTTAAATAAAATAAATAAAACCGCAACGAATAGTTCTTAAAGAAGTTCTCATGCACGTTTCTATAACCTTCGAGCATAGGAACACGTCATTATCCGGTAGATTAGGCACGTAATTTATACTAAGACTATTAGCAGCTCTCATTAGCATTATTAACTCAACTTCCTCTATATTTCATCACGTTCCCTTTAATTACACTTAATGAGATTGCGAAAATGCTGTTCGGTTCGATTTAGAAAATTTATTGTAAGGCCAACGTATATTTCATTGTTATGTTGGACGTAATCATACGACGATGTATCGTGATGGCCCAGTGGATAAGATGCCCGCCTCTCGTGTAAGAGGTTGTGGATTCGAATCCGTGCACGTACCAATGTGACATTTTCAATTCATATTTGCTTTCTAAAGTTTATCTTGGACATCACATTAAAGCCGTTTGTCCCGGTTGTCATTCAAAGAACTTTAACAGTCGTTACGGTTAAGCCAGAAAGTCTGACCAGTCTAACCAAGAGGTACCGTGTCACCCAGTTACTGGGTTGTGGAGGTCTGATAGGCAGTCGCTTCACGTAAAACTCTGGTATCCAGCTGCATCCGGTTAGGCTGGAAGCCGACCCTAACATAGTTGGGAAAAAGCTAGGGAGATGATGTTAGACGTAATCATAACATAATGAACTGACGTGGATTGTCCACCGCTGCGCACCGTCACGTCAATGAGATGACGGCGCCTTAGTGGCGGCACATGCATTTACTAAAACTACGTGTTAACCGCACGTCTCGTCATCCGTACTAATATTATAAATGCGAAAGTAACTCTGTCTGTCTGGGACCTGAAAAAGGACATAGGATAGTTTTCATCCCGCAAATCCCCTGGGAACGGAAACTACATATTATTCCACGCGGACGAAGTCGCGGGCAAAAGCTAGTCTGATATAAACCTCAGCACGCCGTCACGTCATCTTGTTCTTGTTGACGTGACGGTGACGGTGACGGTGGACAAACGACCTTGTTGACAACAACAGAAAACGGACCGATTTTCATTACGCGTGCGAGGGCCGACACGCTGTGTTCAATAGTTTAGGCCTTTTGTTGACGACAACGGACAACGGACCGATTTTCATAACGAGCGGCGGGCGATTGAATGCGCAGTGTTCAATAGGTTAGTGTGGATGTCTGTTAACGTGAAAGACACGTATCCGTTGCAACCTTGCATAGAAACTCAACGCGTCGGCCTGTCATCACTGTTGACAAAAACGGTCGTCAACAAGAGGCCTTAGGGTGGGTGTTTTTTATTAACGCTTAGCCGGGGATTCCTCGGTGTATGTGGGAGTTGGAACACCGGGGTGGTTTGTAGTCAGTAAGAGTCTGACAGACCCCTTCTTTTCTCTTCCCCCCCAGGACGGAGGACATCCGTGAGGATTATCCACCCTGGAAAAAAAAGGGTATTTGATAACGCTGCTACCCGCTACTGTACTCGGATGCTATCATGCAAAGCTTCAACGCTTCGACCCGTAACCCGTTCACAAAAATAATAGTTTATAGCCTATTGAACTAAAAAGTAGAAATAATCCATCTTGACAAATAAAATCAACAAATTCACAGCATAAACTTATAACTAAAAACAAAATCGTTAAGTTCAGAGTGAAAAGCGTGGGGTGCATTTTACTATATTTTCATAACCCCTCATAGATAGTTGCCCTTAGAATGATTGTAACATTAATACATCAAGCACCCCACGCTTTTATATTCGCGTTCTTGAATCGGATGCAATCAAACGTCTAGAACAGGCTGAAAATTAAGCTCAAAGATTCCGTTACATACATACATAATACAACATAATATATAAAAGCGTATATCTTGTTTTCAGAATCTATTATAATAGAAAAATCTGAATAAAAGAATTCGAAAGTGTATTTTGTGAATATTGCAAAATTAAGTCTTACAAATTATATGAAAACGATCACTCACTTTTTAACTTCTTTACATATTTGGGCAATTTTACATCCAGAATTGAAAAGCTGAGATTTCCAAAGATTTTTAACGCCCGTGCGAAGCTAGGGCATATCCCTAGTGGTCTCTACTTATAATTTCTTTACAACCTTACGTTCAATATAAAACTACCACTAGTATACGAACCTCTTTGGTCCTTGATAATCAAAGTACTCAAGTATCAAAACTGTACGATAATGCTAATGTCACGCAACTGGTCTAGGAATGCGGCGCCCAACTGTTCTAAATACAGCCTAGCTGTTTAGCTGAGCGATTATCACCTTTATTTCTGTAGTGCTAAAGTTCTCGCGTACCAAGATTAGTCTAGGAATTTATGCTAAGCGGAAAGAGGCCTTATCTGTGTGAAGTTAAGGGCTATATCTATAGGTATGTGGGCACGTATTTTATTTTTCTAAGTATCCAACTATCTATTGCGTTCATCCGCTAGTATTTTTATTGAGCTACTAGTTATACCCTCGGCTTCGCCCCTATTCATAAAAGTAAGTTTGACCGGCCTGTTGGTTGGACTGCTAAGTCGGAGGTCGTGGATTCGATTTCTACTTAGTACGAATCGTTGTGTGATAAGAGTGATTGTTTATTCTGTTAATTTTTGTAATTCGTTTTTGAAGAGGTGTAAATCAAATATGTAAATCAATAAGTATATAAATAAATACTTTTGCATCACTCTATTTATTGCTGAAAATTGCTCTAATTTTGAAGTTTGAGTTGTAGGAGCACAAAATTTTCATAGTCGTTTAATAGAAGTGAATAGAGGACGGAAACCGCTCCATTTCATACTATGTAATAATAAATAATAAAAAAATATGTATAATAAAGAATGATGAGTCAAAAATAATAACAATAATTCCAGCCTATAACTGTCCCGCTGCAGGGCAAAGGCTTCTTCTCACACAGAGAAGGCACGAGCATAATTGATAACCACGCTTGCTCAAGGCGGATTGGCGATTTCGGATTCATATTAACTACAAGCCAAGTTTCCTTACGATGTTATCCTTCACCAATGGTGCCGATTCTCTTATGCATAAACTAACGTAAATTTAAGATAAGTGCATCTTCCTCTTTCCGTTTAATTAAGAAAAGGACAAAAGAAAAAATATTAGTTAAGTCCTGTCAAATTAAGACACTCCATAGATAATTGAGACGCAATTTAAAAACATGGCGTCTTAATATACGTCAATTTTTATCAGGCGCTGTCTAATTTGACAGGATTAAACTAAAATGTATCTTCTGTCCTTTTCTTTAAGAAATGGAAAGATAAAGACGCATTTAACTTAAATTTAGTTAAGTTTGAGAACAAGAAAATCGGCACCAATAACTACTGGGTTTCCTCACGATGTTTTCTTTCACCGATGTCAGTGAGGTCCAAGATAAACTTTAGAATTCATACTATGTAAAGATTTATTTGCAACCTATTTTAGTTTAAGCAAATAAGAACCAATTTACGATACTTCAAAAGTAATTTCCGATTTTATCAAGTTAGTAATTATTCGTTGAAACCCAAGCATGCAGTTACGACAGAGCTTCGATGGAGGTTTCTGAAAACCCGCACGTAATTGTTATATTTTGCAATTTCTTAGCAAACGGTGTAGAAATGACTTGAGAAGATTGTGCCTTTAAAGCAGCCTCACACTTTACCGATATCAGTGATAATAAACATAAAATAATATAATAATTTTTGGGTTAAGCTCGCCATTGTACATAAGAATTTATTTTAGTTTTGCTTTAAGGATGTTTGTACTTTATTTTTATGTGCAATAAAGAATATGAATATAAAGGACCGCCTTCAAAATATACGCACATAGAAATACTAAAACTTTCGGAAGTCGGCGGCTTCCGTTCTAATTATTGTTTTACATTGCCTCCGACCTCCGAATTTTAGTGCGCTTCAATATGGGTCCAAAACGCGAGATAATCGCAAACCTACTTATTCGAACTGAGATCCTTCGTTTTTTAAGTTACTTTAAAACCTTTTTTTTCTAAAGTTTTGGCTTCGCCGTAGTCCGGTAAAAATGCTAGGGAGATGGTGATAACGTTGTGTGTGAAGATGCCTTTATTGTTTTAAGTTTTTTTTCCTAAACAGCATCGTGTATTGAAGATCCTTGATGAATTGCGGTTGTATCTTTTTTTTAATATTAAGCTTCTGGTGATGTCATAGACATTTTATGGTCTTTGTTTTTTTCATCGTTCCGTGTTGTTAAGCCATGGTATACATGGCGAAGGTAAAATATCTCAATGTTTTAGTTAATGTTAATAATTATTTAGGTATTTTTTCCTATATCGACCTGTTTTTTGAAACTACCAATTGGATTTGTTCATATTAAATAATTAACTAGCTTTCGTGAATGACGATTCTTCCATTCCTAATTTTACCCCTATAGGGATGGAATAAAAAATCCGTTCTTAGTGACTACTTACCTACTTTTCACAAAGAACACAGCCTCCAAGTTTCATGTCTCTACCCAGTCAATCAGTTAACCAATTTTATATGTATATAGATTTAATAGAAGCTTTCTATCTAAAAATATATTTTATACTAGCTCTTGCCTGCGGCTTCGCTCTCTTTAGAAAGAGACAAAAAGTAGCCTATGTTACTCTCCATCTCTTCAACTATCTCCACTTAAAAAATCACGTCAATCCGTCGCTCCGTTTTGCCGTGAAAGAAAGACAAACATACAGACAGACACTCTTTCCCATTTATAATATTAGTATGGATTAATTAGGAATATTATAGACATACAGCCATCAGACAGTAGCCCACCAGACACAACACCCGAGGATCCTCCCTTTTAACAGAGAATGAGGAACTTTAGACTCCGTTCATACATCTAAACCGGTTCTTTAATAGTTCCGCGATACTCAATGTAAGCTGCTCAGTTTAAGAGGGTGTAACAAACCTGTAATTTATAAAGAAGCCTTGTTTGGCTCAACATGGCATCGCACTTTGTTGTAAAAGATTTCTACTGAACCACCTTGGGTACTTTGTTAGGCTTAGTAGCTGTTTTGATCGCTGGGTTACGCCCGGTCTGATCAAAACAGGAATTGTAATGCAGTACTGATAATATATGATGATACAATACATTAAACCAACCGACTGTCGCTTGGTCGTTTGACCTTTCTACGACCAAGCGACAGCCGGCTGTCGGGCTGCTATTGTATTTTTATTGTGTCGCAAATCACGTGTGTTCAAAGGTTTAAAGGTTAACATGCTTGAGGGGTGTTTCTTGGGTACGGTCAGAATTAATAATGTTTTTATTCTCACTATCTAAATACCCGACTGCCGTGAGGAGCGTTATGGTTTTTGCGGTGAAAATGAAAATATTTCTCTCTTAACCTTTCAACTACCAAGCGACGGCCGGCTGTCGCATTGCTATCGTCTTTCTGTTGTGTCTAGAATCACGTGTGTGTTCGAAGGTTTAGACCACACAGAATCATCATCTCCCTAGCCTTTTCCAGACTATGTTGGGGTCGGCTTTCAGCCTAACTGGATTTAGCTGGATACCAGTGTTTTACGCGAAGCGACTGCCTGTCAGACCTCCACAACCCAGTAACTGGGCGACACGAAAATATCGTCCGAAACATCTAAAAAAAATGTTAATAGTATTGAAATTCCTGCCGACCTAAGCGGGGGAATCTCAGCGAAAAACATCTACTAAACCCTTCGTAACTGAGTATTTTGTCTGACGTAAAGCCGAAGATATAGTGCTATCCACAGCTTGGTGAAATGAATCTTGTATTTCATTATTGCTTTAGTTTTTTGTATATGTATGTCTCATTCTATGGCACGCTCCACAGCCTAAACCGTTTAACAGATTTCGGCATATGAGGTGTTATTGAATTCGTCTCAGTTGTGGGAGAGACATAGAGTAAGTTAATTAAACAATAAGAAGAAATAAAATAATAATACTTAAAAAATCAAAAATACCTAATCGAAATTTCAGAAGTTGGTGGCAATTTTATTAAACAGAAATAAAACCACCGACTTTTGAAATTGCGGTTGGGTTTTTGATTACTTATTTTTTTTTCTTTTAATATCTTAGGACAACTCACACACGGTCATCTGATCCCATGCTAAGCAGAGCTTGTGTTATGGTAACCAGACAACTGATATACATACTTATGTACTTTATAAATACATACATATTATAGATAAATTACACCCAGACACTGAATCACACAAAGTTTGTCCTGGGTGGGAATCGAACCCACAACCTCCGGCTTAGCAGTTAGGGTCACTAGGGCCAACAGGCCCGTATTTTTTTAGACTTCCGTACCTCAAAAGACAAAACCTTTTATTAAAGTATTGCTATTTATAACCAGCAATGGAACCTTGCCCCAGCTTCGTTTGTTACGGATGGTCTTCGAATATCGCAAAAAATCTGAGAGGCGTACCTGGTACGCCTCCAGAAAGATTTTTTGCGATATTTTGCGATGCGGTACGCCGTACCACAAGCCCTTATAAACAGTATTACTTTGATATTACTTTCAGTGGTAAAGAGACGGCGCTAGACAACGTGTCTAACGCTGTCACTTGCACACTCCTGAACAGGAATAAAACAATCTTACTTTATACGTCATGGTAAGGGGGCTGTAATAAGAATGCATAATAATACACAAAATCTTTTATTTGAAATCACTCTGATACTCTATTCAAATAAACCAGATCGTAATCCGTTGCGTATGGTTAAAGATCTCTAAGCATAAAACAGGAAGCCAGCTGAAGGCGACTTAATTTTATTTATACTATGTAGGATACTTGATACAAATCCATACTAATCCATACTTAATATTATAAATGGAAAAGTGTGTCTGTCTGTCTGTCTGTATGTTTGTCTTTCTTTCACGGCAAAACAGAGCGACGAATTGACGTGATTTTTTAAGTGGAGATAGTTGAAGGGTTGGAGAGTAACATAGGCTACTTTTTGTCTCTTTCTAACGCGAGCGAAGCCGCGGGCAGAAGCTAGTAATTATATAAAAATACAAATTTCGGCTTTCTTTCACTATTGTATGCATACATGTATAAACAAATCTTCCTTATTAATCACATAATCACTAATATTATATAGTATAGTACTAATATTATAAATGCGAAAGTAACTCTGTCTGTCTCTTCTTTACGTCTAAACCACTAAACCGATTTAAATGAAATTTGGAACAGATATAGTCTGGGACCCGAGAAAGGACATAGGATAGTTTTCATCCCGGAAACCCTCCGGGAACGGGAACTATTATTCCACGCGGATGAAGTCGCGGGCAAAAGCTAGTACATAAATTATTAAAGACAGTTGCGGATAGAAGCTAGAAGAATTATGTCACTTCACCTACTAATTTTAATTTACCGCTTTAATATCTTCTTGATTACATTTAATTGCATCAGCGCGGCTCAATTAAGGTTAATAGTTTGACTAATTATATTTAAATACGTTATTTGACTTGCTCCCATAAATATGTTAATACGATGTTATAATTAGGTTAATGAGCATTCAAATTATTTTATTGATTTTTAAATAAAAAAACCTCTTTTTCCAAGACGTTTTCCCGACAACCCGTTCGACTTTTCTGTGCACTTTGATGGAATGGGTTATTCCGATCTGTCACCCCGTTTTGTCCCCATGGGTTGGTAAAATACTGAGATACTTAGTATTTAAAACAATCAAAAGTACTAGGCGCGCAGTAGCGTGAAGAGGTTAATAGAAAATGTGTTCCACACATAGCTAACTGGGGGACAAATCGAACTTTTTTTTCCTATCTGTCACCCGTGGGGACAAAACGGGGTGACAGATCGGAATAATCTGATGGAATGCGACCCCTTTCCAATTTTTAAATATTTATTTTATTAACAAACTAGCGACCCACCCCAGCTTCGCACGGGTGTTAAAATCTTTTAGAATCCCGGTTTTTTCCTACAATATTTTGAATTTATTATACATTTAAATCTTCCATGCGAATCACTCTATTAAAAAAACCGCATCAAAATCCGTTGTGTAGTTTTAAAGATCTAAGCTTACTAGGTACAGACAGAGAAAAGCGATTTTGTTTGAATACTATGTAAAGCTGTTAAGTTTGTTCGGACGAACTATTCTTCAGAACTGATAATCCGATTCTGAATTAATTTTCGGTTGGCGATAGCAAAAGTACAGCAATAAATAAAATAAAACAAACTTTATTTGCATACACATCTAACAACAACCAAATCAAGTTAATATTTTTGTAGTAACTATTAGGTTTTTTTTACTAAAGAATCCCAAAAAAGCTTGCATTTTTAAAACTATCTTCAAGTTTGAGCTTTCTAAAACAAAAATTCAATTAGTTTGATTTATGCTTGTAATGTTGAATATTAATTGTGTTCAAACCGGTTAAATGATCACAATCGCTCGTGGGAAAGAAAGAATCGTTATCTTAGAAAGAAAGAAATAAGAGCCGCGTGAAGTAAGAATGTTCATTTAATTTACTGAATATTAATGGGCAATGGCATTTGTTATCTGTGGTAGTGTGAATGCTGCATTCTACGGCTGTAGTAATTAAAAAATACGTTGACTGAACTTTGACGTTTATTTGACAGCTGGCATCTGTCATGCTGTATGTATGGAGCTTAATCGTGAATCCTGTGTTGTGTTGCTTATGTTTGAGGTGTTTGAGCTAGCTTTAAAGTTCATAATTTCAAAATAAAAATGAAAAATATCTTTTCGAAACCAGTATCAAACTCAAAAACCTCGTAACAGCAGGGAATTTAGGATTAAAAACGATACGAATTCATAATTTTCGAATTATGAACGACAGCCTTCTAATGAAGTATTTTCATCTTAGGCAGCGTCTTCAGCGTTTACCGATCATCTTATAGTTTCCTATTCCGCCTTCTAAATTTTACTAGGCATATTTAAGGTCATTGTAAAAACGAGTATTGGAAGGTTTACTAGTAAGTAGAATGCGGCCTGCCTTGTAATACTGGCCTCTTAGAGCTACCGAAACATGTTTGACGGTTGAAAGAATTTTGACGTTTATTTGACAGGTGACACGTGTGTGATTATATGGCTGGGACTGCTGTGAGTATGGTGCTCAATTTTACCTAAACTTACAATATAATACGGTAGTTTCCACCATTATCAATTGACGTACTTTTTATGAGCTGTCAAAACGCAATTCTCCAAAAAGATTTTGTATGGCAACGGCAACTAATGACGTCACTAAAATAACAACTCAGTTGACTATCTATTTATTGATTTCAAAGCAACTAAAAATCAAATTTTATAGCAAATTGAAAATGAACCGAATTTATTAGGTTGAAATTAAAAGAGGTTTTATAGAAATTGTGTCTAACATTTATTGTGTGTAAACTACCCAATTTAGCTATGGATATTTATATTCGAACTCATTTTTTTATTGCTTTTATTTATAAGTACTACATTAATTTATATTAAAAAAAAACTTGGTAACCCAATGTCAAAAACTTGAATATGAGTAAAATAAGTAGTTATAAATAAAATAAGTTTAATTACTGGAATACCTACTTATTGTAATGAAAAAATAAGTCAACATTTTTAAGTTATTTAAACACAAGACGAGTTTTTATGTTGATGAGTTGACTTCGCGACTTGAATTGGAATATTCTTGTTAGTAGAATTGACCTTCAATTATTAAATATGAATCAATATATTTAAATAACCCTAGGAATATATAATAATATAACCGGTTGATAAAATGTTGATGAACACTGGCCTTAGACAATATCTTTTTCTAATTCCTTTACTGTTTGAATAAATTGATTTTAAGCTGTGGTTCTGCCAATATGAAATGTCTATTCAATCAAAGTTTTAATCACTTCGGTTTAATAGAGCTTCATAAATTCGAGATAATTTAAATATTTTGTTTGTAGTTTAATTGATATTTATTCATTGATGATTTATTGATTTAAAATATTGTTTACCAATTGCACAAATACCCAGTGATCTAGAAAATACATGATCTTTAACCTCTATGTGCCGGGCGGCATTGAATCAACGTGTCAATTATTTATTTAATATTTATTTTGCAGTTCACTTTTGACTATGGCAGAATAGTCGGCATCGGCTTTGCTTGCCATTATTATAAAAAATCTCATCAAATTGAGAGCCTCCTCCTTTATAGAACCGGTTAAAAATGGAAGTATTTTTATAAACAATAAACAGCATCACCTTGACATACCGTCTCAAAGACTACCCACGAAGTAAAGTTGTTTTAAAATTCAAATCACATAACACTTTATGAAGTAATTTAATATTTTTTTGTGACACCATTGTTTAAAGTGTCACGCCAATTTAACTTCGCGTAAAGTGCTCATCTACATGTTTACATATTTAATGGCAAACGAGTATATTATGTGCGTATGCTCTTTATATAGAAATTGCCCCCTCGGACCCGTGACACCACCTGATGGCACCACCGGTAGTGTCAAGGGTATTATTCCGTGCCCATGACACCACCGGTGGTGTCAAAGGTACTCCCCTCGGACCCGTGACACCACCCGATGGCACCACCGGTAGTGTCAAGGGTATTATTCCGTGCCCATGACACCACCGGTGGTGTCAAAGGTACTCCTCTCGGACCCTTGACACCACCCGATGGCACCGCCGAGCACACGGTGGAGGTGTGCCGCGCATTGGCGGACCATCGACGTGTCCTCGTAGAGGCGATCGGCGGCGGTGACCACTTGCGCCCGGCGCTGGATCAGGCCATGCTTCGGGCGAGATGGAATGGGATGCCATCGCCTCCTTCTGCGAAGCAGTTATGCTAGTGAAGGAAGCGGCGGCGCGCGAGAGGCAACGACGAGCCTCTCGCCCCGGACTAAGACCCAGGCGAAGACGTCGAGAGTCGCAAGACGACTACCGGCCACCGCGCGCCTCAAAGAGAAGAAGTCAGCACAGGAAGGGGCCCAACAGGGCCAACGCCTGCCGGGGTTGCGGAATGTTTATAATAGTTACCGCGACCCTGGAACATAAAGGGCAATCGAAGGAACATGAGTGGGTTTTAGTCAGTAAGAGTCTGACACGCCCTCCCGCCGCACCCAGGACGGGAGCCGTCATTTGATGATTTCCCAATCACCAAAAACAAAAACAAAAAAGATAAACTTGCACAAAGAAGCGAATGCATCACAATATCTTTATCTATATTTATCGACATTAAACTTAGGTTTTAAAATATGGATAAATGGATAAGTCTCCGCCCACTCTTATTTCATTAAAATTTATATTTTGTTGCAGTTGGGTTTTTTCCCTCTATTGAACCTATTTATTTGGGTGGTTTCACGAAAACGGCGGTGCCATCGGGTGGTGTCAAGGGTCCGAGGGGAGTACCTTTGACACCACCGGTGGTGTCATGGGCACGGAATAATACCCTTGACACTACCGGTGGTGCCATCGGGTGGTGTCACGGGTCCGAGGGGAGTACCTTTGACACCACCGGTGGTGTCATGGGCACGGAATAATACCCTTGACACTACCGGTGGTGCCATCGGGTGGTGTCACGGGTCCGAGACGGAAATTGCTTGCACAGCTGCCGAAATTGAAGCTTGACTTCAATCTGGGTTATTATAATTATAATTTTCTTTGACTGAAATATTGTCTACTAGCTTTTGCCCGCGACTTCGTCCGCGTGGATTAATAGTTCCCGTTGCCGGGGGATGTCCGGGATGAAAACTATCCTTTCTCCTTATCTTTGTCCTTTTTCGGGTCCCAGACTACCTATATCTGTACCAAGTTTTATTCAAATCGGTTCATCGGTGTGTTCAGACAGACAGACAGACAGACTTTCGCGTTTAAAATATTAGTACGGACTAGTTTTCGCCTGCGATGTCGGCGGCATGAACGTCGACACTTCCTTCCTCTATTTTATACCCCTTTAGCGTTGGAATTTTTTCAAGAATCCTTTCTTAGTGGTTGTCTACTCTTCAGAAAGAACTCGCCCTGTGAGTTTCATTTTTCTAGGACGAGAGGTTTGGGCTGTGCGTTGATATATCGTCAGCCCGTTTACCATTTTATATATATATATATATATATATATAAAATTTTACCATTTTATTTTACCATTTTATATATATATATATATATACCATTTTATATATATATATATATATATAAAATGGGGCCATGGGGTCCGAGTGCTCATCTTGTTTTTCAAGATATCGCCAAGCGGCTGGTTGACTCTTCACGTGACCAGAGGGCTGGCCTTTTCTTGGGTCAAAGAATTAGCATTGCCATACAACGTGGCAATGCTGACAGCCTTTTGGGCACCTGTCCTGTTGACAGTGATGTGGAGGAGTTTTTTGATGCTCTGTGAGCCCTTCTTGTTATAACTTGTATATATTTATTTTAGTATAATTTATAGGTTTTGTACATATTATGTGATAGATTTAGGGCGGAAATGTAAAGACCGATAAGATTCCAATAAAAGAACTTATAATATTATATAAGTATATAGATTTTATATATATTTAGATTTTATATATATATATAGATAGATAGATAAATTTTATGCTGTGGGTTCGAGTCCGAGCATGAAAAATTTTCAATTCACATGTACTTTCTAAAGTTTATTTTAGACATTGTAGACATGGAAAAAGAAAATGATTTTTTCCATCTCTGACATGTGAGGTTTTTTTAAGATACACTTATAACGAATAAATGTGTAAAATCAATATAATACCCCTTGAGCAAGCATGGCAATCAATGCTTGTGCCTGCTCTGTTTGAGAAGACGCAAGCCTGCGCTTTACTCTGCAATGTGACATTAAATGGCTATCCAACTACCGAAATAATCTTATTTTTCAATTATTTTCGAAATTGAAATAACCAAATCTATCAATTGCATACGGTTTTAGGTTAAAAATTTGATCATAGGTTCTAGTAATACGTAAAATCATACCAAGAATAAAACCTCATTGATAGGCCTACTTACTGAACAGCATTTCTGTGGCGGGGCCTGTTCCGGTTTGCGGAGGCACGGTGAGATGAATCACATCGTTTCCGAATTCTTATATACCGTTACAAGTTTTGACCACAGAAACTGATACTATTATATTTTTTTGTTAGTGTTTGCCTACATTATAGTGGCCTGGAATTACAAGACTAACTGTCTTGGATGTTTGAAAATAGCTGTAAAATTTCTGAGAAATCAAATTTTTCTAGGCAATTTTCTTATTTTTTGTTTTTTAGAACCTTCTACGAACTACGAGAAAGAAATATTTAAAAAAGTTAAATGAAACCCTTTAAGTCAATTTTAGTCAGAATAATTAATAAATAACCTGGGACAACTCACACACGGTCTTCTGATCCCAAACTAAGCAGAGCTTGTACTATGGTAACCAGATAACTTATAAATATACTTATATAATTTATAAATACACACATATTATAGGTAAACATTATACATACATATTGTAGACATTGTAGAATATGAATGGATTGGGCGGTGGAGCTCCTTCTGACTGCCAGAAGCGCAGATCTACGCGAGACAATAGATACAAGAGGTTAAACTTAAGGGACCCAAAACAGGAAATATTTATTCAACGGCCTTTTTTCATTAATCTTTAGAGGCATGGAGGGCAAGGGGTCATGAGAGATCCTTTCTAGGTTTTGCAACGGGCCCCTGATACCCAGCAACATGACTACATAGTATAAAACAAAGTCGCTATCCGCCGTCTGTCCCTATGTATGCTTAGATCTTTAAAACTACGCAACGAATTTTGATGCGGTTTTTTTTATAGATAGAGTGATTCTTAAGGAAGGTAATATGTATAATACATGCATAATATAGTAGAGAAAAGTCGGGATTTTTATAGATTTGTAACACCCGTGCGAAGCTGGGGCGGGTCTCTAGTTACTAATAAAGTAAGCTAGAAATGTACGCACAAATGTCCAGCTTTCTTCATAAAATATCTTTTCACCTTCCGTCAATGATGTTTTTATGGTTAAGCCTTAAATGGGCTTATGAAAGTGTATATTTTATGAACATTAGGTGACAGCGAACACCATTGTATACTGCAGGCATTGTCAGTTAGTACAATAAAGTAAATACAATAATAACCTTTCTTAGCGAATTGTAAATACTTTTTACTTTAACACTTTTCTTTACCCTTTAACGTCTTTCTATTGTGTCTCAAATCACGTATGTTTGAAGGTTTAATAAATTTTTGCTAAGGAGGTTTTATATTCGAATTTTCCTACTTAAAACTCTCTTATTTTATTGGTTTTAGGAAAACTTACAGCTTAGGCCCGAGTCACACCGGAATGGCAGCGGCCGGCAGCGGCCGGCAGCGGCCGCCAGCGGCCGGCAGCGGCCGCCAGCGTCGCTAGAAACAAGAGGCGCGCGGCCGCTCGCGGCGCCGCCGCCGCGGGCGGCCGCTGACAGCCTCGCGACCTTTTCAAGCTTTTCAAGCGATACTAGTCTTTTAAGTATGTAGTTAAAGTTTAAAATTATTTCACACTGAAGGTGCTCGCCGCGCCGCTGCCGGCCGCTGCCATTCCGGTGTGACTCGGGCCTTACAGTCGAGTAGAAAGATGCACTTTGTAAAAAGCCAATTAACACGTTTCCACTCATAAAAATAATAGAAGTTAATTTCTATATTTAACTAGCTTTCGCCCGCGGCTTAGCCCGATTGTATGTTGGACTTTCATCCCCTATTTTACTCCACTAGGGCCGATTATTCAATCGCCAGATAACTTTTATCTGAAGAGTAAGTTTGACGTTTTGACAGCTTTTGTATAGAAAATATGCCAAATCGCCATATTTATTCCTCGGATAGAAGTTAACTGATGATTGAAAAATCAGCCCTAAAGGGTAGAATTTCCAAAAAACCTTTCAAAGTGGATACCTATTCTTCACAAAGAACACACCCTCTAAGTATTAAGCCTCTAGGGCCAGTTGTTTATGGGCTGTGTGTTGATATATAAACAGTCTGTCAATCAGTCAGTCAGTTTAACATTTTATATACATAGAAGATTATATGTAAAACTAGCTTTTTCCTGCAGTTTTGGCCGCCCGTCCATTTTTCGTACAAACTTTCGTGGCTTATTTTGACCCTATGCATTTAAGTAAATTATATACCAAAATTTTTGTCACGAATCACTCCGTTCATTGATATAAACGTTATTTTCTTTGTTTTAAAATAACACATTCGCGTAAATTGAATTCGTTTCACATAATGCATGTATTTAAATGACAGATAGTGTATTTGTTTGTTGCCGTTGGTCCCGGTTGTCATTCGTAGAACTTTGAACGTTATTGGTTAGTCAGAAATTCTGACCAGTCTAACCAAGAGGTATCGTATCGCCCAGTTACTGGGTTGTGGAGGTCAGATAGGCAGTCGCTCCAAGTAAAATATCGGTATCCAGCTGAATCCGGTTAGGCTGGCAGCCGACCCCAAACACAGTTGGGAAAAGGCTAGGGAGATGATGATAGTGTATTTGTTTGTTTTATTAACACCAACCACAATTGTCAACACTGTTACTTGGCAGCAAATGGTTGTTTATTTAAAAGTTGTAAACTTTCACTATCGGTATGCCTTTATCTATGAAAATATAAGTGAAATGAATAAAGAAGTGAATTTCGTAACTCTGTGACTGTGATTGAGTTGACGTAGAGTGGTCCATTGTGTATTTTTGAAGGGTGAAATGACCATCTTCTATACTTATTGTACGTTAAAACTTTTGAATATCGTCTAATAGAGCTATAGTCAAGTTGGCCTTTGACTGCCCCGTAATCTCATGTTCTGGTAGTGGTTTACTAACGGCTATTTGAAATAATTTATCTATATCTAGAGATAGAATTTTGTCACATTCATTGACATAAATTTGCTCTAAAAATTGGATTAGAAGGTCATTCGGCCCATTATCCAGACGGGCCCTGCCTCCTTACCATGACGTTTAAAGTAAGATTGTTTTATCCCTGTTCAGGAGTGTGCAAGTGACAGCGTTAGACACGATGTCTAGCGCCGTCTCTTTCCCACTGAAAGTAATACTGCTAATAAGGGCTTGTGGTACGGCCCCCTTACCAGTTACCCCTTTTAAAATTTAAATCAACTAACGTCATAATTATTGTTTCTTTATCGTCAACTAGCTGTTCCTCGCGGTTTCACCCGCGTTTTGTTAAGTTTTTGGTAACTGCTTAGCTCCCGTGGGATATAGCGTGAATAAAGATTTTTTGTAATCGGTCCAGTAGTTTTGAGTTTATTAGTTACATACAAAATACAAATCTTTCCTCTTTATAATATTAGTATTATCGTCAATCAGACGGGTATTGTCCGGAGGGCTGCTGTCCTACGTTAGCTGTCGGAATCCATACTTACTAATATTGTAAATGGGAAAGTGTGTCTGTCTGTCTGTCTGTTTGTCTTTCTTTCACGGCAAAACGGAGCGACGGATTGACGTGATTTTTTAAGTGGAGATAGTTGAAGGGATGGAGTGTAACATAGGCTACTTTTTGTCTCTTTCTAACGCGAGCGAAGCCGCGGGCAGAAGCTAGTTTTGTATAAATGCTAATGACCCGTTAAATTCTAATTGCGCGATGTAGGATTATAATAAAATTTTACTTTACGATATTCTTGGACAGTTCCCAGGAGAGTACATTTTGTCGTCTTATTTTATACAACGTTAAAAAAGTGGAATGCTGCAATTATATGGTTGAATGGCAGACTTGCAGATTGCGTATCTGCATATAGAAGATACTATCAGAAGTTCCAACGCCAATGTCATTGGTTAATATAATTGCTGAGAAATTAAGTTTATTTTTGGCGTGAAAATAGCTGTATTTTTACATTGTGCTTACGGCTGTACGATGGAAATTTAAACTTCTTCTTTTACAACCGATTGCGAAGTCAAAAGTATACCTAGTTTGTTAAATATTTGTCTGGGTGTTTGACCGGAATAAATTAAAAAAGTACTAGATATATTTAATTGATTTTTTGCATGAATATTACCAGGGGATCAAGTCAACATGTAGGCTATCATTATATTATCACGCTAGCACATTTGTGGGATGAACGAAACGGCAGTGCAGGCATAGTATTTTTGCTGTTATATAGCGTCCGTAAATATTCAACTTTTCGACGACCAACCGACAGCCGGCTGTCGCACTGCTAACGTCATTCTATTGTGACTCGTATCACGTGTGTTAAAAGGTTTAAATAAATTGATAACCATTAAGGGTTATTCACGAATAGTTCAAGTGAATATTCTCAGCATACCTTCATATTGAGAACAGCAATTTACAGTAGTTGCAAAACCAAAACGATTATGTTATTCAAGTCTTACAATTTTGTATTTATTTTTATACTTGGTTTTGCTTGCGACTATTTTGTTTACTTTCTAGCTTTTTATTAAGACTTATCTTTTTATGTTCAACTAGCCTCGGGTTCGCACGGGTGTTACAATTCTTTGGAAATCCCGGCTTTTCTATATTATATTATGCATGTATTAGTATACATGTAAACTTCCTCTTGAACCCCTCTATGTATTTAAAAAAACTGCAATAAAATCTATTGCTTTATACAATGTGTAACTGAATTAATGCACTTTGGAAAATAGTTTGTCCAGAATCGTTTACTGAATCGATTTTTGTAATTTTTAATATTATAGGTAATATTTTATCCCAAAAATAATTAAAACTACGTAAACTGCTGTCAAACTTCCGCTGTACAGTCAAAACAAACTAAAATGGATGAAATACCTACTGCGCTAGACCAGCTAGACCCTTATGCAAGTGCGACTGTGTGCATGCGTAGATTTGTAATGTAATGTGACTATAATTTTCTCCCACAATCTGTACAACTAATTTATATAAAAAAATACAGTGTTTTAAACATAATAATAAATATTCAGTGTATGTATTATGATTATGACATAATATTCTAATTGGGGTGTCTGGTGGTGTGCGTTTATTCCGGGACATGTTGTATTATGTAATGATTTTGGTGCTGATACAAATCAATTGTCAAACGACGAGTAGAAACGGAGAAAAGCTAAAAAAAACTTCGTGGTATACTGTAACATTTATTTACTTTTGTTCATCTTAAAAAAATAGTGATTTTCATGGTTAAATGAAAAAGTGCGTTCATTTGTTTTTCTAGAATGTAATGTTGCCATTCTAATCAAATTGTCTTCTTCCAAATCACTACATATTCGTAGTATAAAACAAAGTCGCTTCCCGCTGTTTGTGTGTCCCTATGTGTGTTTACATATTTTAAAACTACGAAATGGATTTTGATGCGGTTTTTTTAAATAGATAGGTAGAGTTTATATGTATAATACATGCATATTATAGTAAAGAAAAGCTAGGATATTTAAAAAATTGTAACTCCGGTGCGAAGTTGAGGCGGGTTCCGCTTTATAAGATTTTCCTTTAATTTATAAATAGAAACGAATAGTTCTTCATAAAATATACATGATTTATAGCACAAAAGACAGACTAACATAGCATTAATAAGTTATATAAAACGACCCATTGAAATCTTAAAACCGGTCGTTTGTAGCAGAGGTAATAAATATCTTCTGGCTGTAAGTTCCACACAGGTGGCCATTGCCGTGCATAAATTAAAAAAAGTTACATCTACTGAGATGAGTCTTTATTTATTTAAATCTTTGTGGCGCGAAATTGTAGATTTTTAATTTTATCTGTGGATAAAATAAGACTTTTAGTTTTATCTGTGGATAAAATTAAAAGTCATAAAGCTACATTATTACCAAGCGTTGTCTTAAGTTTCTCTTTGATGAATATTTACTTATATCGTAAAAATACTATAAATTCCAAAGTAACTCTTATCTGTTACGTTTTCACGCATAAACTGCTGAAATGTTTTAAAAGACATTTGGTAGAGATAGCCTATAGCCAGAGAATGAACATAATTTTATTATTGTGAAATAAGAAACACGGGTGTAGCCATGGGCAAAAGTTAGTAGGTAAAAATCCTTTAACTTGGTGTCAATGAACTTAGTCAAGTAAAATAAAAAATAAGTCTGTCAATCATCTGTCTTTCGATATAAGATTTTATGGCGTGATAAAGAAAGTTTATGATTTATTGCAGTCAGCCAGGTAACCATAAAAAAGCTGATGTAATGAATCGGCTTTTTCGATCGAATTTAAGGTTTTATGTAAAATTTGCCTTCACCTTTAATGTTCATACCTAACGTTATCATTTCATGAAATAAACACAACTATTTTATGAAATGGTTAACATTTTAACAAAACTAACTTTTGCTCGCGATTATTTTGTTTTTTATTTTATTCGGAAAGGAACTCCAACAAAGGATACACATTGCATGCATTGTTATACAGCGTTCTATGAAGATTTGTGCTCCTTCAGTTATAGGAGAACACATCATGCATGCATCATCATTTTAATCATTTAGTTGTATAAGTTAGAGACAATAAAATTTAAATCAAAGTAAAATTAAACAATCAAATTAAACAACACATGAACATAAAATTAAATTAAACATTTGAAATTAAAAACGGGTTAAACAATTGAAGACTAAAATTAAAACAAAAAATTAAAATATAATTATGTTGAACTTACCTACTATTTTAGCATTTAGTGGGTCGAATATCCCAAAATACTTTTTTATTTCTTAGTGGAAGAACCTTTCACGTTTCATGTATCTAGGACCAGCGGATTAGGCTGTGTCTACCTCTCTAGCATTAAAAATCATGTAAATGGAAAGTGAAGTAACAGAGTCTTCGCGTTCAACCTGTTTTTTTATCTGTGGCATGGCAGTTTTTATGCATGTCACCATAAACTCTTTCCAACTTGCTGCGTTTTTTTTAATGCCGCCTTTTCTTATGTGCAACTTTCGCAGGCCAGCCTACCATAGAGCCTATAGAGCTACAGTAGAAGTTGACGTCCAGCTTGGCGGTACTTTTACACAGTGGGCCAGTACAGTGGGCCATTGACCCAGGAAATGTATGAATGAATAAAAACGGCCTCAATGCTTATCTCAAGTTGGTCGTGACAATCGATTGAGGCGAGTGGGTTACTATGGTGGGATATGCTAATCGCAACTGTTTTCTGCTACCACCACCATCTAAGTGACCGTAGTTCGATTGTGGTCAACAGAAATTGTGCTGCATTCATTGGCAAGTCTGAGTTATGAAGTAGCTGTACGATTCCGTTCTGTTTACGGCGATTGGTATTTACTGACCACTACGTGATTGTACTCTTGAAACTAAAAAATAACCTAAACAACCCATTTTTTATCGATTTAAAGTAACTTGTTGTTGTGTACTGCTACTTAGTTTTATTTACACGGTTGGTTTTTATGAAAAAAAAAAGCTTAAAACATAAAAAATAATGATGACTATACCTATACAAAATTTGATTATTCTGGGAAACTCGAACTCTAAAGTCAATCACCATTATTTTATCGACTATAGCCGACTCGAGCGAAGTACCTAGGTAGTGGATAAAAAAATGCAGGTAGGTTACGTTGCTGTCCAAGGTCCAATCAATCGCTGTACCAAAATTTGTTAAAACTTCCCTTTCAAATTGTAATATTAGCTAAATGCAAGATCTTTTTATGTTTGAAATGCATAAAAAAGATTTAATCATCGTTCACAGCTCTAATGACATATTTGAAAAAAGAAGCATTGAGAATCGATGTTTGGGCGGGACCATCGAATGTCAATCGGTCAGTGACCTCGGTTTTGGCGGGAGAAACTCGACGAGTAAGATTTTTTTCTTTGCATTTTACTTTCTCGCGGCACACAAGTTTTGGAGACTGCCAATGTCGCATCGAGAATGAAATAAACCAACGGAAAGTGTAAATTTGATTTGACTCAGTACTTACCTATCGTTTAGTTTTTGTTTATTTTCGACAATTTCACCGAAAGTTATTTGATTTCGAATCGATACCTATTACTTTCTTCACACTACACAAGTTAAGCAATCATTACTATTTCATTTGACATATTTTTTCTTCAACGCTACACAGCCGGCGTTTTATAAGCAAAATTATACCAAACTTAATTAAACTTTGCACGCAATTTTAAGCCCTACTTTTAGTTAAGTAGAGTTTATTATCCATTAAATTAAATAAAAGGAAATAGCTGCCTAAAGTAATTTATTCTAATTCTATGCGAAATAACTAGACTTTTACTACAGGTATCTAAAAAAAATTAACAAACCATTAACAAGACTAATGCAATAATTTTTTTGTCATTGACAGCTGTCAAGCGAATCCCTTGACGTTTACAATGATGTTAATTGCGGTCAGATACCTTCCTACGCAATTAGTATACTATACAAGATGCCTTTTTTCTATCGGTTCAATAGTTATTTGAATGATTGAACTAAATGTAATGAGGCACTCAGCTGATTGTGTGAAAGCTATACAACCTTGAACGAGTCGTCGCGTGAATGGACAAGGTGACCTAGAACCGTTGTCGAATTGTCGATAGGTTCTAGCGGTGAATTGCAATTTATGACTACGCATAACTACGATTGTTTATAGTTTGTTTACAGATTATAATATATTAGTTCTTGAAGATTCATCTCCAATATTTATAGCATTTTTTCTGTATGCATAAATGGATAAATAATTCCTTTTTGGAGCGATAACTATGAGAAAGTCGTAAATTATGTAAATTTGTTGTGAATTTGTGATATAATAATATGCTGTAACGAATAGTGCATAGTTGCAGCACTAAAAGTTAAGCCGAGGTATAATACACTACTTAACTTTGGCTTAGCTATTCCCCTTCTCTGTCTTGCCATGGTAGTTTGACAGTTGTAGGATGGTGACAGCAGTAAGTAGTATTGCTTACCCAAAGCACTTGCTAACACAAACTTAATTTAAGATCAGTGCATTGATTCCCTTGTTCATAATCTAAGCTAAATTTAGGTTCAGTGCATCCTTTCCTTTCCATTTCGTTAAGCATGGGACAGAGGATAAAATTAGTTTAGTCCTGTCTAATTAACGACACACCATAGATAATTTAGACGCACTTATCTTTATTTTAGTTTAGTTTGTGTTCAAGGGAATCTCCACCAATGTCTTTGATCTCGATTTTAGTTTAAATAAACATCAGTTTATAGCCGATCGACGCACGTATTATGCAAGTGGTAGGCTTTATATCTCGATTATGGCTATATTATGCGAGGCCACTGGCCTGCCATAAAACTAGTTATTTTATTAACTTTTTACATTTCTATAGGATTTTTCCTTTGCGATTCTATGTAAAATGCTATTTAATACGACAGTGAGCGTGGGACGGTTCGATTCCAGTGTCGGATAGTGTCTTTAGGTTTTTCTCCTTGATACACAACCTTATATAACTTATAAATACACACAATGTTATACAGAAATTACACTTAGACGCAAAACATACAATCATGCTCATCACACAAAGTTTGTCCTAGGTAGGAATCGTACCCACGACCCCCGGCTTAGCAGTCAGGGTCACTAACCACTAGACCAACAGGCCCGTCTAAGTATTGCGTGCTAGCAACACTATGCAAGTATTTAACAGCCAATCACTGACGTTAATTAATTCAGCACGACTATGTTCGTATGTCACGCTCTTGTCTTGGAACTGCCGACGCCATCATGGCCGCCGGTAGTACGTATGTATTTTGTTTTTAAGTAGGAATTCTAGTAAAGGTTTCTTGTGTATTAAATAAAAGATTAAAGCTTCCACGTTGGATTCTTGGATTTACTTCGTGTAAGTCTGAAATTATTAGTCTACCTTGAGCAAGTGTGTTGTATAAAAATGAATTTAAATTGTAATTATGTTACTATTGAGTTACAATCTGCTGGCAGACGAAGCCAAGAGCCAAACTCTGAAGCCAAAGTCGAACTCAATCTTCGTTCAGTTACAGAATTCAAACAGGTAGCTGACTCACCTTTAGAGAAGAAATTGTTTATGTTTTGAAATTCCAAATTATCTTTGAGTGATTGATACATTCCAGTGTTTGGCAATTGCACATGCTTGTGCAGTTTGTTTTGCTCTTGGCCATTCATGCGTGCCTAGTACAAATATTTCAGTTTTGGGCATCGGTCCAGTTGACAGCGATTATTTCTAGTCGCTTTTTTATATAAATTCGCTTCGGTCAGATGGATGTCGAAATTCCATCCCCTTTATTACCCCTTATGGGTCGAATTTCCAAAAATCCTTTATTTTGCCATCATTTTAGTGACGGCTTGGATGCACATAATATGTTTATTATTAGTTTTGGATGTGCGTTGATACACAGACTCTCATTTTCAGATTAAAATTATCCAATCTACGACAAAATAATTCACATGTTTCGAAGGATTTGTACATATAGATTATAACATTTTAGCTTCACCTTTTTTTCTGTGATAAACGGTGATTATCAACACTTATATTACGGACAGTAATGACCTTTTAACCACCAGCTGGTCCCAGAAAAAAGAGATCACGTCATTCCTGAATCACGTCTTCACGCGAACTGACAATGTAACAAACAAGTTGCTTGTAATTGTGTCTCGGGGCGGGAATCGACTTTGATATTTCCATTGTCCGTGACTCCCGAGGCACGTCAAGGTCCCACCTAATAACTGCCATTAGGGCTTCACGGGAGCTTGTTCTACTGGCCTTTTGTTGCTGTTCAATGTTTCTTAAAGTTTTACGTACCGTAAGTTTGAAAACGATTCGGAGTCCGTAGACACCTGAAGCAGCTGAACAAAATAATTTTTTTTTATCCAAATTATATTTTCCGGACCCTTTATTGCATGTTGTGGTTGGTCAATAAATCCGTTATTGATAATATGAAGTCGACTCCAAGTCGATTTTAATATCAAACTAGGCATTTTGCAGGTCAACCCATCCTGCTAAACTGAACAATCTTGTGGGGGTCTTAACCTTAGACTGTCGGAGGCGTAGATCTAAGCACACACAATGCTTTTTAATTGTTCTTTAAATTACGGCAGACCACCGATTAAGTGAATAAGGTCTCTAGTCATGGCAAAAACTTATGAAGTAACCTCAAACGCTGACCAGCAAAAAATGTTTGCGTAAATTTAATCGCTATCCTTATTCCTATAAATGTGAAGGATCTCGGTTTGCATCTTGACTCGTCACTGAGTTGGCAAAAACAGGTTTCCAGTGTCAGTCAGAGAGCTAATTGGGTTTTGCGTTCCTTGTATCGTCTAAAGAACTTTCTTCCCATTAAGACGAAGGCAATGCTTGTGCAGACTTTAATTTTCCCTTTGATTGATTATGGTGACGTGTGCTACTTTGTCCTTAACGCGATTTTGCTGGATAAGTTGGACAGAGTCCTCAATAATAGCATCAGGTTCATTTTTAATCTAAGGAAATATGATCATGTTTCAAAGTACAGGTCCGAGCTAAATTGGTTGCCCATTCGCCAGAGAAGAAGTTTGCGTGCTCTGACTACGCTTTTCTCGTTACTCAATTCTCCCAGCCCTCCTTCTTACCTTATGTCTCATTTTCAATATTTGTGTTCTTCTCATGCCAGAAACCTGCGCTCATCTAACAATCTTCTTTTACTTTGTCCTTCTCATACTTCAGATATAGTTCATTCTTCCTTTCATATTCAGTCCATTCTTCTCTGGAACGCCTTACCTCTCGATATCAGGACGGCCACTAGTCGATATGCATTTAAGCGGAAGTTGAGGATCTATTTTCATAACAAATGAGCAGAGTTCTTTCACCATTTTCTTCCTTGTATATTTATATATTACTAGATGACCCGGTGAACTTCGTATCACTTACCTATTAATGTAAACCAAATGTATTTAAACCATATCACCTTTATTCATAAAAGATTTGTATCGATTTCCCCACATTATCACAATCTAGATTCACGTGTGTAGGAGTGGCCTAATAGTTGTTTAGTAATCTGGCAATACTGTCATTGTCACTGTCACCTAACTTTTGAAGAAAAGATTGTTGAAAGGACATGTTATAAAATGGGCTTTTAGTTTAAAAAAAAGTCCAGGATGGCCATACAAAAACAAAAAAAAAATATTAAAAGCACCATTATTTAATCAATACATATAATAAAATCAATATATGAAAATTGTAAAAGGTCGGTGTCTGTACATGGAAGATAAATAAGAAAAACTTAATTAGGGGAACTTTATATACGCAATAGAACCCAAAACAATGATTTTTAGAAATTTTGTCTGTTTGTCTATACGTTTGTTCGGGCTAATCTCAAAAACGGCTTAACCTAATTGAATGCGGTTTCACTAATGCGTTGCGGTTTGCTGGGGTCTTTGTTTTGTTTCAAAGTGAAAATAATGATCATCCCAGGCAGCTTTCCTTCGTGCAGGTTCTATCCCTGTTGTAAAATGTGGTTGGTTGTCGATGCGTTCGTCATAAATATTGGGTCGTTTGGTCAAAAACAAAAAGTAATCAATTAATTCAGTAAATTTAACAATTGTTTGGTTCTATCCCTGATTCGATTTGTATGTGGGGTGTCGTTTCGTATGCTTATGAGAGTGAGTCGTGAAGCAAAATTAAATACTCGGTCTCAGTCTTCTATTGTATGGTGGAGTCATTGGAGAGATACATTCATCATTGTTTGAGAAGTGGCTGGAGAGGCGCCACGGCGCTCTCACGTATCGCCGGACTCAGCCTAGGTCCTCACCGGACACGGAGATTTCAAGAGGTTCCTGTGTCAGATTTCGGGCGGAAGCGCTGCCTGTCGGTCGCCTGGAGAACTTGGTGGAGCATACGGTGAAGGTATGTTGTGCTTGGGCGGGCTACCGCCGTGTCCTTGCGGACGGCGAGCGATAGGTAGCTCACCGGCGGATAAGGAGCAGACCCGTATTTAATTGTCGGCGCGTTTGTTCCACTCGAACCTCACAGAGCAGTCAGCACGTGACGGAGCCCTCTAGGGTCAGTTAAAGTCTGACACTAAGGCCGAGAGAAGTCATTTGATATATGTATATTATAATAGTAAACTCACTGACTGATATCAACGTGTTTGTTAATATTTAACAATATAACTAACTAAATACATTAAACTTGGAGGGTTTATTTTTTGTGAAGAATATAAAAAATAGCCCTAAAGGGTTAAAATAGTTGGTAGAAGTTCGACATCCACGCGGGCGAAGCCGCGGGCAAAAGCTAGTAATTATTTTAAATCTAGATATTTTTTTATCGTAATATTATTTTTATACGTTGGAAATAAGAAAAGCTGTTACAGTATTATTTTTTATAGCATATTACACGCCTTTCAAACCGTATTAAATGGCTTTAAAATAAAATCAACTAATTATTTGCATGATTTGGATTTATGAAAATGATTCCATTCGTATTTTGAAAACAATTAAACATTACTTTTTTGTGTCAGGTTGACGGGTTGTAACCTCTATGGTTGTAACCATAGATAATACATATAATACTGGTAGTTGTAACTGTAACACTTGTCAAACACTTGATTTGCCGGTTACTATGACAACGACATCCAACAGAACATGGACAACTTTTATATGGGAAAATGGAATTGTTGTTTTACTCTATCTTTCTCGCAATTTTTTCTTATTTGCTCACCGTTTAGACCTACCCTGGACTACGACAAACAATTTAAACCCAAAATCAGCTCAATCGGCCCAGCCGTTCTCGAGTTTTAATCAGACTAACGAACATCAATTCATTTTTATTTATATAGATGTATTTATATATTATGTATTCATATATTACATATTTATATATAAAGTATATATATATCTCTTCGATAAATTTGTATTTATATGTGTTTAATATGTATTAAACTTATATTGTGTTAGTTTTAAGACTACCCACTTAATTATGTGTTTTAATTATTATTTTTTTGTTTGTTTTTCTGTAAGTTTGTGTCCTTTTATTGTTATTAATATGCACCTGCCATGTTTATATCTCATCAACTCTGGGTTGACTGGTAGAGAATGCCTAAGGCATTAAGTCCGCCCTTGTACGCTTGTGCATGAAGTTTAAATAAATAAATATCCCCCCCACCATTAAGTCAAAGTCAGCATTTATTTCATTTAGACCATTTAATGGCACTTTTGAATAGTCAAAGAGTCAAGCAGTTAGTCAGAAAGGTGACGCTAGTTGCCTGTTGAAAAACGTAGATAGATCTCCATGGAAAAGAACAGGCAAAACTCCAAAGACACTCTTTTCAAAACTTCATATTTTTTCAAAAACATCAACTAGTGAGTCTCTGAAGGTTCCAAAGGGTAAACGTACCATTTAGTTAGAGAAACCCTGCTGTACTTCAAAGGATTCCTTTTGAGAACCGTTTCCTATAATAATAACAGGTCCACCAATGACCGATAGTTGCAAAAATACCGTGTGAAAGTGATATTTTAACTTAAACATGCGGCAAAATAACTTTACAAGGACGTAATCCTTGCGAAGTTACGTTTTGTAGGTGACACGGTTAAACGTATATATGGTGGAGTTAACGGCCCACAACCGTACACACTGTTTCAACATTCATTAATATTTAAATTCATCGATAGATTGGTGCAAATGCAACAATAGTTTATACGTCTGCAATGCTTGAGGGCAATGCCAAAATTCATTTAACAGACTCCCAAGTAATGTAAGTTCTGAAAATTCAATAAAATTATGTATTCTGTATGAATTTAGATAGAAAAAAATAGGGCAGTCTAAATCAAATATTTTGCCAAATAAGCCATCTGAAGTCGCACCAATGACCTACGCTAAGTAATTTGACATCACGTACCTATCGAACTCTAATAGACCATTTATTTTTATAAATGGGATATTATTAAACCAACCAATAACTCTACAAGTGCTGATTCTCTTATTTACATACTAAACCAAATTTAAGTGCATCTTTTTCTTTCCATTTCATTAAGAAAAGGACAGAAGATACATCTTAGTTTGGTCCTGTCAAATTAGACAGCGTCTGAAGTAAATCGACGTATTTTAGTGGCCATGTTTTTAATTGCGTCTAAATTATCTATGGAGTGTCTTAATTTGACAGGATTTGACAGCTCTTATTTCATCTTCTGTCCTTTTCTTAATGAATGGGTAGATAAAGATGCACTGAACTTAAATTTAGTCTAATTTGTGATGAAGGGAATTGGCACCATTCTCTAAAAGAGCTGGTTCTAATAAACCACACAAGTACCTACAAATTACAAATATCGAAGCGCGCATTAGGATGCGCGTACGCTTACGATTAGCAAACAGCGCATGCGCGTCGCAGTGCAAATAGACATCGTTTGCATAGTTGACGGTAGAAAGTAAGACGTTGCGTTGTCTGTATTCATTACGACTGCTCTTTAAAGGGATGGGCAGCTTTGACGTGGCTAAATGAACAGCTAACTAATATTGAAGGTTTGTGTTGACAAAGATTGGAATTGGGTAATTTCTTAAACATTTTTTTTAAACATCGTCTGTTAAAGCATAGTCGGAATATTTTCTGTTGAAACTTTGAATGATGATTTCCTCTTGGTTGTTTTTACTTGTTTTATAAAATTCCATAAATTGTCTCTTCTCTTTCTTCCTGCTTCCTGCTTCTCTCATGACGTATCTTTGTTTTTACAAGTCTTTTGCTAACTTGTGCTGAATTTAATTTAAATGTTACTTTATTGTAACCATAAACATTCGAATGCCGCTTTATGCGGTGGATATGCTGTACGAAACTTGTTTAACACCTGTAAACCTACCATATTCTACGAATCTTTGTCTTCATCATATAAAAAGAAACGACATTAATTTCATGATTTTAGCTTAGTAGGCAGTTTCGGTTTTGCGTTGTTTACCATACCTGTCTCTTTATATGTATATAAAAACATATTGATTACAGATGAAACTCAGTAGGTAAAAAAGATATGAACGGTTAAGGGGAGTCATTTTCGTAGTACGTCCAGGCGATCGAAACCGCAGGCAACATATACTTGCCCATAAAATACTTTCAATTAATAATTACACTTACACAATGCTAGAATTACATTGTGGTTACATTAACAGGTTGTCAAGTTTTCGCTTTGCGATAATAACGAAAGTATGAGGAAATGACTTGGCTAAAACTATGAGCCCGTCATGTTTATAACATTATTGCGCATAGTCTCTTTTTTTTTTTTTTTTTTTGGTGAGTGGGAAATCATCCAATGACTGCTCCCGTCCTGGGTGCGACGGGAGGGCGTGTCAGACTCTTACTGACTAAAACCCACTCATGTTCCTTCGATTGCCCTTTATGTTCCAGGGTCACGGTAACCACTATAAACATTCCGCAACCCCGGCAGGCGTTGGCCCTGTTGGGCCCCTTCCTGTGCTGACTCCTTCTCTTTGAGGCGCGCGTGGAACAAAACGCGCCGTCTACGCGGTCCTGGTCCTAGCCGGGCGGCGAGCTACCCATCGCTCGCCATCCGCAGAACCGCGCCTACGGTGGCCGGTAGTCGTCTTGCGACTCTCGACGTCTTCGCCTGGGTCTTAGTCCGGGGCGAGAGGCTCGTCGTTGCCTCTCGCGCGCCGCCGCTTCCTTCACAAGCATAACTGCTTCGCAGAAGGAGGCGACGGCATCCCATTCCGTCTCGCCCCGAAGCATGGCCTGAACCAGCGCCGGGCGCGAGAGGTCACCGCCGCCGATCGCCTCTACGAGGACACGTCGATGCTCCGCCCATGCGCGGCACACCTCAACTGTGTGCTCGACCGTGTCCTCCAATTGCGCATAGTCTTTTGATTTCATTTTTTATTTTCGCTTGTAATTACTGGAGAAATATGTTAACAATGGTGCCGATTCTCTTGTGCACAAACTAACGTATATTTAAGTTAAGTGCATCTTTCTCTATCCATTTAATTAAGATTAAATATTAGTTAAGTCCTGTCAAATTTAGACACTCCATAGATAATTTCAATTTCCGACGCAATTTAAAAACATGGCGTCTAAATATACGTCAAATTTTCATCAGGCGCTGTCTCATTTGACAGGATTAAACTAAAATGTATCTTCTGTCCTTTTCTTTAAGAAATGGAAAGAGAAAGATGCACTTAACTTGAATTTACGTTAGTTTGTGCACAAGAGAATCGGCACCAATTATTCTCACACAGCATCGAAAGGTCTCTTCTTTTTCAGAGAAGACGTTAGCACGATTCAACAAGCTTGATCAAAACGAATTTGCGATTTCAGTTTTTAGAATTTATTAATTACTTACTGTCTGACGTAATCTGATATTAAATAGCCTGTATCTTTCTTCGATAAATGGATTATACTAAATGATTCTGAGATAAGCGCATTCAACTAAATTTACAAACTCTTCAGTGTTGTTACTTAAATTAGAAACTTTCTACGACCAAGCGACAGCCGGCTGTCGCGCTACTATTGTGTCTCGAATCACAGGTTTAAATAAGTCTCAAGTCGTGAGGTTGCGATATTTTATAATAAATAAATAAATATACTGGGACAACACACACATGGTCATCTGATCCCAAGTTAAGCTCTGCTTAGAGCTTGTGTTATGGTAACCAGACAACTGATATACATACTTATATAATTTATAAATACATACATATTATAGATAAATTACACCCAGACACAGAACAAACAATCATGCTCATCACACAAAGTTTGTTCTAGGTGGGAATCGAACCCACGACCTCCGGCTTAGCAGTCAGGGTCACTAACCACTAGACCAACAGGCCCGTCTGTAACCAATGAGAATTAAAAACAATTTGTTTGTTTTGTTTCCACTATCAAGTTGTTGACTTTACCAAATTATAAATACCTATTTAAATTAATTAACTACTTTCCTAAACGATAAAGTAACCACATTGACACCAACGACACGTTATCGACACCTCTAAACATTTCAAAATGTAATTCGATATGACATTAAATTCAAGATGGCTGAGTGGGAACTACATATTCCCTTTGCACTTCGAAATGACTTTAAAATTGCGTGTGCAGTTACGTCAATGATGATACGTAATAGACAAGAATATTTATTTCTTTTGCAATGACATTTTGACGTGATTTGACAGATTGGTAAGAAAATAAGAAAGGTTGAACACCGTGAATGGGTCAATTAAGCAACTGATAAAAGTAGGCATAGGTCAGAAGGTAGCCAATGATGACTTCATTTTTGAACCATTTTGCCGGATTTTATAGTATTTACTAGCTGTCCGTCGAGGCTTTACCCGCGTTGTTTTTTTTTATAATTGGCCATAGCGTGATGAAGCTTGATTAGTGTAAATTTTCATGAATATCCGTTTAGTACTTTTTGTGTGAAAGAGTAACAAACAACGAACATCCGCACGTTTATAAGATTAGTAGAATCTATAATAATTATGTATTGTATGTATTTATAAATTATATAAGTGTGTTCATCAGGCGTCTGGTTACTATAGTACAAGTTCAGCTTAGTTTGGGATTAAATGGCCATGTGCGAGTTGTTATAGCCTATCTCGATAAATGGCCTATCAGAACTACAATATGTTTTTAATTTGATATTAGATTTGCTGAAATTATCACTTTTAATCAACCAAACTAACTATTCAGCTTTATAATATTAGATAGACAATATACAACATTATGGATAATAAACAACATTTTAACTAAGTCATTTTCAATTGTTTCTGAAACCGTACGATACAGGACCAATAAAAAATCTATCCGAATCTAAAAAGCTCCTAACTTACAAAGACAGCAAACAATTCCAGGATCTTTACATAAACATAGTAAGTTTATTAACACCTTTACAATTTCGAATTACGGCCTTTTTTACACTCATAATAAACCAATATGGCGTCGCGTGACCATATATCACCTCCACAATGATCACTGCAAAAACGTTAAAAACGGAAAACGGCGTATAACTAGTTTTTTAATTATAAATCAAACCTTTCTAACTGTGATTAATGCGTTATTATTCCGAGGTGTGAATGTGTCGTTAAATTGACAACAGTTTCAATATCGAGCAAAAAATTACTATAGAATCACGTTTGTTGTATGTAAAGCCCCACTTGTTTTAAATATTTATTATATTATGTGTTTTATATGTATGTTATTACCGCGGTTTTTAAAATACATCATCTGTGACAATTCCAACTGACTAGCTGTCATGTTTCATGGAATACAGCCTGGTGATATACAGACGAACAGACAGACAGTAGGGTCGTAGTAATAGCTTGTACTATTATTATTATAACTACGATTAATGGAGTTATTTTATAGGGCTAATGGTTAGTAGGGGTTTAGGCCGCGGGAAACAAGAAATTTAATTGGTTTTATATTTTTGGGTATTTCGGACGATACATATTAAAAGCTTAAATCTTTTAATTCTCACCGAACAAAATTAATTAATTTAACTTTAATTTTAACGGTAAAATGTAAAAGTTTTTGATTCTGACCGTTTAAAAATTCGCTCAAAAATATTAATCTTTATTAATGTTTTTGAGCAAATTTTTATTTCGTTATTCCAGTTTCGATCGCAGCGGACGAAATTCAGTGATACCGTCCTGTTGCAACTCACACACGGCCATCTGATCTCAAACTAACTAGAGCTAGTACTATGGTAAACAGACAACTGATAAGCATTCTGATATAATTTATACATTCATACATATTATAAATAAATTACAACCAGACACAGAACTAACAAAAATGCTCATCACACAATGTTAGTTTTGGGTGGGAATCGAACTCAGTTAATGTGCGTTTAGTATTTTAAAATATACTGAAAAAAAACCTATGTTAAAAATAATCAGATCCTTAACTCTTACATAAATTAAGTAATAAATCGTACTACACCAGAGAACAATGAGACTCTACAGCTTATTTATTTCACCATTTAGTATTCCCTCATAATATTTTTCCTTTACTTTTTATTAGTCATCGTACTTTTTAACCGTATTAAAAAAGGAGTAGATTCTAATTCATAGTACTTTTTAACCAAATTAAACAAGGAGTAGATTCTAAGATTCTAAGAGCAATTGCGACAATACTTTCAACAAATAAGAATTTTAAGTATTCTTTTTAATACCAGAACCCACAGAAAATCTACCAGAACCTTTTTTTTTTTTTTTTTTTTGGTGAGTGGGAAATCATCCAATGACTGCTCCCGTCCTGGGTGCGACGGGAGGGCGTGTCAGACTCTTACTGACTAAAACCCACTCATGTTCCTTCGATTGCCCTTTATGTTCCAGGGTCACGGTAACCACTATAAACATTCCGCAACCCCGGCATCTACCAGAACCTCCCATAGTTCACAGAGTAGCGAATATTTCACGTCAGCCATTCTACGCTGAATGCAAAACAATTCCTTTGTTTTGCATTTACTTCGGTAAAACACATTAGATATTAACCTCCTTCGAACATTCAAAATTGGGTAAAACGGTCAATTTTCGAAATTGTTCTTAATTCAAAATCGCTTTATTCGTTTAAGTTCGTGCGTGCGGTGAAATATCCCACAGCCATAAGGAAATAGTGGCCTGTACGTTATTGCGTGGTAACCGTTGCGCAACGATTATAACTAGTTACGTTGTGAGAAATGTTATCGTTATTCAATATTGGGTCGAGGGTGGCTAAAGGTGACATGTTTTATTGTTGATTGTCGTTTATGTAATTGTGATTTAATTATTTTGTTACTTCGATTTTAAATGAGTCCTTAGCTTTCTGGGTCAGTGTATACGTACAAATGTCTACATCATTTTTTTTTTGGGAGTGGGAAATCATCCAATGACTTCTCCCGTCCTGTGTGTGGCGGGCACTTATGATCCTTCGATTGCCCTATATGTTCCGGGGTCACGGTAACTATTATAAACATTCCGCAACCCCGGCAGGCGTTGGCCCTGTTGGGCCCCTCCTCATGCTGACATGTCTACGTCATCACAGCACATCATATTACCACAATTTGTCATTTTTTTTTAGGTTCGAGGGTGATTAAAGAAATTTGAGAGTTTCGACATTGTCCAAAGTTCTCGAACCTTAAAAATTTAATTTTACTTTCGCTGAATTTGTTGAGTTTAGTTATTTTTAACAAGAATATCAGAGAAAAAATGTTACTTGCCTGGATGGTACAGGTGTCGGCAACATTTTTGCAACACATTTAGATATAGGTGGGCCGCACTAATGTAACAATTTTTAGTAGGGATTTAGTTATCTATATGTTTAAGTAAGAAAGTATTTTTATTTAATACTAGCTTGTTTCGTCATGTTTGGTTACTATTCCGTTCCTATACGTTCCTGTAACGAGAAATTATATAGCATACAGCCTTCCTCGATAAATGGCATATCCAACACAAAAATATTTTTTCAAATTGGACCGCGGGTTTCTTGGGTTACTGCGTGCAATCAAACAAACTATCCATACTAATATTATAAATGGGAAAGTGTGTCTGTCTGTCTGTTTGTCTGTATGTTTGTCTTTCTTTCACGGCAAAACGGAGCAACGAATTGACGTAATTTTTGAAGTGAAGATAGTTGAAGGGATGGAGAGTAACATAGGCTACTTTTTGTCTCTTTCTTACGCGAGCGAAGCCGCGGGCAAAAGCTAGTTATGATATATAATAATAGTATAAGTAATGTATAAAACGTCCAAGATTCTTTGCAAACCACTCTGATAAGAAATATACCAAGTGGTCTACGCCCTTTTTTAAGAACCCCTAAAAGATATACATATTTATTTTGTAAATTGGTTAAACAGGTATAGTTTCTTTTCACGTCAATATTGTTTTGCTTATTACTATTGTTAAGCAAACGACGGGGCCGGTGTTTCCTCCTTAAGGTCAATGTCTCTAAGTCCAAATAATTGTTTAAAATCATGTGAGGACCATGAAGGTTGACTGAGGTGCTCTCTTGATAAGAGAAGGACACAGATTTGAGTGAACCTACCAAAGTCAGATTTACCGCTTGCATTGGCAAGCATTTAGTCACAATAATCGTTTAGCTAAACTAAAATGCCTAAAGTAAAACTAACTAAAACTAACTTTCGCCCGCAGCGGCGCCCGCGTGGAAGTCAAACTTCCATCCACTATTTTATTATACTGGCTGTTCCTCGCGGTTTCACCCGCATTACGTTAGGTTTTTGGTTACTGCTTCGCTCCCGTGGGACCTAGCGTTATGTTATATAGTCTATGTTACTCGTTGACAATGTATTTTTCGAATGGTGAAAGATTTTTTAAAATCAGTCCAGTAGTTTTTGAGCCTATTCATTAGAATCAAACAAACAAACATACAAAGTTTTCCTCTTTATAATATCAGTGTAGATATCCAATAATGTATTCCTTTAGGAGACGAATTTCCCAAAATAATTTCTTATCGGATACCTTCCCGTCACAAAGAACACACCCTCTAAGTTTCATGTGACCAGTGGTTTGGCTGTGCGTTGATTTATCACAATTATCACCCAATCCGTTGACATAACACTCAACCAGTCAGTCAGTGGCTTAACCATTTTATGTTCATAGATTTACCTTGTACCTTCTCCATTCCAGGTGGAGTCAGGTCGCGAAGAACTTAAGAAGGAGCGAGAGATCATGCAGCTGGTGGCCGGCCTTCAGCTGGGAGAGGATGAGCGACGAGAGATGCCGCATGTGATGCGACAGAGACACGCACCTAGGTACGAAGTAGAAACGATACTGCATAAACACCTTCACTTACTACCCTGCCCTTTGTGCCTGTAGCGACATCTATCGCCAATCACGTAAACTACAACTGACATACATCACGATATAAGAGTTTTCGACAATAATAGCACATATACAACAATCGCGACTCTAACTATTACTATTCGAACCATCGGGTCGCCCACCAGACATAACACCCGTGAGGTCGTGGGTCGGAGGATCCTCCCTTTTCAATAGAGAATGAGGGACTTTACACTCTGTTCCTTATACCTCTAAATGCCGAATGTTCTGTTATCTCCTGCTTGACCAAGAGGGAAGTGGAAAACTTATTTTTCTCTCTCCGCTGTTCTTTCTTATTAGTTTCTTTGTGGGATCAACGACATTTGAATCGTTTCTCCGGGACCAACCGAGCTTAGTAAAGCTCGGTTGTTCTCGGAGGAACGAGGCAGTAGCCTCGGCGCTTTTCTGGTGGACTCTACTGTAGATTCTGGCTTTCAAGAGTTGCGGTAGTAAGGCGGTATTTACTTATTAGGGTTCCATGCCCAAAGGATAAAATGGCACCCTATTATTAAGATTCCGCAGTTGTTTGCACATCTGTCACCAGGCTCATGAACACATCAGACAGAAGTGTAACTTTATATTTTTTGTTAGTGAAAATGAAATACGTCTTCTCTTCGTCATATTTTAAGAATTTTAATATTAAAGTAGGTTCGTTAATAATTCTGTGTCACACACTAGAGCTATTTATTTAACAATTACTTGAAATTCAAGGTTTATTATATAATTCGTGCTAATAGTATAAAAACCAGTTAAATACTTAAATATTTAACACCTAATAATATTATGGTGTACTAGGTAGGTGGTAGGATGGTTTTATAAATATACAGATACGGAACTAATCAAATATAAATTCCGTGCTTACTACAAAACAATAATCCCGGAGCGCCTAAAAATTGGTGAACGTATTTTCATTTTCGTTGATATAACATCTATTGACTCAGTTAGCCTTTTTATTATTTTATGTAATAACCCAAAAATAATAGTTTAGTGATTTGGCAGTGAAGACTTAATAAACATGTGTTTATACAACAAAGGAATATAAATTATTTAATTTAAATTTCAGATAACACCACGCCACATCTGAAAGGGCGCCATCTCTCGGCTGATGACGGCAGCAGCGCACCATCGGAGCCACCATTTTACCTCGATCACGAAACTAAACGAATACAACCAAATAATTGTGCACTCAAATGACAAGGGATAAACCACGCGTTAAAGAAACAACATTACGTTAATCAACAACGGCTTAACGCAACTTTGTTTTTATCAGTTTTTACGGCTGTTTTAATAGGTGTGGTTTATCCCTAAAAAGGCCAATGGCATATGAGAAGTGTTGTCATTTATTGCCTTTTCCATACAAAAATGAATGATAGTGTCATGAGAATAAAAATGGTGTACTAAAAATATAATAACCCAATTTCAAAATGCAAACGCGGTACAAAGCGATCGCAGAATCGAATTGAGGTTTAAGAAATCGATTTGTCACGAACGTTCTCGGTTTGTTTCCGATTATCGATTAATTACTTTAGAAATCCGTACCTACGATAAACAGGGTACCTAAGAAACAGTAATTTAATTATTTCTAGTAATTAAATATCGATTTTTGTACACGGATGTTAAAAAATCATTTCAATAATGATTGCATGAGTTTACGCAGTTCGAGGCCGCGATAAAGCCCGATTTTTATTGTTTTAAGGAAAAGATAAGGGTTATGTTGTTAATATCATTTGTATATTTCATTTAAATATATTTAGCGGTTAAGAACACATTTAGAATAAACTAATCGAATTAAGCTTCGTTTCTTCACTCATTAAATATTAATTAGACAATAATTTTGATGTTGAGAATTTTATTTTATTCTTTCTTAGCGAAAAATGAACTTTTTGAAATTTAGTTTTTATCAATTTATTATATTCTGCTGCGTGCGCAAAGTGCAAGAGTTGCACAGATAAGTTGTACAACTTATCTGTGCAGCTCTTGCACTTTGTACTTAGGATGACAATAGATTTTTTCGATGTTATGATTGGTCAGTCTAAAATATTAGTATCGTTCTTCTATCCAGAATTTGTACTTTATATACTTTTACCCTACTAACCAGCTTATTCGAAGCGCAGAGAACGTTTTACTTAGTGATCTGTGGTTTTGCTACGGACTAAAACTTTTTAGTCTTAATCGGTTTATAAGAATAAAGCTTTTATGTAACGCTGACTCCTGAAACCGGTTAAAAATAAAAACGGAAACAACGTCAATAACGGTTAGTCAATTTAACCGGTATCCATGCTTCAATCATAATATTGCCAAATAAATAACATAAAATGACGAATCGATAAAAAATATTTTAAGTGCTTTATTTTAAAATGTGTTCTTAACATATTTGTACGCAGCTAGTATATAAGCACTATATAGTCATTTATAAACCTATTTAATTGTGCCTTATCAGAGAAAATGGTTAAGTTAGAGTGTATTCCGATCTAAGAGTTAAGTCAGTTTGTTTTGTCATATTCAATAATGTTTCGATTGTTTTATTTACCTGTTTTATATTTTTCAAGTCGTTTTTATGTTCTAGCTATCACAATCTGATATTTTGTATTAGAGTTTTAAATTAAAATTTATTTATCAGTAAAATATATTGAAAAATATTTGCCATGATCAGCTCTGTAGAAAATAGATTTGAGCAGTTTTCATTGATTGTAGGGCTCAAATTCCACAGAGATAAGCAAAATAAATGCCATGCGAAATTTGCTTTGCATGTAATTTATCTCAATTTTTAATGTATTTCAGTTCATTTTTAATACAAAACTGCTCGAGAGTACTTTAGCCGAGTTTGTGCTGACTTTAAGTCTGCAGTGTTCTGCGCTACAATCGTCCTCGTAGTGTTGAAAACTTCTAAAGTACCCGGTTCCTGTTTTCGGTTACCGGTAAAAATGAAGGATCAGTAACCGTTTTTTTCTAAAACTATGCATATCTGGCACTAAGAGTACCTTAAACAAGAGTTCGATAAATAACGTGTGTACAAAACTAAAATATTAGTCAGAATAGAAAGGAATATTGTAAGCTGGTATGTTTATAGACTAGGTAGGGTGAAAAAACCGGTTGTTAACGAGAAAAAACGTTTTTAGCAATCAACTGGTATTTTCACAAAAATTTCTTTGTTACAAGCATTTGTCAAATTTAAAAAATAACAATGAATATTATTTAATATAATGTACTTACAGGAAAACTAAAATATAAAAATAAATGTATTTTTTAATAAGTGAGAAATCTTGAGAAACTTGTTATCAGCGCCATCTGTCGGGTGTAATAAGAACTGGCGCTAAATTATCAAGCATTTATCAAGAAAACCTCATCCAATTAAATAACTGATTATTTTAAGAAATAATAATATTAATAAAATGTATGTAAATAGTAATAAAACAATTCGCAAGAAATATATAAAAATCATCATCAAATAATATTTTAGGCTATGAGTGCCATTCAAGTTTATATCATTCCTAGATTATTTTTTTATAATTAATATTATTTGTAAGATAGGCTTGCCTATCAGGAATCTATAAAGGGCATTGGCGAAATTAGGCTTGATTTGCACGAGGCAAGTTAAATATACGAACTGGCGGAATTCATTACGGCCGAGATTCTTAAATATTATACTTGGGAACTGCTTTGACCAAGCATTTCTGTCACTGGCATTGTTTTCAATGCGAGAAACAGGAACACAGCTTATCTAAAGCATGTGTTGAGAAGCGTTTAATTATCTCAATATTAGGCTAAAAATGCTTCAAAAGAGTACGTTACTACTTTTTAAATTTTATTTCAATTAGCATACGACATAGTATTGTTTAAATATCAAGTTTTAAACCTAAAATAGCATTAAACCATGACACGAAGGGCCAGGTGACGCGCCAGTCACTTGCTCGGCAACTAGCTTATGAACTAGCCTCGTGTGTTTCAGGCTTTAGTCTGGTTGGGAACGGTAATTCGTATTAATAATATCTACCTATGTAATTACAAAAAAATATATTTTATCAAATAACTCAATGCAAAAAGATTGATAATAATTGTACAATATTCTTGTAGATACGAGTAATTTTTTTTCTATAATTATATTAGTAATGTATGGTGATCATTTTTCAACGAACAGACAACGATGTATTCAATTATTATTATATAGTTATTCAATAAAATGTAGTCTGTAACATACAAAGATGGTATTTTATTTTGTTTCACTTCCTATGATCAGGCTGTCAAAATACCAGAGTTCATATACCTATATAAATATCTCATTAAGACAATAAGTTGTGCCACTCGGATCGCGCCACCACTAACAAAATGTATGGGTGTTACTGGGTGTAGTCCCGAGTCCGACACTTTCGTATTAATTGTTGTTTTTGTTTGTTTGACGGGCCTGTTGGTCTAGTGGTTAGTGACCCAGACTGCTATACCGGAGGTCGTGGGTTCGGTTCTGAGTCTGGGTGTAAATTATCTATAATATGTATGTATTTACAAATTATATAAGTACTAGCTACTACTAAGTAGCATATGTTAGGCTAGCCGCACACACACAATAATATTGACAATAAAGTACGTATTGTCAATAATATTGTGTGTGTGCGGCCTGTATTTCGGTATTGGATAGATAGAATCTAGATTATTGACAATCTTGTATTGACAATATTATTGTGTGTGTGCGGCTAGCCTTACTCTCATCCCTTCAACTATCTCCACTTAAAAAATCACGTCAATTCGTCGCTCCGTTTTGCCGTGAAAGAAAGACAAACATTACAGACAGACAGACAGACACACTTTCCCATTTGTAATATTAGTATGGATGTAGGTATATCCAGTATATCAGTTGTCTGTTTACCATAACACAAGCTCTGCTTAGCTTGGCACACGGTTGTGTGTGAGTTGTCCGAAGATATTTATTTATTTATTTTTTGTAAGTTATATTTTTGTTAAGCAGCGGTGTAACTTTTTTGATCACAAAGCCAAGCCCTTTAGCACAAAATGAGATAGTACTGGGGGCCGCACTAACAACAAAGGTTTAAGTAAATTAACAAACAGCAGAAAGGTTTAAAATAAACGAAAGCAAAAAGGTTTATTTGAGATATTGGTTTGTTCCCATTGTCCCCGTGTGCCATATCCCCGTCACGGGGACAGCGGGACGTGATTAAATTTATTTCCCGTTGTCCCCGTAACGTACATTCGGCTAATGTGTAAACTAAACTAAACTTCAATTTCACAGTAATTTTAAATTTTTGCACTTGACTACTTAATTCAATCAAAAGTACTAGGCGCGCAGTAACGTGAAGTGGTAAATGGAAAACGTGCTCCACCACATATTTTAAATTTTCGCACATGACCACTTCACGTTACTGCTCGCCTAGTACTTTTGTTCTCTTAAGTTTTCAATCTTTAATTGAAAAATAACGTCCTGTAACTCTGTGGGACATTTCATTAAAAAAAAATCTTACTTGAAAACAAGGTCTAAATCCTTTATATTAATCTACCGGGACAGCGTACGGGGACAACGGGAACTATTTTCAAATATCTAATTGAAGTACCGCTGTCCCCGTAGGACGGGGACACGGCGTACGGGGACAACGGGAACAAACCGAGATTTTTATTGCAAAGAAAATCATTACTTTTAAGGAGCTAAGTAGAACACTTTACGAATATTATGATGTATTTTTTTATTATTTCGTCTATGTTAACGTCTTTGGGACTACCTACATGCAAGCTAATTGTGTCATTTAAGTGAGAAGCATTACTAATAACAGGATTGCAATTTATTTTAATTGACATTTCGAAAATGAAGCCTAATTGCCGCGGGCCGCACAAATACAATTTCCATACCATTTGTGTGTTTTTCACGACCACTGCTGTAAAGTATTTACAAAACATTTAATAGTTTTAGAAAGAGTAAGTAACTTTCACAGTTTATTCAAATAGGTTTCATCAATTTCGCGAAACTCACTAAAGAGTTTTCACATCTTCAAACTTACGTTCAAAGTGGCGGTTATATTAAAAAAATACAGGTGACAGCCATTATTTGTTAAAAAAAAAATAGAAATAGAAATAAATAAATACAAATGGCGTTTATATTTTTATCGACGAAAGAAGGCCAGCATCACTTATTAAATAATAAATCAAAGAAGATCCAATGACTTTATAAATTTGAAATAGTATTAGAACTTTTACAAAACATGGCCTTTTTAGTATTAGAGGTTTTTCTGTAAGGAGTACATACAGACTCCTTACTCTTTCGAATATAACGTATATGAGTAAGTATTATATAAGTGATGATGCAGGCAATATAATTATCATAAAAAATATAAATGCCATTCATGTGTATTTTTTGGTTTTATTTGTCTGCACAAATAATGGTTGTGACTTGTTTTTAGGGTTCCGTACCTCAAAAGGTAAAAACGGAACCCTTATAGGATCACTTTGTTGTCCGTCCGTCCGTCTGTCTAGACCCTTTTTCTCATAAACGCGTCAAGATATCAAGCTGAAATTAATATCACATACTCAGGTCTGCCGTCTCTCAAAGCAGTGAAAAAAAACAAGTTTCTAAATCAACGCAATAAAAAGATACGGCGGTTTATATTGCCTTTTTAGACATTTGCAAGAGAATCAAAACTCAAAACCTATAGGGTACTTCTCATTGACCAAGAATCATGAAATTTGTCAAAAATCAATGTCATGTAGCACAAGTAAAGAAAAAACTCCGAATACCGTAATATTGTAGTTATTTCACTAAAAAAAACAAATTAAGGGAACCCTCGTTGCGCGAGTCCAACTTGCACTTAACCGTTTTTTTTTTATTAAACCGTCAGTTCTGAATAATTATTAAGATGTGAAAACTCTTTAGTCGGTCACTCGCGGCTTCACCCGTGGTTTTTGATTAATGCTCCGCTCCCATGAGTCATTGCGTGATGTTATGTAGTTTATGTGTTAATCTGATGTATAAGATATATTACTGTAAAAATATCTGTATCCGTTCAGCAGTTTTTGCGTAAAAGAGTAACAAACATTCATACGTACAGTAAAATTAAGTAAGACCCACAACTATAATATTCCCAAAGTTATAAAAAATGGTAAGATTAAAAAATGTATGGAAATCCACGATGTCCTTACCACAGATTAATAAATAGTTACTACGTCCTTACTCAATTTTTTAGAGCCGTTGAAAATCTCGATAATAGATTCCTAAACATGCAGCGCCATCTATCTTCAGAACATCAATACACATTGTATTTCATAGATGGCGCTGTTCTAGGTAGTTCGAAAAAAGAAAGTTCTAAATTTCTGATAGATCTTCGTTAGCTGTTGCAGACACATAGATGTCACTACTAGGCAGATGATTGATGGAACCTTTCCCAAACCAAAGAGCGATGTCCTGATATTACTGGTCCTGCAAAAAAAAAATAATTAATTTTTTTTTTCTGCCCCCACCTGGGACTATGACGTTTAGTAAGGGTGCTTGTACACGGTGCATGTAGCTGGAGCAAGTAAAGATGCGGGTTACACGCGTGGGTAATATGCGCAAGCTATTTGGTTGAGTTACTGAGTCACTAGACCCGCACATGTTTTTTAACGATATGTTTACGATGCATATAACCCGCGCAAGTGCCTCAACATGCGCAAGCTACATGCACCGTGTACAAGCACCCTAAGATTGTTTTATTCCTGTTCCAGAGTGTGCAAGTTACAGCATTAGACAGGTTGTCTGGCGTCGTCTCTTTCCCACTGAAAGTAATATCGAAGGAATACTGCTATAAGGGCTTGTGGTAGTCTCCCAGGTCATAGTATATACTGTACTCTTTGGTCCAGGTTCAATTCGATTTACGTCAATGTCATATCGAAATGGTTATTCAATTTTAATTCCTAATAGAAAATATGCATGCGATTCAAATAAAAGACATAAACAGATGATTTTATAAACTTTATTCCTTTAGGTATAATTTCTGGTGCATTTTCTTTATGAGCAAAAACAATATTTTGAAAAGTGGTCAAACGTCTAATTTCAAACTAAGCAGAGATTGTACTATGATAACCCGACAACTTATGCACATTTATATTTATATAGGTACCTACAGGGCATCCCACGGATATGCCACATGGAGGAAAAGTATCTTATATATTGTTGATGAAACATTTTTCTGAAATAAGACATTATTTGAATTTAAAAAACAATTGAAACTGTATTCATAGATATTTAAATAATTACATGAAAAATAATACTTACTCAGCCGGTAGCTTTATCATACCGATCGAGAGGCAGAAGGCCTGTACCCCGAGGTTTCCGGCGACTCGGACCGCAATTAACTAGGACCGCGGTCCTAGTCGCCGGATCCGTAAAAAATTATTTACATTTTTTTATGTCTATGTTTTTATCACGAAAGATTTAAATAACAGATCTGTAGTCAAAGGCTGCTTTTTATATCAATAAATGATGTTTTTAAATCAAAAAGGATTTTTATTCAATTATTACATCAAAAATTTTTTCGTTGACTGTACATTTGGTTGATTTCAGTTATCATTTTATGAGTGGTCCCAGTCGCCGGAAGAAAATTAAATATTTTTTATGGATCCGGCGACTGGGACCGCGGTCCTAGTTAATTGCGGTCCGAGTCGCCGGAACCCTCCCCCTACCATGAGTTGTTATCGAAAACTTACTCGCTACCGTAGGCGTAAAAATGATGTGACAGTCAATAATCCGACTAAATAGTAAGGTTGGCTGTTAGTGAACTACTTTAGGGATTTAGTGGTTTTTTAATTATTATTCCCAATATGTCACTGTCAATTCTATCTGTGACCGCTAGGGGCGCTTTGCAACATTTCATACAGTTTATTTACGGAGACGCTAGCGAATTTATTAATGTAAACTCATGGTAGAGCTACTGGCCAAGTGGCATTGTAGAATAGAAAACGAAAACGAATAGATTGACAAATGTATGGAATTGACATAGGCTTTCGCTAAACAATTTGACATCTAGGCTAGGTCCTCTGTATCGTAAGAATTATTTTTTTCCTTAATAATGTCACAAATAAGAGGAAGATCATAAATTTTTTCCCAAAAACCAATTTCTCTGTGAATACTTATTCTTAACAAACGACATGCCCTCCAAGTTTCTTATCTCTAGGATCAGCAGTTTGGGCAGTGTTAAGCTTTATGAGTTGAAATGTAATTGGTGCCGATTCTCTTATTTATTTATTTAAATAAATAAATAAATAAGATTATTCACAAACTAACTTAAATTTAAGTTAAGCGCATCTTTCTCTTTCCATTTAATTAAAAAAAGGACAGAAGAAAAAACATTAGTTAAGTCTTGTCAAATTTAGACACTCCTTAGATAATTTAGACGCGATTTAAAAAATGGCGACTGACTATACGCCAATTTTCTTCAGGCGCTGTCTTATTTGACAGAATTGAACTAAAATGTATTTTCTGTCCTTTTCTTTAACAAATGGAAAGAAAAAGATGCATTTAACTTAAATTTAGTTAATTTTGTGAACAAGCAAATCAGCACCATTGTTTATTGAGTCGGCATTTTCCAACTGACTGAGAAGAAATGCTGAAACAAACTCAGGCTATCACCCAATCAGTTAACCATTATGTATGTATGTATATATGTAGATTTATCAAAAAAATCATTACTCACATAATACATACTTACCCTCATAATTCAGCTACATCATAGTCATAACTCTACGTAATCAAGTAAAAAGTAAATACATACAAGTACTTATGGACATCCATGGTCTTATGTAATCCTTCCGCTGCCGTAATACGGGCTTAGTAAGTGTTTCGGACGCTGCTTTACGTCCGCTCCGGTCGAAATAGAAATTAAATTATTTTAAGTATTTTTGAGGGGTGTTTACGACGATTCTTTTTTTGAGCTAATTTTGTACAGGTGAATGAAAATCATTTTCATTATGACAGTACAATATAAAGTTATTTTAATAATTTTGAATGGTCAATATGGAAAGGTTATTTTTAAGTTTATACAGAATTAGTTCAAAAAAGCCACGTCATTAGTCAAGTCGCGAAACACGACGCCGCCGCCGTCATCTCGTGTTAAATAATATTGTATTTAGTTATTAAGTTTGTAATTTGTACTTTCTACGGGCCCCAGTTGCCTGAATCAAATAAATAAATAAAAATAAAGTTTACTCCAAAACATCCCTGAAACTGAAAAATATTAATAATTAGCGTTCGCTCGCGACTTTACCTGCGTGGATGTCGAACTTTCATTCACTATTTTACCCCCTAAAGACGACCAATTTTTTTAAGAAAAATTTAAGCAGCTATCTACTCTTCACAAAGAATACATCCTACACGTTCATATCTCTAGAACCAGCAGTCTGGGCTGTGTATTGTTCTGTCAACAGTCAATTAGTTTACCATTGACATTAGATAACTAGCTTTTGCCCGCGACTTCGTCCGCGTGGATTAATAGCTCCCGTTCCCGGGGGATTTCCGGGAGGAAAACTATCTTATGTCCTTTCTCGGGTCCCAGACTATATCTGTACCAAATTTCATTCAAATTGGTTTAGTGGTTTAGGCGTGAAGAAGAGACAGACAGAGTTACCTTCGCATTTATAATATTAGTACGCATAATGTAAGGTATTACATAATATGCATAATATCCACATATATATATATATATATAGCTAATCCAAATCCTATTTCGACCGCCGCGGACGAAACCATCAGCCAAAACGCCTACTCAGCCGTAATAGGGTAAAAACTAAAGCATTTACATCATATACATTATATACACAAGCTCAGCCTACTTTCCTTCGCTTATTTACCTAAATACATGACTTTTGGCACCTTAACGTGTTAATAGTATATTATCTTGGTAATTTTTGAGCAACTGTGGTAACTGTGACGATGTTAAATGACAGAGACCTGACCTAGCGACCTACCGTTGAACGACCCGGTTTTTGACAGATTTAGTGCGGTAGTATTATATTTATGGTGAGTGGTAATTAAGTAATACTAACAAATTACTAACTAATAAACATACTATCTGACAAGTTATTGATAACAGCAGCAACCCAGAGTTTGTTTCGGCGTTTCTTGGGGAAGGTGGTTTCTTTCCGTCAGTGGAGAAAGGCCTAGGTCTGAACGTCTACCAGAAAAGTAACTATTAGTAAAGTATTACCAAAATGGAAGACATGCCTGCCAGAATGGATAAATGCTCACGTTCCTCGACGAATAAATAAACATCTCGGGACAACCCATACACCCCCTCTCCTGTTACCCTATTTTGCTGTGACCTACAGGGTCCATAATTGATCTCACATAAATTGTTACCACCTTTATATGTACTTATGGTAAAGCAATAAAGATATTGAGTATTGAGTACACGACTATATCTGATCCCAAACCAAGAAGGACTTGTACTATGGTAGCATACTTATATTATTAATATTTTTTAATAGATAAACATACCTAAAGTCTCAACGCAGAACAAACAATCGTGCTCATCACACAAAGCTTATCCTGATATCGCACCCACGACCTCCGGCTTAGTAGTCAGGGTCACTAACCACTAGATCAACAGGTCCTTATATCTAACTAGATTATAGTTATTTATATTTAAAAAATGGTCAATTGACTGTCTGACTGACTGTTGATATATCAAAGCTCAGCCCAAACCACTGGCATTAGAGTTATGAAACTTTCTGGGTTTGTTCTTTGTAAAAAGTAGGTAACCACTAAGAAATAATTTTGTAAATTCCTACCCTAAAAGTGTAACATTCACGCGGGCTGGATGTATGTATGAACATTCACGCGGGCAAAGCCGCGGCCTAAGGCTAGTCAAATATAAGAAGAGAAGAAACTACCCTTTGTTAACCTTTCGACGACCAAACGACAGCCGGCTGTCTTTCTCGAATCACGTGTGTTCAAAGGTTTAAACACCCACACAGCAATCAACAAGAATAAGAAGCAATAAGACAATCAACTTAATGAAGCGCCTCAATCAAACAACAGATGAATAATCCATCATTACAATGTATCCAGATCAATATCTGTGTATGTATAATGATTGATTATTATATGTGTTGCACTTCAAGAATTGCAGTAAATCGCACTATTCATTAAGTTCTATCAGGCATCTGTCTCAATGTATGGTAGCTAATAGTTCTTGTTTGTCGACCGCGCATGCGCAAATAGGTGGTATATTGTAATTAATAACTGTACTTGAGCGTGTGTTGGTGTGCAAAGATTATGGAACAGGTGTGGTAACCTGATAGTTATAAATTGTGGTTCAGTTTTTTGCCTAATTGTGCCTGTTAAAGGGTTTGGTTTTAAAGAAGATATGCCTGCAAAGAACTATCGTTCTGTTCGTTAAAAATAAGCGAAAATCTTTTAAGTTTATCGGGTATAGCGGGAGGCCTAAAAGCTTATTACATATTAATTAATTATTACTTAAATTGTAGCCTTTCGTATCGATGCCATTTTAATGTCAATGTTTTTATTCGTGTCTTATTTTAATTTGACAGGACTTAACTAATATTTATCTTCTGTCGTTTTCTTAATGTAATGGAAAGAAAAAGATACTTACACTTTGTGATCAATAAAATCGACACCATTCAAATGCCCAGCGGTTATAATTAGTACAAGTTTGTAAGAATTAAAATTGCAATTTTTTGTTTTTGTTTACTGAAAGGCTTATGATTTCTCTAGATTTTTCCCAAATTAGGGCCCGCTTCCAATATAACCGGACTCAGCCGTTTACTGCCTATCTTACCCCTGCACTGCAACTCAGTCAACATTATACAAATTTTACCTTTACATAGGCTTGTGTCAAGTTAGCTTAAGCCGAGGTTTTCAGCTTTCACGAAAGCCTGCCAGTCGTCTCACTTACCTCATACTACACTGTAACAGTTTGTATTTCGCGTAGAGTGTAATGTCCTATCTACACCTGCATGATCAGCAGTATGTTCTTGACACGGTACGCGAGTACTCGCAACGGATACTTGCGGTGATAGCGGCTCGCTTTCTGACCGGCGACGTCATCTCACGTCCACGTCTCTACGGACTAGCTGGTGCTGCGGTTTCACCCGTCACGTCGGCTCCGTTTGACATATTTTTACTAGAACCTTGAAAGGAGGTTGTGCTTATCATTATGATAAATATATAAGATGGTAAACAGACTGTCTGATTGTTGATAAATCAACGCACAGCTCAAACCGCTGGTTCTAGAGACAGGAAACTTGCAGGGTGTGTTTTTTGTAAACAGTCGGTAACCGCTAAGAAAGGATTTTTTGGAAATTTATCGGCAATCAAAGCTGGTTAGAAATAAGATCGGCTATCTGCCAATAAAATATGAAGAACATTATTTGCGTACTTTTGTATGAAGCAAAAGAAGTTATTCACTATTTTCGTGTTGGTCCCATGGTAAATGTTGTTTTCAATAACGCACAAGGATATTTTGAAACTAGTCGAGTCCAGTAGTTTCTGAGACTATAACGTTTAACCCTTAGAATGCTCTAATTACAGACACAATTAAAAAAACATTGTGTCTCGCGTGGATCCACTTCCTAGACACACGAAAGGTTAAACAAGCAGACTGTTCAGCTTTGTTCTTCTAGTATAAAGTATGCGTCTGGTTATTGCCCTTTAATCGCTGCACCGACAAAGTAAATAAAAATAGACTACGATGGAAATAGACGCGAAAAAACTAAATTGTTCACGACTTTTGTAATTAATTAAATCAATTAAATAAGCCAGCCAACCAGCCTTTTCAAATTATGCTAAGATCGGCTTCCAGTCAAACCGAATTCAGCTAAATACCAGTGTTTTTAATAGAGCGACTGCCTATAGAGACCCCCACAACCTAGTTACTGGATAACCCGATACCCCTCGGTTAAACTGGTCATGGACTAATCAAACATTCTGGCTTCTTGCTACCCCTAACGATTGCAAAAATGTTTGCCAATGACTATAGGGAATAACAACTTCACATGCTGTTAGAGGCACGGGATGTCATCGTTGTTCTATATGCATAAGGGTATGAATATCTCATAGATACTCAAGCATCCTGTACACCCAGATTGTGCGGTCTACATTTCCCACAGCATCCCGGTTTCAGAAGATTATCTCAGGCCTGACCGTCGGCGATGAAGATTACTGAATGCTCATCTGACAGTCACTGTTGTGTAGAGCTATGGCTAACACTTAGCTTTTATTACAGGCTTAAATTAAAACTAATCACTCACCCTAGCGTGTTGTTACAAAACTTCGAAATCTTTTTCCCAGCCTGTAATATTGCTTGTATTATCTTAAATCATTTTTTACTTGATAAAAGACATCAACGCGCGCTACTGCACCTCTTCTTCTGACTTAGCGACATAGCTTTGCGTTGGTTTTTTTTGGCTACTGATTCCCCTATTACAAATGTCAACCCAGACGGCATGGAGTATCCCTTATACGCTGAGAAAATACATACAACATAAACCTTCCAAATTTACTTATCCTTTGCTGGCCGCCTCGAACCATCCTTCGTGGTAGTACGTCAAGGTCATCGCGCCACCTCTTTCTGGGCCGTCCTCGCCGACGCTGTCCATCTTTTGGTACCTACTGTGTAGAAACCCTTGCACAACGCTTGCGTTGCGACTTACCTGACCCACCTCATCCCATAATAAGAGAAATACATAAATGGATTAAAAATGACATATAGGTACTCATTTAACTTTATGCCTAGATTGTGCGATCCACTTTCTTGCACCACAGCCTTCCAGTTTCAGGCTATCATCTCACGCCTCACCTGGCCGGAGATGACGTTTACTGATAACTTATCTGACAGGCACTGTCGAGTAGAGCTATGCAAACACTAAACTTTTATTACAGCTTTTTATTAAAATTAATTTAAGTTGTACACGATGCGCGTCAAAGCGTTATTTCCATTAAACCATTTATAAGCTCTTTTGAAATGGGTTTGACAAAGTAAGTTAAGTAAAATTTTCTTCAGATTTCTTAGTTAAGAGGAAGGAACGTCGTGGATTGAAAGCTATTGCCCTATGATTCTTTTGTACATGTATGTTAATGCCGCTACAAACTCTGATAGCGCGATGCAGCAATTCCAGTAATCTTCTCTTTTTATTATAGTTTTTAATAACGAACTATGCAGACATAAAAAAAACTGTCATTAATATTATTCAACGTTCAGTTGATTGATTGATCGTCGCTGGGATATGTTGAACTTGACCGTCGTCCTCTCATTAGTAAGAATTAGCCTTAATACACAAACAATTTTATGGAAAAGCAGATCACTTTGTATATAAATCTCACATTTTACGTCAACTTACTCGGATAACTGATTGCTGTACTGTGACCATAAGTAACCTGCGCGGACGCCGTTTCTCCATAACATAGGCATACTAAGTAATACTATATCAATGTTACTCTACACTCAATGCTCAGCGGCTTTCGTGGTCTCAGGAGTGCGTTGGGCTCTCGCTTTCTCGATTATTCGAAGCATATCGATAACTCTGCTGTCATATCGATAAATAATCGAGTTAGCAATCTGGGCTGGATTAATGTCATAAGTTTGTAGAAATTTTCTCTATATGACTTATGTCGTATTACGTCGGTAGACATCATCTAAGAAAGTTTTTTGTGGCCGGTAATTATGAATAATATTGACAAAATAACCGAGTGAAAGTTCAAGGTACGGTACCGGTTGGTTTTGTTAGATTTTTTAATTGTAGGTAGTTTATAGATGTGTGTAGATAATGGAGTTTAAAAAAATTGGGACAAGTTACTAAAAAAGTTTTTAATCGTAGTATTTTTCCGCAAATAAGTGAATCGCTAAAATTTTTATGCGAACCAACAAGTTAACATCTTCATCTCTTCTACACGAAAACCTCCTTGATAAAAGAGAAAAAAAAAGAATTAAAAACAAAATTGAATAAATAGTGAATTTCACTTGTTTTAAGATGCGAATCGTAAGCGCATAATGTCGAGAAGAACTCAAAGCCAGTTGACCACTGGCCGGCAAGAAAGCCGCACGCTGCCGTTTCCTCGCACCGGTAAAAAAAAATAAACGTCTATGGTTCTTGCGCGCGTAACTCAAATCTTTATAATCTGTGATGTGCAGTGTGTACTTTAATTATTTTGTTAAAAGTTTTGCATTTGTTTCATACATTTTGGATTTTTGAGGTGATTCTTTTGGACTTTATTATGGTAAGTCTTTTAAATTATATTGTAGGTTGGTGATGTTATGAAATCTTGTAATAATCATTACTTAGAAGAACTCTAAGAAGCCTTCTTGGGAAAAAAATAATATTTAAGGGAGAGTGCAACATTGATTAAAGATTGATATTTCAAACACATTTATTGTTGATAGATTTGTAATGTTTTATTATTATTTACATTTTTTTTTATTTTTATATTTTATACTAAAATGTAAAATAAATGGCGATTGTGGCGATTCATGCAATATATTTCTGAAATTATGATATCATAGAAAATATTTCGACAGTTATATTTTTTTATTATATATACCCAATTTGATAGGTATAATTAAGATAATATTATAGTAATTTACCTTTTGGAATGATACCAAGTTAAATAAAAAAAAATACGCAAAATTAAAATGAATTGTTTAAACAAATAGTAAATGAATCTGCAATCACAACAATCTCAATAAGTAGTAATTACTAATTCTTTGTCTAAAAATTTTCTAACACATCACATAGGCAAAATCTCGAAAGTTTTCGTCAAGTAAAAGTTGCGAAGCCTCCGTGATTTACCGGGGTACCTAAATAATCACTATTGTACACACGAATTTCTACTTTACGTGTTCAATTATAAGGTTGAATATGGTGTTGGTTGGTGTCGTAAGTGTCAATTTGTAGGTAGTCATTGCTGATAAATTAATATTTATTATAGTAACGTTAGCTTTAATTCATTGTCCATGAAGAATGAAAGTGGGAGCTAGAGAGAGGCTTGGTCACTGTGGATGGAGGCACATTGTTTGATTGCTAATTACTTCCATTAATTAACGTTTATATGACGGTTATATGATAGGTAACTGTTTTAGAAATATAACACCGATTGGGTGCGAAATATGCCACTAAACCCGGATTTTCATTAAATGTTCAGCATTTAGAAAACTATGGATTGCGGAAGGTCATTTCGACTTTCATACGTTTAGTTAGTAACCGTTAAGATGACATTTTGGTAACTGCTTTACTTAATCTGGTAGTTTATATATTATAGGTTCGTGCGAAGCTCGGGCGGTTAATATTTTTAAGGAGCGTTTCAGACGATACTATTCTTAAGTTAATTTTGTACGGTCAGAAAGATAAACCATTTCAATCTCAACGTACAAAATGAAGTCAAATACAACCAAGTTAATTAGTTTTATACGGTTATAATGAAAAGGTTTTTCTTTCTGACCGTTTAAAATTAGCTTAAAAAAGTATGTCCCCACTCAAAAATAGCGACCAGTCCCAGCTTCACATAGGCGTTACAAATCTTTGAACATCCCGGTTTTTATCTAAAATTATATGTACCTATGTATCCATACTAATATTATAATTGGGAAAGTGTGTCTGTCTGTATGTTTGTCTTTCTTTCAACACGAAGCGACGAATTGACGTGATTTTTTAAGTGGAGATAGTTGAAGGGATGGAGAGTAACATAGGCTACTTTTTGTCTCTTTCTAACGCGAGCGAAGCCGCAGGGAAAAGCTAGTTATACAATAAACCTTTTTCTTGAATAACTCTATCTATTAATCCTTCGAACACACGTGATTCGAGACACAATAGAAAGACAAAATAGCAGCGCGACAGCCGGCTATCGCTTGGTCGTCGAAAGGTTGATAAAGAGCGTATCAAAATCCGTTGCGTAGTTTTGAAGATCCAAGCATACGTTGACAAAGCCAAAATAGCTATTTTCCTTTTTTTTAAATCAATTTGCATCCAATTCTAATTCTTCATATATTTTTAAACATCATCACACTTCGTAATTGCATTGAATTTGCAACAGTAATTAGTCTAAAATTAAACAGAAGTCAATCGCAAAACGATATCTCTTTAGCATTTATTAACCATTTAGACTGAGCTAATTGCTCGGAACTTAAATACGCGCGAATGCACTAAACAACTTGTACCAACCATTTTTATATAACATTTAATTAAGGAAGTAGATATTAATTAAATCGAAGTTTTAAATTATTTAATTTCTTTTTAATAGAGCTATGAATTTAGTTCTTGGTAATTGGCGTCTGATTGTAAACACCAATTATCTTTATTTTAAAAACCGGCCAAGAGCGTGTCGGGCCACGCTCAATGTAGGGTTCCGTAGTTTCCCGTCCGTCACAATAAGTGTATCTACTTATAAGTTTAAAAAAAGGCAATTTGTTACGTTGACATACTAAGTACGCGGAAATTATTTTGTACAACCTTTTTGTCTTTTTTGTACAAAAACTGTTCTTTCTATCAAATTTATAATAATTTTCCTGGAAAGTCCTTATAAAGTTCTACTTTCCAGATTTTTTTCATATTTTTAAACCTACGGATCAAAAGTTAGAGGGGGGGGGGGGGACGCTTTGATTTTTCCTTTTGGAGCGATTATTTCCGAAATTATTGATATTATCAAAAAATGATTTGAGTAAACCCCTATTCATTTTTAAATACCTATCCAACAATATATCACACGTTAGGGTTGAAATTAAAAAAAAAACCACTTCTCTATATACATATAGAGGGGCTACCCTAATAAAAGTTTTTTTCCAATTTTTATTTTACCACTTTGTCGGCGTGATTGATATACATATTGGTACCAAATTTCAGCTTTCTAGTGCTAACGGTCACAGAGATTAAGCGAGGACGGACGGACAGACAGACAGACATGGCGAAACTATAAGGGGTCCTAGTTGACTACGGAAACCTAAAAATGAAGTTTGATTGGTGTATTTTTTTACCTTTTCATAATTTGGGAACTGTTGAGTAAGTTACTTTTATTTTATATTTACCAACAATTGTTTACACAGGTTCGGGTAAATAATTGTTCTGGTAACATGTACAAATGTGAATGTAATAGGGCAACACTTATCAGTAAAAGCAGCCTATTACTGTCCCACTGCAGTGCAATAGCCTCTTCTCATATAGAGAAGGCACGAGCATTGAGCAGCTCAAGGCGGATCGACGATTTTGGAGTTATATTAATTATAAGACCAGGTTTCCTCATGATGATTTCCTTCACCGATGTCTGTGATGTCCAAAAGAAACTTTAAATCACTTATTACTGTAAATAAAAGTCAAGATTGCTTACCTTTAGATAACTACCTAAACCGATGGGGTTTAGTTAAAAAACGAATGTTTGCTAAATGAATTGCGCCTGAATCGTAGTCTTATCTCTTGAAGTATAGAAAATCAATTAATTGATAGTTATATAAAATTTTGCAACAAACAAAATAACGTATTGAATTTTGTTTAAATGGGGAAGGCACGGTTTAATTGCTTATGTAGAGTGCGTGCCTTTGGTGCCGATTCTCTTATACACAAACAAACCTAAATTTAAGTTAAGTGCATCTATATCTTTCCATTTCGTTAAGAAAAGGATAGAAGATAAAGTCAAATTAAGACATTCCATAGATAATTTAAACGCGATTAATAACATGGCGATAAAAAATACGCCAATTTTCTTCAGGCGCTGTCTAATTTGACAGGACTGAACGAATATGAATTTTCTATCCTTTTCTTAATGATATGAACGGAGAAAGATGCACTTAACTTAAATTAAGGTTAGTTTATGAACAAGCGAATCAACACCATTGAATACGTAAAAAAACACCCATCCATCCATCCTCATAAACTTTCGCAATAATTATAGTTTAGTAGGCTGTCGAACAAGATAATATTAGGCATACTGTATTATCACAGGCTGTTTAATTGCAGCTGGTCATGAACAATGGTGTGAATGAGTTAAACAGTCCATTCTTTTAACTTGCGTCATACTTTGGTATGCCTTAATCTCCACAAGTTATTAAACAAAATATAAATAAGGCATTACGCACATTTATTTAGCTCTATTCAGCGTATGTTCATAGAAAACCACGATTTTATGGTACGTAACGATCTTTGGTACGTAATATAATATCACTAATCTAATGGTCAACTGTTTTGGCTTAAATTAGATTAGAACTAAATAAAACCTTTTAACCATTCAACGACCAAGCGACAGCCGGCTGTCGGGCTGCTATTGTCTTTCTATTGTTTCTAAAATCACGTTTGTTCGAAGGATTAATAGCAGTGTAGAGAGAAAAACTCATCGGTATATCGAATATTTTAGAAACTCTTATCAAGACAAGTACCTAACTGCTATAATCTCTGAAAATTATGCTTCAATAAATGTATGAAGGCGTGATAAATTGTACGCGTATTTTCTCTTGAATAGAGAAAATCTCATCTACCTCTGTTCAAAGTATTTACCTACTCCTAGTAGTAGTTAAACTTAGACATCACCGATTTCGGTGAACATAAAGATCGTAAAAAACCTGACGGCCTAGACAAGTGGCATTGTAGAATAGATAGGGAAAACGAATAGATTGTCAAATGTATGGAATTGACATAAGTTTTCGCTAAACAATTTGACATCTCCATACATTTGACAATCTTTTCGTTTTCGCTATCTATTCTACAATGTCACTTGTCTAGGGGGGCAAGACTTTTAACGGTCTCAGTTTGGTAGTTTAGACTTATATTGTAGCCAAATCGGTAAGGAAAGCTAATAATGGTCCCAGAGTGGTGATTAAACCTCGTAGTGTAGCCAGAATGGTGATTAAGACACGTAGTGTAGCCAGAGTGGTGATAAAGGCACGTAACTTCACTGAAGAGAGAAGAGGCTTTTGCTGACTTTAAATTAATACATATTTTTGTCTATTTACGATGCCAAGATTATCATTGAGACAGGTTTTTCGTTTTAGTAAATAATCATAAATTACAAATGAATAATTTTGAGTCAACGCTAGTTATGTTAAAATTTGATATAGTTTAGACAAATTGATGTTTTCACTAATTTAGGACCGTGTTATTTGATATTAAATAATCAATATTTATGCATTATTTATAGCATAATGATTGATGGATAAGGTTATTTAATAGTTATTTTTGGTTTACAAAATAACAAAGATTTTTATCATTTTAATAAAAAATACAAAAATGATGTCTGTACTAGGACCCACCCAGAACAAACTTTGTGTGGTTAGCATGATTGTTTGTTCTGTGTCTGGGTGTAATTTATCTATAATATATATTTTTATTTATAAATTATATAAGTATGTTTGTCAGTTGTCTGGTTACCATAAAACAAGCTCTAAGCAGAGCTTAGCTTGGGATCAGATTACCGTGTGTGAGTTGTCCCAGTATATTTATTTATTATTTATTTATTTACATCGACCGACGGGAGCAGAAGCCAAACTAAAACGGGGAACAGCCAGTATTAATACAAAACTGACTATTCAACATTCTATTCAACATTAACAAACTTTGAATTATTAATTAACAACAAATTAATTACCATTTACAAAATAAAGAATTAACAATGATTCAATATTAAATAGTTTTACGTTAATTTAGAAAGTAGTTTTCACTATCGGGCCACGTGATTGCATATACAAATTTAAATTAAATGTTACTTAAGGCCACCGTTTGATCAATTTTACAATTTTATAATATCATTCGTTGAACTCATTAGTTTTAAAATGTTAATTCGTTAATACAATTTTACGATATTGTTTGATTCGCGTTATTACTATGTTATTGAATTATCGTCACTTATGTCAGATGAGTAGATTGTAGTGATGGCAATGTGGTTATGGCTCCTGCCTTTTAAAAGGTTGTGGGGTCGAAACGGGCTGTAATTTTTTCTATTCATATGTACTTTTTAAGGCTCGATTTCCGATCACATGTGAGTTCGTTGAGCACACCACATATTGCAACGTATTTTGGTGTGATTTCAGTTGCCCTATTTTTAGTATATTCTTATTACTTGGGTTATACAAACTGTACTCTAGTTTTATTAGAATAAGGTTCATGTTGCTTTCATATTGTTTTGCCAAGTACGCCAATTAGAAAATGTAAAGACATGTTAGCGTTGCTTTGCGGTCTTCCAAAGAACACTGAGTGTATTCGCTCAACCGTTGTACGGGATCGACACCAGCGTTAGAGGAAATCAAGCCTTAGTTTATCTAGGCCTCGGGAAACACGTAAAGCCGTTTGTCATTCACAGATCGCTGACAATTATAACGTACTAGCTTCTGCCCGCGGCTTCGCTCGCGTTAGAAAGAGACAAAAGTCGCGTTAGAAAGTAGCCTATGTTACTCTCCATCCCTTCAACTATCTCCACATGAAAAATCACGTCAATCCGTCGCTCCGTTTTGCCGTGAAAGAAAGACAAACAAACAGACAGACAGACACACTTTCCCATTTAAAATATTAGTATGGATTTATTTAGAGCCAGAAAGTCTGACAATCACTTACCACCTCTTGGTTGGAGAATTTGTAATTCGATATAGTTTCAGATATATAAAAGAAGTGTGAAGTTATGAGACCGAAATGTCATGATTTTATCACTTGTTTTTTGTTACTTTCTTTCAACCAGGCCTCACAAGCGCAACATGCAACACGTATCAAACATTAACCTCGCCGCAATTGTTTGCTATAAATGTATTGTATACCTCCGCAACAAATGTGTCCTTGATGTGCGGGCCTGCGAACTAATATATGAGGGCGATAAATATGTCGATGCAAATGTGGCGCCACATTTACCGAGATGCAAATTTATGCCTGATGTGCGGCCTGCCTAAAACAGCCTTTTCCATAACGGCTTTCTAGTTCAAGGACGAAGGTTATTTAACCCTACAAAATCTAGTCGTAAACTTATTTTATTGACCAAAATCTGGGCAAAAATGGATGTAATTTTTTGTCAGATTAAGAATTAGAATGTGAGTGTTTTCATAATATAGTAATTGCCCTTTGACACAGCATTCTAGAAGACTTCGCATCGACCTTTTAATAATGTTATTCTGATACAATTTAATGAAACGTGAAACTGATGCTGATACTATGCATCCAATTTGCATCTACTTTGCATCTGTAATATGCTCTTATTAATATTCAATTATTCCAAAATCGAGAGTCGAACATTCCATCTTATCAAATTTATTGGCTTATCTCTTTACATTCATTCGATAACTAAACGAAACATTTCCGTATAGGTATTTGTAACTCGAAAACTGCTAACCCAGTTACATAATTTTCTTTTTTTGTGTAATACCCTGCTACTGCCCACCTACTATCAGGCAGGACTATATAGGTGACTGGAAATTAGCAACGACTCTAGACTTATATTCATTGTATGTTCAGGTTTTCTTACAATGTTTTTCAATCTTACTTTACTGAAAAAAAAAAAAACACATTGGTGCCTTAACAAAACACAGCCATTTGACCCCAAGATAAGCAGAGCTTATGGTATTGTAACTTGAGAACTGATATACATACATCCAGACACAGAAAAATCAATCGTTTTCATCAAACGAAGTTTGTCCTGGATGTTAACCGAACTCACGACCTCTGCCACAAGCCCCGCAACTGTTGATCAACTGATGTTGTCGCTCGCCGTGCGTCAACTCTGCAGTATGGCGTGATCAATACCGCAACACAAGTGTTGCCCGTAACATGATGACAGCAACTCGTCAACATGTTTATGCAACCATGTTGCTAAACAAAATGTTTACTATGAATACGGGGCTTTAGCAGTCCAAGTCACTAAACACTAGACCAACAGGCTCGTCAAAAACTAAGTTTTATTTAAACATTCGAACACACGTTTTGAGATACATTAGAAAGACAATAGCAGCGCGACAGCCGGCTGTCGCTTGGTCATCAAAAAGTTAACCTTTCGACGACGTTCGAAGGATTAAATCAATCAATCAATCTTTATTTGTGACCACAGGTAGGTATAAAATACAGATCTTACATAAAATAATATAGTCGAATAAATCTAAATATTGTTGTGTTAACAGCAAACTAGTTAAACTAACAAGCTTAGACCACAGTTATCGTTTGCCTGCGATTCTCGACCTAGTTTCAGCTAGGTCTACTTTCTTACCTGTCTTATTTAACTGATTTGCGCAATTGTCTCATTTTAATGGCTGCCATAATGTTTGCGCGTGAACATTTTGTTGTAGATTGTGAGAAAAGTGTAAGTTTTTTGCTTTGTCTCTGAAAGTGGGTATTAATGTGTAGGTATTTTATTTGGGCCTGCTGGTTTGTGGTTAGTGACCCTGACTGTAAAGCCGGAGGTTGTGGGTTCGATACTCAGCAGGACAATACTTTGTGTGATAAGCATGGTTTTTTGTTCCGTGTTTGGGTGTAATTTATCTAAAATATGTATGTATTTATAAATTATGTAAGTATGTATTTCAATGGTCTGGTTACTATTTCACAAGCTGCCTAGTTTAGGATTAGATGGCTTTGTGTAAGTTATCCCAAAAAAATATTTATTTATATAAAATGGACTATAAATATTGAACAAATAAGAGCATTGGATTGTGTTGGATCATTATTTAATAATCAGATAAATGAAGGTCTTACGATCCTTGGCTTCAAAACATTACAATTTGTCGAGTTCCTGACATCAAGTTGATTAAAGCCACTTTTCATTTTTGAAAATAATCATAATCACAATTTCTATACGGCTGTTTTCGATCAAAAATCTAAGGCCTCTAGATCTAATAGCTCGCTAGATTGAATAGTTTTATTTTTGTAATAGTGAGTGCTCCTGCTATGTGCATAGATAATGCAAAACTCTGGGTCGACAGATAAAAAATGCTGGTATTGAGCCCTCCTTTGTATCCTTGTGCATGAAGTTTAAATCTTTATCTAATCTATATTGAATTTTAAACCGACTGCGTTTTTATATATCAACGCACAGCCCAAATTGCTGGATCTAGAGACATGAAACTTGCAGCGTGTGTTCTGTGCAAAAAATAGGTAACCACTAACTAAGCAGCCGATATAAATAACGAGTATACTACGCAAAAGCTTAAATCGTACTAAAACTTGTATAGGTAGCAGGAATTAATTTCAATATGGCCAGTACTCAAGCCGGCATAAAATAATTAAATATCGATGTGAAATTCAACATTCATATTGGCAACACTGGCAGTAAAAGCAGTGACAGTGAATACTCTTTGTTAAGTATTTAGCCCACTTTCAGAATGACTTGCTATTTTATGCCAATCTGTGGGTCAAACGATTTATATATGAAGTTGGAGTTTGCATTAAGACTGCCTTGCTGGATTTGTAGTTGTAAGAGTGGCTTCTAATTTGGGTTGGGGTACGATTTCAGGGTCGGGCGAAAATGGGGATTTTTTCATTTGGAACTACATATTTTTTTGGCATACAAAACTGTCAATAATCAAATAAAAAAATACTTACTTTACTATTAAATGAGTGCTAAAATAACAAGCATGGAGGTTGTTGATAATTAAGTCGTTCTTACGGCACTTGTATGGAGTATTGCAGTCACCTATGGGATGGCTCAGCCATATACCAACTGGCCGCATTGGATTCGGTGGATCGCAGAGCCAGAAGGTTAATTGGCGACAAGAAGCTGGTGGCCCAACTACAACCACTAGCACATCGGCGAAAAGTTGCCTGCCTGGCGGTATTTTACAGATTGCACTTCGGTGAGTGTGCTCATGAGCTACACAAGCTCATTCCCTCATCTCCTTTTTACCACCGGACATCCAGACGTACGGCGGGATACCACCCTTTCTTGGTTGATATTCCTCATATCCGCACGCAGCGCTTCTCAAAATCGTTCATAATGCGCACCGCGAAGGTCTGTGTTTCCAAATTCATATAACCCGGAAGTTTTTTTATTTTTAGAATAAGTGCATTAGCACGCGTTGATGTCTTTTGTTTGCCAGATGATGACGGCTGTTTTGACTGTTACATTTTATAGTTCTGTTTTCCTTAAATATTTATAAAGAACGAAAACATGAACCTAACTTTAAATATAAGAGTAGAAGACCAAGCATTTTTACATTATTTGAAACATTGAATAAAACATAAAGAAAACATTTATACAAAAATATAATTCCATATACCAGCACTGCGCCACTATACACAAATTCAATTGAAAACGATGTATTAAAATGAAAAGATGATACAGCAGCAAAAGTTTTCTTCAAATAATAAGTCTAAAAAAGCGATAAATCTTGTCATAGTGCGTGAGTTTTCAGCAAAGTTATGTGCGTGTGTGTGCGTGTAGTTTATTAATTAAAACATTGTTGCGAGGCAAGGTCACTTCTGCTAGTAACTGAGAAAGTCGGGTGTGATTGAGAAAGTCGTTTATTGGTTCTCTTGGAAAAGCTTTTAATGTACTATGAGTCGACAGCACTTATTTCTTTATAAGTCTTTGTTGCCGATATATTTTTGTTCAGTTTCAATGTTTGTACAATGTTGAGTTCTAGTTTTTTGGTTTCTGTGTGTCTTTGCGAAAAAAGCTTTTTCTAGTTTCTTCCAAGCTCTTATTTCTTACTAACTTATATAAAAGGAGGAGGTTCTATGTTTGTCTGTATGGTTGTCCATTTGTCCATCGATATTTCCGTCAAATACGAAGCAATTTGAGAAAATAAAAGTATTAATTTAAGGCTCTTAGGCCCGAGTCACACCAGAATGGCAGCGGCCGGCAGCGGCGCGGCGAGCACCTTCAGTGTGAAATAATTTTAAACTTTAACTACATACTTAAAAGACTAGTATCGCTTGAAAAGCTTGAAAAGGTCGCGAGCGGCCGCGCGCCTTTCGTTTCTAGCGACGCTGGCGGCCTCGCGGCGCGGCGGCGGCGCCGCGGGCGGCCGCTGCCGGCCGCTGACATTCCGGTGTGACTCGGGCCTTAGTGACGTGATAGGTTGTGCGAAACTTAAAAAATACTTACGTATAAAAGTGTGAGTTTCAAATCTGACAGATGACGAAATAATAAGTGATACTTATTCTGAGTTTAACCAACTGGACACACGTCCTGTATTTCGTGTCCAGTTGGTGAAGAATCCGTCTGGACACAAGTGGCTTTTATAATGTATCAGCATTACAAAACTGTAGTACTGATACTGTAGCATAATAATATTCAAATACATGAATTGTAAGATAAGCTTTTTGGTACAAAAGGCAAACTTAAACTAGTGTTACTTTTGAATCAAAAAGCTTGAGGAAAGTCCATGGCAATAATCCCAAAGGTACATAGCGTCATATTGTAGCGGTCAATCGATCTAACTGTATGTACTGATGAGCAATGAACACACGCGATGACCCACTTTTTGCAAATGGTCTAAGACCATACCGTGCGTATGCCGTTAAATTATTACCGAAATAACGTACCAAGAAATGGAAAGTACAGTGATTCTGTTTTAATTTGGCTGTGATGGGTACCGGTCTAATGGTGCATATGCGTAGGTTTTGGGGGAATGTTCTGAGAAAACTGATTCCGGCTTGGTTTTTTGACTTGAAGGAAGCCGAATCCCCTTTTGACATTTGGCGCATCAACTCGTATGCTTCTCATATTTATGAGTACCTAGTACTTGCTGGAAAAAAACTAGATTCATTTTTCTTTGTTTTTGACGTTCTAAAGTGCCTTTTAAATGGTCTATTAGAAATAAATGATTTGAGATTGAGTCAAAAAGTTGGCATATGCTTACAAGGACATTGTATTTGTACTTGTACTGATTTTACTTAGGATAAATCTTTCTCTCGTTGAGAATTAATGTAGGAACATTTGGAAATTTAAAATATTTCATGGACCTTAAGAGAAATAAAAACAATAGCACCATAGACCTCTGGGAATAACCTAGATTTGTCCTGGTTGGGAATCAAACTCCCGAAGTAGGACTTAACTGTCACTAACCGCTAACCCAACAGGCCAGTTAATACCCCGCAGGCTTCTGAATGCGGTCGCCATTTACTTCTAAGCAACGAATTAAAGCGTTTTTGTTGGTCAACTAGCTGCTACCCGCAACTTCGTCCGCGTAGATTTAATTATTGTATAAAAATTAATAAAATGAAATTTATTTTGTAAATCGGTTAAAATAACCTATTACACGTCATTTTTTCTTATTTTGCCCTTTCGACGATTGTGCGACAGCCGGCTGTCGCGCTGCTATTGTCTTTCTATTGTGTTTTTGATCACGTGTGTTAGAAGGATGGGCTGGTGTTTCTAAGCTGACTCCTCTGAGAAGAAACAACCGAAACAAACTCAGAGGTCAAAGTCTCTATTAAAGTCCATACAAATTGTATTGGTCGAATCATTTGAGGAAAATTTAGATTAAAGACCAAGGTCCTCTCTTGATAAGAGAAGCACACAATTTGAGTGGCGGTGCAAGAATTTGTCATTATCGTTAAGCTCATCTAATGATTTTTTTTTGGTTAGTGGGAAATCATCCAATGACTGCTCCCGTCCTGGGTGCGGCGGGAGGGCGTGTCATACTCTTACTGACTAAAACCCACTCATGTTCCTTCGATTGCCCTATATGTTCCAGGGTCACGGTAACTATTATAAACATTCCGCAACATTTTCTAAAGATTACTTATAGATTACATAGATAGATATACCGTTAAAGTTTATTAACTAGATTATTACAAAGGTGATAGCGTGATATATAGCCTATGTGTTAACCCGACCTCCTAGCAATATTCATGAAAACTTTAGTAAAATCTACGCAACACCTTTTAAGTTTATCCCGGACAGACAAACAGACAGACAATAATTCTTTATTTATGTCCGGGGTTGCGGAATGTTTATAATAGTTACCGTGACCCCAGAACATAAAGGGCAACCGAAGGAACATGAGTGGATTTTAGTCAGTAAAAGTCTGACATGAAGACGGGAGCAGTCATTTGATGATTTCATCTGCTCAAAAAAAAAAGGCTTCGGCATCGGTTGTAGAACACGTATCAAGTATTATTAAAAAAAAAACATTTAATGTACAGTTTGAACTTCGTTACGATTTTATTACTTATTTATAGAGAAATAAAATTCTAGCCGTACTAGTTTTTTATCCAACTGACTTGCAGTCCATAATTGATTAAGAATTGCCGTAATTAGCGTTGAAATGGCGTGGCTACCGTTGTCTTGAAAGTAGCTAGAACTAAATATATTGCGCGTCTGTGTAAAAAATGCACAGAGCTAGATTTAATTTACATTAGCCTGACCACACAGAGAAATTCGTGATTTGTAGTTTATTTCGCGTCAATTTTTCGCTTTTTTAAAAACCATTAAATAGTCATGATGATGCACTAAGTATTAATTTTTAGAACGCTGTGTGAAGATCACTGAAATCCAATGCTCACGTACAACCCGTACGACTTATATGTGCACCTCGCTGGAATGCGACCCCTCTCCCGCTTCCCCGCGCGGCGCCCCGTGTTCGCCTCGTTCGTTTAGTAGCGATAGCAGATCGGACAGCGTTACGTCACAGCGCGAGGTGCATAGTCGAGTCGTTTGGTCCCGGTTGTCATTCGTAGATTTTTGACGGTGGCTACCCTATGGAGAAGAACGGGCAAGAAACTCCTACTGCTACTGTGATATTTGTGACGATTAGGTTTAATTTTTTTTTCTTTGTAAATGACTTTTTAAGTGCCATATAATGGTCCAGTGGGTGTAAATAATTTGGCTTTGAATAGACTGACGGCAAGTCGAGATATCTCCGATTTGCAAGCTTTTATTTAATTTAAAATGTTTGTCAGTTATTTGGTGGAGATTCTGAAGTTTAATAGTTCAAATAGAACCACTGACTCTAATACTGCAAAGCTGAAATTTTGCAGTTGATTCAGTTCAGATGACAGTGCTATTTTATAGAAAGCATGACATCTTTATAATTAAATAAAGTCTGACTATTTTTTTCTGGTAATCTTCGCCTAGCCAAAACTACAAAAGCTAAAACCATGGAATCACAGCAGTTTTTTTATAACACAGGAGGTAAAAAAAGCGATTTTTAGATGGCGTTTTCAGACGCTGATTTTTATCACGTAGACCGTCAAGAAATAACTTAAAAATATCGTCCAAATCAAAAATATTAACAATAATTAAATTCCGAGGCCGAAATGACTACTACGATTTTTGAAGGTTCGAATAAATTAGGGAATGAAAGTTTGTATAAAAATGGTTTGTAACAAACATTTTAATGTCATACTAAAAGTTTTTACTAAAAATGTTTTTTCTAAAGATTAAAAAATAACTTTGACAATAATAATTATATCTTACTTACTTATTCCCTAGCTAGTGCGCCAACGGTGTCCAAGCTTTTAAGATGTTTTTTACGTACGAGTAGTACCGTTCTTAACTAACAGTAGGTGTATAATCATATAATATTTGCTTGCTTTACTTATACTAATATAATAAAGCTTAAGATATTTCTTGTTTGTTCAAACGTTCTAATCTTTGGAAGTAACGGTTAGACTGGAAAAGTTTTTCTGAATATATTCAAATTCGCTGTCACTCGCTGTTTTATCCATGTTTTTATTTAGTGCTCCGTCTTGACTCCGTCCCATAGGTCATGGCGTGATGCTACTTAGTATATAACGTTCTTAGATAAATAAGCTATCCAATATAATAAGAAAGTTTAAAATTAGGGTAGGTCCTGAGATTCGCGTTCAACCAACCAAACAAACAAATTCTTCAGCATACAATGTTAGTATAGATTCAAAAATCGAAAATGGCAGTCACCAAATGCAGGGCGTAAGCGTCAGCCATCAGTAAACGCAAAAGGAGGACAAATTCTCTTGCATATCATTTTAATAACCATAGCAGTGCGGAAATGAGAAAAGATGCGTACGTCACTTGTTCAACGTGCCGTGGAAGATGCAATACTCAGTTGAGGGGAACGGCTGCCATGGTTAATGAAACCACGTTCAATATGTATAAGGCTGTGGGCACGGAAACAGCGGGACTAAGCGGCTAGTCCAAACAGTACTAAAGCTGAGCATTGACGGTTTTCCTTCTTCTTTCTAGTACATCTCGCGACTGATATAAATATGTGCAGCTTATAAGCGCGTATAAAACGCTTGTCTGCTACCGCTGTACTACCTGTATGATTTATCTGTCCACCTCGCGCTGAGACGTAACGCTGACGGTACGATATCGCTACTAAACGAACGAGGCGAACACGGGGCGCCGCGCGGGGAAGCGCGGGAGAAGGCAAGCATTACAGCGAGGTGCGGTGAAAAGTCGCGGGTTGTAAATCTATGCATTGAAATAATAACTCGCCGCTCCCCGCTCCCGCTGTCTTTATGTCCTCAGCCTTATGTTTGCATACCCAACTCATCTATAGACGGTCATCATTACAATGCTGATAAATTTCACACTGTCTGCCTTCTCAGTAATTTGTTAACGGGATTCAATGATTTTATTTCCCGTTATTTTTGTCATAATTTTCAGGGATCGAATTATCTGTTGCTTTACTTGGGAAGAATTTGTAGGTCAGATAATTTCTTGAAAGAAGCGGTTGGGAATGCAATGCAATTTTTAAATTTTTAAGTTTAAATATAGCGATAATAATTCGCTGTCTTTCTGTCTTTACACCACCAAATGCACAACGGCACTGTGCTACATGTATCGAACAATTATCTCGTCACAATTGTAGCGCCGCAATAGGGATGACGACAGCATTAAAAAAATGGCATTCTGTTTAGTCCGTCTGATAGATCGGCCGAAAATACGAGACACGTATTTTTTGCTTGATCAAATTAATTAAAAAATACAAAGATAAAGAGCAACAAAGTTCCGGAGAGGGAGCTTTTGACGTCACCGTCATTCAAAAATTGTATCTTATTGTGACGTCACGCGCAACTTCAACGCACTGTATCGTCGTCATTCTTCGTTTACGAGAAAAAAGAAAAAATACGTGTCAAAATTTTTTGATAGTCTATCTGACGGACTAATTACTATTTTTTTGTCGTCTCGCCTATTACTACAAATGTATTCGCCCGCAACAAATGTGTCCTCAGTGTGTACAAATGTGTAACGGCTCAAAAAGATTTTATTATCACATAAAGGTCCAAAATATTTCAATATTTCACTAGCTTTTTGGCATAATCTTTAAAATACCTTATATTCATATTGGATTTTCTGAAGAATCTTTCATTTCTCCAGCGATTGAGCACTTTCTTGTGCAGTGGATCTTTGACTAGTCATTGAGTAATAATATTGACAACCGTGGCCGAAGTTACCGAACTGTTTAAACAATATTTATATTTTGTTGTTCTCTGAGTGAATTCACAAGGAATGCATTGTTCATCATTAGTTATAGATAGATTAGTTAGATAGATAAGTATAAATAAAATTTTAGTAAATAAGGTGCATTTATCGAATTGGGTTAGCCTGTAATGGTAAATGTTTACAGATAATAAATAAATAAATAAATATCGACCTCATATTTAAAGCTGATCAAGTAATCATATTATCTGCTTGTATGAGCTTGTACGTCTCTGCTTTTTATATTTATGAATGCAAGTTCTTCATATGGCCGTATTAACATCGAATCCGTTATATTTTATTGTGATACCATTAACTATTACTATATTCCATCGGTTTAGGTAGTTAACTTAATGTAAACACGTCTTTTCTGAAGTATTAATAAGCTCTCTTTGTCCAAGTACTAAATACATAATATAACAAAGTATTTTAAACTCTGAAACAAGCTAAATTTTAGCCACTAACTTTGCTCAACAATGTCGCAACTTAAATGACACTTAAGTATAAGGTTAAGTACATTAAAAACAGTTTTCAAAACGTGTTCTTTCTTAAAATGACTAAAACAACTATTGTTGGTCTACGTATTGTTGTTAAAACCACACTTCTTTGCAATTTCTCCTTGCAACAATGGCGGTAGCGCGCCATTTTGTACGTAACACACGTCATTAACTGTCACTGTCAGGTTTGACAGGAGTTCGGCCAAGGATTCGCACATTCAGCCTTTCTTTATTTTTATTTCAAGTTCACAATGACGCGGAAGTTTTATTGTTATTTTTTTGAAACTGGCAGCGAAAGTGAAGGTCTAAGGTCGCGCTAACAAGATTTTATTTACACCTCCTTGCTTTTTCGGTGCACAATGGATCATTATGGAACATTTTTGTCTAGTCATTTCACTATCATTTAGATTTTGATACTTTCAACGTCTTTTATTTGATTTTTATGGTTCAAATATAGAAGTGCAAGTATTACGGCGGTTCCTGTTTGAAATAAGACGCGTTTGTTTGTCCGTTCTCGATGTTATCTCAGATAATCTATATCGTAGTGTTCGATCGAGTGAGGCTTTCTACACCGTCGGAAATTAATACTTTCCGTTGGATCTCCCCGATGGTGAACCAGTTACAGATTACGTGAAACGCGCGCGTAATGCTAGGAAACGGAGAGAAAAATCCATAGACAACACCAATGCAGTTAAATTGCGTTTGTGGAGTCGCAAGCTCTAAATTACTTGATAGCTATGTAGAATATTATATAATGACGTGTTTCTAGTAATATTGCTCCAGAATATTCAAAGTAATGATGCAAATGACTTATTTTGTACTTGCGAAATTTCAACGCGAACATTTTGGAAATCGGGCTTAAGAAAAATATTTGCTGCATACACAGCTGTATTTTCTTTCATTAGAATGAAGATTTATTCATAATTTACCTTTTATAGGCTCGTAAAGAGAAGAATTCGTATGATTACGAAATATTATATTACTTATATCTTTATTAGCGAAATTCCTGTTTAATTAAGTAATTCTTAAGAGTCTGCTTTGCCTCAAACAATCTAAATTCAAATGAAGGTATCAATGAATATTTAAATGGAACTTTAAATGTTTCTTTGACTTTATTTTTGTGTAAATTTTAACAAACTAGACAAAGATCAGACGCATTTATGGCAATAGATGAAAGCTAGAGAAATGTTGGTGTTTTAAAAGATTTCTGCAACTTATGATTTACTAGCTGCCTGTCGCGGTTTCACCCTCCTTACGTTATGTTTTTGACTACTGTTCCGGTCCAGCAGGACATAGCGTTATGTTATGTAGACTATATGTTATTCTGATGTATCTTATATACCAGTTGTATTTTTGGTCTTGCTCAACCCGCTAGGAAATGATTCTACTCATAAAAACAAACAACTTTTATTATGGAACCAACTCTGAAATCGCGAAAAAAATATAAGCTGTTTCATACTTTATGGTCGGGGCATTGAACTTTTCTTAGAAACAGCTGATATTTTTTTCGTGATTTCAGAGTTGGTTCCATATTAAAAGTTGTTTGTTTTCATCGGTAGTTTCATTTCCTAGCGGGTTGAGCAAGACCAAAAATACACCTAGTATAAAATTCTCGTGTCACAATGTTAGTTACCTTACTCCTCCGAAACGGCTTTGCCGATTTTTATCCTTTATATATGCATATTCAATAGGTCTGAGAATCGGCTACTCGATCTATTTTTCATACCCTTAAGTGATAAGGGTTGTTAACCCTTAACATTTTTTAACGCGGGTGAAACCGCGGGAGGCAGCTAGTAAGCTACAATACTGTAAAGTTTTATCAAAATTCGTTCTGCAGTTTTGCGTGAAAACTACAGAACTAACTCATTTTGATGAAAACAAAACACACACACCCACACACAGACACATACACAGACACATACACAGACACACACACAAGATAAGTAGGATGATTCAGTTACGAAATGATTGAATTTCGCTATTTTCTTGGGTCATCAGTGAATGGCTAAAAGCTTGGCGCCATTTAAATATAATGTTTTAATTTTATAATGGCTTAGGTAGCCTAGAGTTGTTGTATTGTTGCGTAACCCGGGTCTGCCTGGTTTTTATGCCTATCTCTTTTTGTTACACTTTATTCGAGATTTGCGAATGACGTGTATGAAAGGTGTTACGTCATTGATTTTAAAGAGTGTCATGTTATTTCCACTTTTATTACCCGACTGCCTAAATGAGGGTTAAGTATGTTTTTTTTTCACGGGTTCGATCCCCGTACGAGTTAAATGCATGTTCTACAGTAAATATTTGTCCGTAGTCTAGTTGTTTATGTGAGTTGTTGTGGATGATTGTTGGGTTGTGAAATAATACTACTTATGTATTTATTTCATTCGGTTTTAAGTATTTGTTGTTATAGCGGTAACAGACATATATCATCAAAATGAAAATTCCAACTGTCTAGCTATCACGGTTCATGAGGCCATAAACAGAGAGACCAACAGACAACGGAGTCTTAGAAAGGTTATTATTTATTTAATTACATTAAAAAAAAAAAACTTTTGTCCGCGTCATTCGCTAGTAATTTTGTGGCACTCAGAAATAGAGAGTAGGTACTCAGAACTCAGAGACCATATTCCTTATAATCAAAATAACAAAAGAAACTTAGCCTTTTAGTTATATAAATGACGATTAACAAAGCCATAAATGGTGCGTATCCGTGAGCTTAATAAAAAATACCACACAAAGAATTTTTGGTTTTGGGTGTGGTTGTTCATTATAATTTTGAGAATTTCTTTTAGAAGGTACATGCTTGTTAGGTGACACTACTGGTCCCCCGTGCTTACATCCGCATTTTTGGTTACTGTTGCGCTCCCGTAGATCGCAGCATGATGTTACTTAGCCTTCCTCAATAAACAGGCCATGCAACATATCATTTTTTTCAGTTTGAACCAGTGGGCTTTATAACGCCGCTGTGAGACATACCTTATCCAAAAGTCGTTAATTTATTACCTAATCCGTTAGAAAGAGACACAAAGTAGCCTATGTTACTCTCCATCCCTTCAAATATCTTCACTTAAAAAATCATGTGAATCCGTCGCTCCGTTTTGCCGTGAAAGAAAGACAAACAGACAGACAGACAGACAGACACACTTTCCCATTTATAATATTAGTATGGATGTCTCTAGGATCAGCGGTTTGGGCTGTGCGTTGTTATATCAACACTTAGCCCGGCAGTTAGTTTACCATTTAATATTACAGCTATGTATATCCCACCAAAAACATTTCATGTTAAATGTTGCCAAGACAACCTCATAAGGTTTGCCCTGTGAAAAATATATCAGATCACATGTAAAGCAAGCTTCTGAATCTACACGGCCTAAATCTACTGACCTTAACTTCACAAATTTTACATATCAGTAAAAATCTATGGCTTCGCCGTTTCGCCACCATCGTCGTGGAGGTGATGCGAATATTTAGTTTCTTAAGTAAGTAACGAAACAGCCAAGCCATATATTTATACTGATATGTAGAATTTACGCCCCCCGATGTCTTTATTTTATCCATGTACCGTCGTCAACATTTGGTTGATTAGTAGAAATTACCTAAGGCTTTAAGTAGGTCTTTGTACCTTTCTGCAACAAGTTTAAATAAAATATTCTAAGTTGCTTGTGTAATTAGAAATTAAAACTTCTGTTTTTCTGGTTAAAATAAAAAATAAAATAAATTCTACAATTACACATGAAAATGTCACCAAATAACAATCTGATATGGACTTTAGTATTTGAACTAAAAGCTCTGAGTCGAAGGTCATGAGAACTGAAAGTAGGGTACCCTTCGTCCGGTCATCTGCCTTGGGATTCGAACGGCTCTTGAATGTTAAGGATTCTGGGTAACAGATGAACTGGTATAAGTTATGATGTTTTTTTAGCTAAGTCGAGATATGATATGACCGATAAAAATGTAAATAATAATAAAACAATATAATCTTAAAGACATCACAGACATCGGTGAAAACATCGTGAGGAAACCAGGACTCGTATTTAATATGAGTCCGAAATCGCCAATCCGCCTAGAGCGCGCGTGGTGATCAATGCTCGTGCCTTCTCTGTATGAGAAGAGGCCTTTGCCCTGCAGTGGGACAGTAATAGGCTGGTATTATTATTATTATTTTAATCTTAAAGAATACCGTAGTTGAATTATCGCTCTCAAAGTTTTAAAAAAACACCCTAGCGATCGCGGTTACTAACATATGTTAAGAGAGTGAAAAAGGTACCTATAATCCGTTCTTTTTTCAATGAATATCTAGCGCGCGTGTCAACAATTGATTAATTTTACGAGGCATCTAGTAAAAAACTAGCTGTTCGCCCACGGTTTCAACAGCGTTAATAATAATACCAGCCTATACCTGTCCCACTGCAGGGCAAAGGCCTCTTCTCATACAGAGAAGGCACGAGCATTGATCACCACGCTTGCTCAAGACGGGTTGGCGATTTCGGACTTATATTAACTACAAGTTCAGGTTTCATCACGATGTTTTCCTTCACCGATGTCTGTGATGTCTAAGATAAACCGCGTTATATCAGATTTTTGGTAACTAAAAAAAAGAAGATAAAAAGTATGCTATGTCCGTCCCCTGGTCCTAAGCTACCTCCCCACCAATTTTCAGCCAAATCAGTTCTGCAGTTTTTGAGTTATAAAATGTGTAACTAACACGACTTTCTTTTATATATTAAGATAAAGTTTTGTTTTTTTTTTACATATTTAGAATGAGAATCGAATACTGAATCCTTTATTGAATTTCCAAAAATCGCTTATTGCATAAATAAGCGATTTTTGGAAATTCAAACCATAAATTGTAGATTTAAGCTCTATGAAACCGCAGCCGCCGGTAACATTTAGTTTATATGTATAAAATTTAACAATAGAAAAATGACATCTTCAACAAAATGCGTATGTACTACTATTATTATAGTCTGTACTAACACTTAGTTAAACTAAGAAAACTTTTGTCTCTATTCCATGTCAGTCTTGACCGAATACTAAACAAGTTGCCAAAACACATAGTTTGTAAACTGGAAAACAAAAATAAAAGGCAGATCTATAACATATTCAAGCGACATTTAATGAATTGTAATGGAATAGCAACTCCTTAACTGTCAAATCTTTTCTATGTTTAAGATTAAGTTAAGAATTGTTCGAAACTGTATTTTTAATTGAAATAAACAGCTTTTTTATTTATTATTTAACTTTTTTTTTAAATTTAACTAATTTCCTAAGACACAAATGTAGAATGATTAAAAATTGGCTGCCATGTCAGACGCGGCGTCAATCACGTGCATAACGGATTAGGCGCTGACCAAGTTCCTAGGAAGTGCGCTGTATTGTGTACGTATGCGCATGTACTGTCGAGTACGTCAGGCTTTTAAACCTTAGAACTCACGTGACTAGCAACACAATAGAAAGACAATAGCAGCGCGACAGCCGGCTGCCGGTACGTCGTTGAAAGGTTAACAACAAACGTTGTTCAGGGAGAGTATGGTAATTCCCTAGTGTCAAAATATTAAGCATTTTTTTTTAGCTTAATAAGCGTTTTGATCGGCGAATTTCGCCCGCTCTGGTCGAAATAGAAATATATTTATTATTAACATTGGGTCTCCGACGAAACTTTATATACCAACTTTGTGCGTTCAGAAAGAAAAATCTTTTCATTTTGATCTTACAAAATTACCAAAAATATCTTTTGGTAATTTATAATCAAATCTTTTTTATATTAATGTTTTAACACCTATCTTTTTTGCAACCTATTTTTCTGATAAACCGAAGTACCTAATACACGTAATAACAGTAAGTGAAATAAATGAACATTTTAATTAAGAGACGAAAGCCCCAAATACTTGAATATCACGACATAAGAAACGCTTATGGTGCAGGTATTGTTCGGTTGTCTTTTGTTTTAAGTAGGCTAAGGTTTAATTGTGTTGGCATTATTTGTGACTGCATCATTTAAAATAAGAAATAATTTCTCGATGACTTTGCAATGCAAAACCGATTGGATAACTTCTGCACATTCTCCAAATTTGCATATTTTGAAAAAGTTTTCTCGAATTTAATTTCTTTTTTATAGAAAAAAAGGCATATTATATTACTAAAACAATCAGGAAGTGATTAGAAACTAGAACAAAATTAATGGAAATGCACGCATTTAAAATAAAAAAAATCCACAAAAAATCATCTAAATTGCAGATGCACCAAATAAATGACTAATTTATTTTGAATCGGCGTAACGATTAGAAAGGTTTTCTCTGCCATAGTACACTTCAACACGTGTTGATTTTAAATAAGTTATTAAAACAGCTTAATTTTCGTTCCTGAACAAATTTCCGGGCGTAAGTCAATAAATTTTGAAGTTAATTATTCGTAACGGATTGAAACACTTTCGAAGTAAACTGTACTTGTAATATAACTTCTGTTCAATGGTTCCAGTGTATAATTGTTGCGTATTCCAGTGCGTAACGACAGTTTAAGGGACTACGCACACTTATTCTATTGACGGGCCTGTTGGTTTAGTGGTTAGTGACCCTGACTGCTGAGCCGAAGGTCGTGGATTTGATTTCCACGCTTCCAAGCTTTGTGTGAAGAGCATGATTTTTTATTCTGTGTTTGGGTGTAATTTATCTATAACTAGCTGACCCCCGTGGATTCACCCGCGTTATATCAGATTTTTGGTTACTACTCCGCTCGAATTTTACTCGAAACCACGTTTAATGTCACGCACGTCCCACGGAAATAGGATAAAAACAAAAAAGAAGATAATAATTCTATGTCCGTCCCCTGGTCCTAAGCTACTTCCCCACCAATTTTCAGCCAAATCGGTTCTGCCGTTCTTGAGTTATGAAATGTGTAACTAACACGACTTTCTTTTATGTATATAGATATACGTATGATTTTATAATTGTATAAGTATGTTTATCAGTTGCTGGTTACCATAGTACAAACTCTGCTTAGTTTGGGATCAGATGGCCATGTGTAGGTTGTCCCAGGATAGTTATTTGTTTATTTTTTCAGCTTTATTCGCGTTTCGTTGAACAATTTCGGTCACACTTATACAGTTTTACTTCTATCAGTCGCGTTCAGCGTCGTAAGAATGAGAAAATTAAAAATGTTTATTTCAATAACTTACAGTATTTACATTATTACTTTTAGGAATGACCTTTTAAACTAAATAAATGCTTGTGTTAGGACATTCCGCCCTTCTATTACTTACGGTATCATTGTATTTGAGTTATTGAAATGAATTTAGAGTACTTAATTAAGAATAAGTAAGTAAGAAAAGTCGTCAAGCTTAAGAGACTACGCATATTTATTCAGCTCTAAACAGCTAAGGTCGATAGAAAATAACGGTTTTGTACAAAATCTGAATAGACGTGGAAAGAAAGAATGAACGTCTTCATACAAAGTTGTCGATTTCTAAGTTATGTTAATAAGTTTTTGCTGTTTTTAAACGAAACCCCTATATGTATTTTGAACAATAGGCGAGACGACAAAAAAAAAAAGTAATTAGTCCGTCAGATAGATTATCAAAAAATTTTGGACACGTATTTTTTCTTTTTTCTCTTAACTTAGAATGACGACTATACAGTGCGATGAAATCGCGCATTGCGTCACGATTTGATACAATTTTTGCCGGACGGTGACGTCAAAAGCCTCCACTCCGGAACTTTGTTGCTCTTTGTCTTTTTTTATTAATTTGATCAAGCAAACAATACGTGTCTCGTATTTTCGGCCGATCTATCAGACGGACTAAACAGAATGCCATTTTTTTAATGCTGTCGTCATCCCTATTCTGCTATACTATTCCTTAGTGCTGCAACTCCTGAAAGCAAATGTCTTTTTTTTGCTGCGGGATTGTCATTTGTTTTTTTCTTTAATTGCTTTAAAGCTTTAAAATGTGAAGCAATGAAATTAACCAGACTGTCTGTTTATATTAAAGTTACCTGTAATACGTAAAGCGGAAGGTATTAAATATAATTATTTAGATAACTAGATTCAGATTAATTGACGGCGTTAGGAAGTCTAACACTCATAAAAAAGGAAATTATTATCTTTGTTAATGGATTTCATTGCTTTCTGCCTACGATATTATATCTTTATATGTAAAGAAACAGGCTTCTTAGTGGTCATCAATGCACATCGGAAACTACTGAAGCCGGTAACGTGAAATTTGGACACTGGACACTGAATTTGTTTACCAGTTTTTATCACTGGTCCTTTCGAACGTAGGCGATTTTTGTTTACGGTCGAATGGCCCGCGGGCCATACGATTTGGGCCGTTCAGACTAAATACCCTAAATTTGCACGGTAAAGTTTTTATCACGTCTTAGTCTAAGAAGCGATTTTAAGGAACTCGTATAGAATTGAAGCATTATTCAATTTCGAGGTAAAATAGACAAATAAGGATTACTTATCTGTCCCTCTCGAGTTTGTGATTACTATTCTGCCCCTCTAGCGTTGAACGTCATGTTACATAACCTACAGCCTTTCTCGATAAATGAGCTATCCAACACTGTTGACACTGTTAACACTAAAAACTATTTAATTCAGATCAGCAGATCCTGTTCGAACTCTTTCAACAAAAACAAACTCTACAGCCCTACCATATAAGAAATACAGATAGATTGACAGAAATACCATACGTTTACCCATGCCTATAACCAATAACAACATACGGATCCAAACGACAGTTAAAACTAACGAAGTGTCAGTAAATTGCAGTAATTATTACTTTGCTAAGTAAACTATATTATTTTAGCTTCACTACGTCTAATAGGATTGCGTGTGCAAAATTAACATGTGAGAAAATTTTAATAGCATGGATTTACGAGAACATTTCAATAATTATTCGCGTGTAATACGGTGTTTATGTTTGCTTCACGAGTTAGATTTTGTCACACTTCGGTGTTAGATTGGGGTGAACTAACGTAAAAGCTCCTATTAACGACCCCCTAAAATGTGTACTCTATTACCGATCTAATTTTAAATCACTCATATTATACATAATATAGGGTTCCAGAAAAGTAATACCTTAAAAATTAGTTACATAATTTTGTATTATAACAAAAAGAGCAAAGTTTGTGTGTTTAAATAGCCAGTGAAAGAAATAATTTGTCAATAATTGGGAAGCGCCCGAAACGGACGCAAGTTTCATAGTGTCGCGCCTCTAGCCACGTAAGTACACCTGAATATTGCTTAAGGAAATTAACGCACTAAAAATTGAATAGTCTTCTTGCTATCACATTACAACTGTAACGCATATATTCGTTTTCTAAACTAATTCGTAAAATAGTACTTTTAATTGGTTTTTATGTTATAAAATCATGTTTTAATAAAAGGCGGTAATAGAATCCAAATTTTAAAACTTGATTCTAATAACGACCCATGGCGTTGTTAAAATTTTGAGAACGTTTAGTATTTTAAAATAATATCTATTATAAACTAACTTATTTGATTATACTTTTTTCTTGTTCAATTCTTAAAATTATTTTACTTCGTTAGGTCTATTAACGACATAGCTATTTCTTAAGTTTTTGTGTCAAACTCGATCTATTTATTATTATTTTTAATGGTCGCTAATAGAATATTGTAACCTTCTTACTTGATTCTATTACCGACTCACAGCTGTGAGGATATTTTTGGTAATATTGAAGTACTAACACAAAAACAAAATGTCAATTTTTGATCAAATTGGCTTATTTCTTGCATACGTGACGTTTTGAGAGATTTTGTCACAGGCCATATATCATTAATGTAAAATAAAATTCACTGTTTCCAAAAGCATATAACCCGGATGTATTCAAGAGAAGAGTGCATAGGCATCTTTTGGGTGAGCTCGCTCCATCGTAGGCCCCGTCTATGCCCTCGGGCTAGTCTGGGACCAAGAGCAAGCCCATAAGTTATAAAAAAAAAAAAAAAAAAAAAACTTTCCTGTTTCATTCATGGCATTATCTATGTATATTTCATATATATTATTAAATTCTATAATCTCTTTAAAGTTTGTAGCAGAAAGCAGAAGCGCAAGCAGTAGGGACGCCTCTGGTCAACTAGAAGCTGGGCTTATAGCTATAAATGAAGAGACCAGCATATACGAAGCTTCATAAACCTATTATACATAGCATACCAAGGATTACACTGCGTTACAAGGGAAATCATAACTATTGTTATATTATGATTTTATATGATTTATTCGTTTCACCATCGAATATTTACACCAATAATTACTTACTTATAGATTATTGGTGTAAATATTAATAACTATTTTATAACAAAACAATAATGTAACACTTACTTCAAAGTAAACAACACCATAAAATACCTTAAAAACGATTTTATTTTATTTTATACTATAGTAGAAGTGGCAACTTCGTATGGGTCGGTAAAAGAAGCAGAAAAATCGCTAATAGAATCTTGCCGCATTCTATGGGTCGGTAATAGAATCAACTTCTCTTTTGGATAAAATAATTATTTTGTAACTATTGTGTTATTGATAATTGAATTTAAGAACTGAATAGCAAAGAATACTTCGTAAAGATTAATTATAAATTATAACATCTTCCCTAACATAACAGCTTATATCTATTTTTTTTAAGTGAATCCTGAGACAGCTTAAACTGGCGGTAATAGGAGCATTTACGTTAATTGTAATTTTGTGGAATTTGGGTAGTTATAAAAATTATTTAAGGAATTCACCCAATATGTAAATATACACATTACATATGTACAAGTGTCTCTAGGACCAACGATTTGGGTTGTGCGTTGATATATCAATAAAATCTGTCAGTCAGTCAACCATTTTACATTTATATAGATAGGTATATAACCATATATCTGACAAGTGACTTCGTCTGTCTTAAATACGGTAGTTTACACCATTATCAATTGACGTACTTTTTATGAACTGTCAAAACACAATTCTCCAATAGATTTCAGAAAATCGAATTTTATAGCAAATTGAAAATGAACCGAATTTATTAGGCTGAAATTAAAAGAGGTTTTATAGGAATTGTGTCTAACATTTATTGGTTAATGGTGTAAACTACCCAATTCTATGAAAAGTAACATAACATTTTTGACCCACTAATAAACGTGATTATTTTCTCTCGGCCCTTCATCATAATTATTGCGTGACGAATCATTCTTAAAACTACACTGTACAGTCAGCATACTACTACAATCTGTTTTTATTCAATGGATTTTCACCTTTAGTTACAACGCATTAGGTTCAAGGTTGATTGGCAAAATTTTACACTCTTGGGAAGCATGATGCTGGTCTGCACTTCGTATTAAGTAAACCATGTCAATTGTATCTTATTGGCTTGAAATCGGAACATACAGATTTTTATTAGGGGTTAAATTACATTCGTAAATTTATTATATTATTAATTTGCCCCTTTGTGCCTATTGGCCTAGTTCTGTTCTGTCTCCTGCTTGTTTTGGAGGGAAGTGGAAATAATTGATTTCGTTGCGGGATCCAAGACAGTTGAATCGTTTCTCCGGGACTCGTCGAGCTTCATAGTTTCGGCGCTTTTCTAGCGGACTCCACTGTTGATTCTGGCTTTTAAGAGTAGCAGTAGTTGAGAATAGTGTAGCGGGATTGTCCCAAAAAAAATCCTTTCTTTAGTATCGTTTGTCAAGATTTTGGCCTCTTTTCGGTTTTAGAAGAGCTTAACGATTACCGACAAATTTTTACACTATCTGGACGGGTCCACTTAAATATAATTATATGGTTCTCTCATCTAGAGAGAATTTTGGAAATAACCCTTCATGGTTCTCGTATGATAAGAATAATCCAGACCTTAGAAGAAACTTTTACCTCTGAGTATGTTTCGGATGTTTTTTTAAAGTAGTCAGATAGAAAACACCGGCTCTATCGCTCGATTAAAATAATCAAAAAACAACATAATAATTATATTACAAAACATTTTAAAATCCTTTTAAACTTCGGAACAATTCGGTAAACTTCGGAGCACTTCGGTAAAAGCGGCTTATTCACAATTTTGAAATAATATTAAAATTGTATGTCGTTAAATGCATGCACGTACTTTTTGCCGTAAGTGGTAGGTATCGAGGTATCGGGCTTGTGATGCATTTGAGATAATTTTCCTTGCATTGGACTGTTTTAGATAGAATCTAAAATATCATTTGGAAGCTTTATTATTTTGAGATCTGACACAGGAAAGTTTTAGCCTTTTGTGTTACCAGCAGACTTAATTGGTTTTCATTCTGCCAAAAAGAGCCAATCCACAATATTCAATTAATAAATACATTTTGTTATCATCCAGAAATAACAGTTAAACTGTTTTAATTTTATTTGAAAATAGTTTAATATTTCAGATTAATTTAATTATGCCATCAAAATATATTGCAATTAGTTTCTAGAATAGGCAAAATATTACTCTTGACGAACCCCAATATAATAATTATAAAGAATCCGATTTTAACTGTAGTGCCAGCTTGAGTTTTCCAAATTTTAATCCGACTTTATATATGCAAAATTGACTGCCTAAACTTGATTCCTTATTCAGTAATGTACTTAATGTCAGTAGATATAAATTTCAAAATACAATAACAGGCTCAAAGTTCAACAAAACAGTTATTGATAACAAGAAAGTCAGCTCAGTTAAATTTTCAGTTTAACAAAACGGACAAGCTATCTTTTAAGCTTATCAGTAGAAAGTTAAGCCAAATAAATGCGTTAAAAACTACAGTTTTACTTTCATAGCTATAAATTACTGCAACTTATTACTTTGCGACCAGTGACCGTATTGACATTGGTATCCGGGGTAATTTAACGACATTTTTGTACCTCCAAAGTCTTGAGCAGTCAGGTTGATAACAGCGAGAATTTTTTACGGTACTTTAGTTCATCTGATTCACCCTACAGTATAGTTGGTTCTAAATGTGGGTCAGTTAACTGTGGAAATGTGGTATATACTGCACTCATTTTAGGATGAGATCAGATAACCGTGTGTGAGTTGATAATACTACCCGTCCATCACAAAGACTCATAAAACCACGAATTAATTAACAAAACATAAAATTTCGTCTTCATTGCGGCGAAAACTTTCACTAACAGTGAAATAACTTAGATAATAAATAAGTAAATATTTAAAACTTTTCTAATAACGTTATGATCAACGAAATCGAAATTGTTGTGAATAGTTATTATATAAGATGTGACTTGTTACTAAATTTGAATAAAGTACCGGTTTTCATGGGTTCACGACTAATGGTACACCATTGGCTGGTTGAAAATGTAATCAATTTGGTTTTGGCTCCGTTAGTCTTGTCTTAACTTTAAAAATGATAAATTGATATTTATTTTGCGAATTGGATATATCCAAGGCTTAATTTTCTCTTTCTTTAAAATTTGCTTTTGTGAGATCTTGCTGTCATTCATTAGCCTACTTAATTAATTACTTATATTCTACTAGCTTCTGCCCGCGGCTTCGCTCGCGTTAGAAAGAGACAAAAAGTAGCCTGTGTTACTCTCCATCCCTTCAACTATCTCCACTTAAAAAATCACGTCATTCCGTCGCTCCGTTTTGCCGTGAAAGAAAGACAAACAGACAGACAGACAGACAGACACATTTTCCCATTTATAATATTAGTATGGATTATAAAACCAGACTATAACTTCCACTGCAGGACAAAGATCTTTTCTCTTACAGATAAGGCACTCGTCGTGTATTATTTGCCACGTTTGATTAAGTCATATTGGCGATTACAGACTTATATTCATAGGTAACAAGTTCAGGTTTCTTCCCGATGCTTCTCTTCACCGGTAATTCTGTCAGTCTTTGATGTGAGTGATGTCCCAGATAAACTTTTTACATTGGCATTGGTTCGACCACACACTAGGTCAACAGTGTATCGATACGATTCATAATTTCCATTTATTTATTTTAATTCATAAATATTTGAATAAATATTTAAATATTATTATAAAAATATTCGACAATATGAAAAATAGTAGCCCTCACATCTGGAACAGGGTTCAAGCTGCTGGTGGTTCGGGCTCTCCAAAGAGGAACCTCCGGACAATGCGCGCCGTGTCCAGGAGTACCGCCTTCTGTATCAGACCTTTGATCCAGCTCCCTAGCGAGATCCTTCTCAGATGTTCGTCGAGGCTCTTCGCTATTATGTCATTGGCTATCACGACTATCGGCACAAAGATTGCTGAGTCCACATCACACATGTCGACAACCTCGCGAGCCAAGTCAAGATACTTAGTCTGCTTATCCTTCTCGGCTTTCACGAAGTTCTCGTCATGCGGAACGGCTATGTCAACCGACTTATAATATTATTTTTATTACTGGTAGCATAGTGGCTCTGTTGCTGTCAACAATTCAATTAAATATATTTAGCATAATGCTTAATATACATTTAGTATTTGGTTGATATCTTAACTAAAAACCTTGATATATTGGAGTCATGAGTGTGAGGAAATGTCTTACAGATGCGGTATTTATATTGCGAATGATATCTCCTTTTAATCCGAAATTAATTTTATACAAAGTTTAGAAATCTTTATAGGAGTTTGTTTGATTGATTTATTGTTTATATGGATGTGGTAATCTTATAAACCGCTTGTAATTAAGTTTTGTGTTATGTAGCTTGTTAGTCAGGGAATGCTATGTAACGTTTTTTGGGTGGCGTGTAATGAGTAATTAGATTTGCTCGACAATCTTGAAATTAATAGTTCCAAGAAAATGTATCTATTTTTGTACATGTATAAAAAACTCAAAACGTGTTTGCAGAGGTGCTTCTTAGTAAGGCGTAAATAAGCAGGGAGTATAGAAAAGTGTCGTTTTTAGACTGTTTCGGGCTTTGTTTAAATTTTTCTCGTAAGAACCATTCCCAACCATGAAGGAATAATAAAAAAAAAGAATGAGAGAAATCGGTTCCTCTGTTCTCGAGATTTGCGCTTAGCAGCACATTTAGCAATTCATTTTTATATTATAGACTAGCGACCCGCCCCAGCTTCGCACGGGTGTTACAAATCTTTAAAAATCCCGGCTTTTCTCTACTATATTAAGCATAGATTATACTTAAAAAGCTTCCTCTTGAATCACCCTTTCTATTGACATCCGGCTGTCGGGCTGCTATTATCTTTCTATTGTTCGAAGGATAACTACATGATAATTTTCATGAAAACAAATAACTTTTAAGAAACATTTTATATTGATTTAACGTTTACAATCCGTTGTGTAGTTATAAAGAATTAAGTATACATATAGGAATATAGGGACAGAGAAAGCGACTTTGTTTTATACTATCCATACTAATATTATAAATGGGAAAGTGTGTCTGTCTGTCTGTATGTTTGTCTTTCTTTCCCGGCAAAACGGAGCGACGAATTGACGTGATTTTTTAAGTGGAGATAGTTGAAGGGATGGAGAGTAACATATGCTACTTTTTGTCTCTTTTTAACGCGAGCGTAGCCGCGGGAAAAAGCTAGTGTTGTCATATAGCTAACAGTTAGTAGTGGACCCATGAATCTGGATAATAGGACCATAAGCCTAAAGACCAGTGAATAAGTAGAGCCATCAGTAACTGGGCTAATTACTAAGTCATTTAAACCATTTAGCATAATCTTGAAACTACTTACTTCACTTATAAGCCTAGTTCGGAGTAAGTAAATTGATTGTACGTACTTGCATTGATGTCACATAACATGGATATGACATTTTTTTACAATTGTTTTTAATTCTCATCCGTTATAATTGATTTACATCTTGATTTTCTATCCATACTAATATTATAAATCGGAAAGTGTGTCTGTCTGTCTGTCTGTCTGTCTGTCTGTCTGTTTGTCTTTCTTTCACGGCAAGACGGAGCGACGGATTGACGTGATTTTTTAAGTGGAGATAGTTGAAGGGATGGAGAGTAACATAAGCTACTTTTTGTCTCTTTCTAACGCGAGCGAAGACGCGGGCAGAAGCTAGTTTTTATATAATTTAAATAGGTAAATACTAGAGATGTGCTGACTAGCCGGCCACTTTTGTAGTGAAAAGTGAAAACAACATAATACTTAATTAATTGAGCAGGATTTTTATATTTCTTACAAAAACACTCCGACCACTGCAAGAATAAAATGTAAGAGACAATGTAACTGAAGTAAACAAATAAATATGATCCAAAACGCTCTCAGATGGCTGTTACAATTTGCACGCGAATCAGTCATAACCAAATAATTAAATAAATAAAGCAAACGTTGTTTATATTCAATGTTCTCTAATATTAATTTATAACTTTTGATAGCTATTTATTTATTCAAACCTTATACACAAATATACATGAACGGATTTAATGCCTTAGGCATTCTCTATCAGTCAATCCAATCTATGATGTACGGCATAGTTCAAGTAGGAGAGACGATGAAGATTATAGGGCCAAATTTTCTCGGCATCTCAGTCATATCCACATTAACATATTCGTTTCTCAATCTCAGTTTATAAGTAAAACAGGTAACCTACAATGTACCCTGCACCGTTACGATAAAGTGTAGCGCCTCAGTACAGTAAGCTGGGCAGTGGGTTTATGTGCTATCATACAGGTTCTAACTGGGCTGTGGTATTGGGTCCTTTGTGCTGTCCGTGCTTATCTACACAACTATAAATTATGCGGTCAAATTGATGCATGCGGGGGCAAAATGTTGGCTTCTTTACTTGAAACCTTTATTAGATGCTAGCCCTACTCATTAAAAAAAGCTTGTGCAAAAAAGCCTTGCCTATTACTATTTTTGTAGTTTTTCTAGCAAATCTACTAAGGAGTGAGTCCTTAGTAAAAGTCCTGATGTAAAAGATCTACCTTCACCTGAATTATGTAGGCAGACATCTGCAATATAGAGAGGCCTCGCACATGCGTTTCTATCCTGGAAAAAAAAAATCTATGTATTTACTCACCTTTAACACTGCAAGATCATTTTTGGCAAAAAAACTGACTTCCCTCAATTTCGTCATGATATCATCAGATCCTGGACCTGATGACAATGAGACCATTTGGGAAGTCTACCCTTTCAAACAAAAAAAAGAATTGTTCAAATCGGTTCGTAAACGACGGAGTTTTTTCTGTTGAGTGGGAAATCATCCAATGACTGCTCCCGTCCTGGGTGCGGCGGGAGGGCGTGTCAGACTCTTACTGACTAAAACCCACTCATGTTCTTTCGATTGCCTTTTATGTTCCAGTGTCACGGTGACTACTATACGCATTCAGCAACCCCGGCAGGCGTTGGCCCTGTTGGGCCCCTTCCTGTGCTGACTCCTTCTCTTTGAGGCGCGCGTAGAACACTAACGCGCCGTCGACGCGGTCCTGGTCCTAGCCGGGCGGCGAGCTACCCATCGCTCGCCATCCGCAGAACCGCGCCTACGGTGGCCGGTAGTCGTCTTGCGACTCTCGACGTCTTCGCCTGGATTTTAGTCCGGGGCGAGAGGCTCGTCGTTGCCTCTCGCGCGCCGCCGCTTTCTTCACCAGCATAGCTGCTTCGCAGAAGGAGGCGACGGCATCCCATTCCGTCTCGCCCCGCAGCATGGCCTGAACCAGCGCCAGGCGCAAGAGGTCACCGCCGCCGATCGCCTCTACGAGGACACGTCGATGGTGCGCCCATGCGCGGCACACCTCCACCGTGTGCTCGACCGTGTCCTCCAGGCGACCGTTGCTGCAGTGGTGACACCCAGGCGTCGCTTCCGCCTGAATCCGACACAGGAACCTCCCGAACTGACCATGTCCGGTGAGGACCTGTGTCAGGCGAAACGTGAGAGCGCCGTGGCGCCTCTCCAGCCACTCCTCAAAGAGAGGTCTTACCGCCGCTATTACGGCGTGCCCAACCCCCTTCTTACTTTAACAGATCAATGCTATTTTACAGCAGATCAACGACCCACGACACACTCCTGGTCAACGCTATCAAATCTGTTACATTCCGTACCCTTTAGAGTGACAAAAACAGCAACATATTTGAGAGCGTCTTGAAATATTCGACATTTCAGTATTCGGTCATTTGTTTTATGTACTTATATATTATTTCTATGTAGGTATTGAGTAGGCGGATAATACTTTCCCAAACAAACTCCTAAAAAAAATTCAACTACTACTTAACCAGCTTAATGCAATCAAAACAGTCTAACAATGTGAGAGTCACGTTTAAGCAATGAAATATAGTCAATGGGCAATAACTCAAAATGCTAAGCGTTTTGAAAACAGAGGCTTTTGAAATGTCATTGTTTCGATTTCTAATTTCTTTTTGAGAATGGTTACAAACGTACATACATACATTAAAAGAATGAATCACGACTTTGGAACATGGTCTTTTCTAGAAGTATTTGTTTGAACGCATTAATGTATAGAACTACTATTTCAGGAAAAGGAGGAAGGAGTTATCTTGGTGGTCTAGTGTTTAACGCACCCTGACTCATAGATAAGATTGTGGGTATGAATCGTATATAATAATTATATACCTACTTGTTCCGAATCTGTTCTAAATATTTGAGAATCCCGACTATCCACAACTATTTGTATGTATTACAGGTATAAATAAACGTTCCTCTAGAATCACTCTATTAAAAATCCACATGAAAATCTGAACCTTTTTTTTGTTGAGCGAAGAAAATGCCTATCGCATGCCACCGTCCGGGGAGACGTTGGTTATGTGGGGCTTGCACCCACTAAAAACTTCGCTTGTGCACCTACTTTACTGCTTCTCTCTTTTTTCTTTGGAGTTTTCCCTTTTCAACCGGCTTCAAGAAGGAGAGTTTCTCATTTCGACAGTATTTTTTAACAAAGCGCGATGTTTGTTGTTTTCAAACAAACGAACAGCCATAAAGTAGTCTCAAAAACATCATGACTAATATAAAATGAATAAAACATTTAGTGTGGAAACGAAATATTTAGTAAAAACATAAATATAACAATTATATAACTTAGACAATGTTACTCTCCGCAATAGGTATTAATCAACACTATTATGCTTTTAATAACTAGGGTAATCGATATTAGATGACACAGATATTGTAATATTCCCCATTTACATAAATAATGGCATGTGGATTATTCAATCAGATCTTTTATTGTTTTGACCCCATGGCGGCCACGAGTGACCAGACGTTAAGCAATTAGCATTTATTTTTTATAAGTTATCTGGTTGTAAACTATTTTCAGTATTGTTTTTATTACTTAGTTCTAGGGTGTGACCGAATTAACAATTAGTATCTATTGATAAGTTTTTTTGATTTAATTTTTTTTAATTACTTTTAATTATTTGTTCCAAAAGAGGAGAGAAATTAAAATCATCAGCATATTGAAACATTTGGGCCGTCATTAACAAATAAAACTAATTGAACCTTATTGTCGTATAGAGAAGAATTGGCACGAAAATAAATACATACTTTTACAAATTAATCATCAATCAAATAATTGGTCGACTATTTAAAGACCACGTACCTATTCAAAAACCACTACAATTTGTACTCAAACTCATTTAGATTGACAATTAATGAGAAATTAGTTCAAAATGATAAATTGTCAGTCAGTAAAATTTTTCTCTTGCAAATTCTATAAAAAGTTAATGTGTCTGTCATACCACTTCGCCGCATCAAATTAATTGATGAATTCTTGTCACGCGACATGTCATTTTAAATGTTATTTATAGACCACATTGAACCGAACTGAAAAGTAAAAAATCTGCAAGCTGTAAAAAAATATGATAGCTTTTTAACAAAGTTAGCCTGTGTAAATTTTTTTTCCTTGTAAATTACATGTTGAACAATATCTTATATCACTATTCTGATGATGGATTGACTGACTGTTAATATATTTTAATTTATATATGTATATTTTCTTTTTACACGCACACTATTTTATCTTTTAAATCATTTTTTTTTTCTTTTGTATTAGCCCATGATATTTATTTATTGCTTTACGTATTTCAGAGGTTTTTAGTTAAATTTGATTAGGCTGGAAGCTGACTCCAACATAGTCAAGGGTAACTTAAGAATACATAAAAAAAAGGAAATGATGGAGATGATGATACTATAATAAGTTGAAAACCAAAAAATATCTTTAAATAATATGTCACAACTGGCAGGTTCATTAACCTTCGTTTATACGACCGTGCGGTGAAAATTTCACAGCTTATATGTTATGTATTTGTACATCATAATATGTACAGTAACTGCTTATTGCATTACTAAATAGCTTAACGGCTTATCTTAATAAATTAAGTAGCATTATTTTAATGATGATAGCATTAAACAGTTTTAAAGCAATTTTTATGCGTTTTCAGTAATTGAACTGAATGTAATTAGATATTACATAATTAAGAAATCAAGTTAAATTTATTGATCCTAGATGCCCGGAAAATTAAGCTAATTACGGATGATCAGCGAAAATCGTGCGGTTTGAAAATTAGGTCTTGATGCTTGGGGTTTAAAGTGTTACTGTTCATGAGGATTTAACGCGCGCGTACCTTTTGTTTGTTTTTAGCTTGACATTTCGTCGTTCGTAAATATGCAACGCGAAAGTTTGAAGTAAAATATAGCTTGATATGATTCTGGTTCACACAGTTAAGCTTTTATCAGCAGGATGAGGTTTAGTCGTGATGTCGACATCACCACAACTCTAGGAACCGTGCCGCGTAGACGATAGAGTCTCCGAACTATCGTCCACTGGCCCTTCTTATGGGGGCATCAAGTCAGCATTACGCCGCCTACCCTCCTGCCCTCTTGACCCTCTCTCAGCAAAAGAGTCTGCCACTCTAACTCGCTCCGTTGCTTTTTTCTTTGAAATTATTAATCACCCTAAAACAACTCACGAAACATTTATATCATAAACGCCATGGCTCTATTTCACACGCCATTTACACATGTTAAGTATATGTATGTAACTTGCTATAATACTTAACTTGTCATCACATATAACATTATATGTCTACCTTTATAATTAGTGGCACGTTCAGTCAATAAGAACTGACTACATTGCCTGACCACTCGTTAAACCGAACTACTGGAATTATCTTAAACGCTATGTTATTTGCCGATAACTGCTTATTTTTAGAAGGTACTGGAGTTAAAGTGGGAGTAAATAAATAATTATAATATTTACTAATTTTGTTAATGCATGCAATGTAACTCAGTTTGTCTTTCTTGCGTTGACGCCAAAACTTAGGAACCAATTTAAATAAAATTTGGTACAGTGATAGTCCATAGTCTGAGACAAGACATATGATTGTTTTTATTCCAAAAAAGGGGATCTACGCGCGTAAAACCGCAGGGGACAGCTAGTATAAATAAACTTGTTAGTCACTAAGGTACGAGTATATGTTATTGGTCTTTGTTACCTGTAATAAATAAAGAGTAACATGATACTTCTTTTGTAAATTGCTAATATATGACACCTTTACACGTCAAAATTGTTCATTGCACAATTTAAGCGAACTATGGGCTGATATTTCGATATTTCCGAATACTCTGAGAAGTTCCTACCCAAACACATTTTTATTTATATCTAAGATTACTAGCGGGCGAAACACTCGTGAATATCAAACATCCATCCACTATATTGAAAGGCTATTTCACAAAGTACACACCCTGTAAGTTTTACGTCTCTAGGACCAGCGATTTGGGCTGTGCGTTGATATAAGAATAGCCAGTCAGTAAATTAAACAGTCAGTTTAGCATTATTTATGTATTCATTGCTAAAATACATTATTTATATGTATATAGAAGCATTTTTTATTTATCGCCGGAATCAAAATGTTTTACGATAGGCCTATTAGTCTATTAGGTCTTAATTTCAGACATTAATGAAGTTTCACCGAGAGATTTAAGAAGGTTATAAAAGTAATAACCGCACGCAAACGCGTTCGTGCCTCACATCACGAACGCGCGTTTGAAACTTAGAATTAGCGCGTTTTTGCTTAATGAGGTGTTGATTGAATGTTTGTGTGAAGATTCTCTTTACCTATCATATTATTAATAAACTAGCGCCCCGCCTCAGGTTTGCACGGGATAAATATTTGAAAATTTTAGGTTTCCTTTGCTATACCTACCCAAATGTCCTTACTTTGGTACTGTTTGTCAAGACGTTGGGCTCCTTAGTTTTTAGTTGAGCTAAACGATTACTGACAAATGCTTGCACTGTCTGGACAGGTCCACTCAAATCTGTGTCCTTCTCTCATCAAGAGAGTGACTCAGACATTAACCTCCATGGTTCTCGCACATTTTTGACCAATACGATTGTATGGACTTTAAAAGAGACTTTGACCTCTGAGTTTGTTTCGGATGTTTCTTCTCAGAGCAGTCCAGCGACGAAACACCGGCCCCATCGTTCGCTAAAAATAAATAAAAAAAAAAAACAAAATATTGACGTGTAAAAGTGTTATATATGTAACCTATTTACAAAATAAATATGATTTTATGATTTTATAATATGCACGCATTCATTTTAAAAAAAAACACTTCAAAATCCCAATTTAAAGTTTTAAAGATCTAAGCATAATATATAAGTAGAGACAGAGGAAATCGACTTTGTTTATAATATGTAATGAACAGGCGCCACAAGGGAGCTGCTGGGGTTGCAGAATAGTTATAATAGTTACCGTGGCCCCGGAACATAAAGGGCAAAAAATCATATTTGTAAGTAGATGTATGTTAGCTTCTAATTATATTTTTTGCACGTCAGTCATGGTCAAAACATGTTGAAACAAAATATCTATTCCACCTGTAATGATCACAGCCATGTATTATTATCACCTACACATGTTTTTGCTAATAAATCTATCTTTATCTTTAACCGAAGGAACAGGAGTGGGTTTTAGTCAGTAAAAGTCTGAGACGCCCTCCCGCCCCGGCCAGGACGGGAGAAGTCATTTGATGATTTCCCACTTACAAAAAAATGGCGGGACAATATGGATACTTCACGACTGGACCCAGCAATCGAGATATCACACAAAATCGAAACAATAGTTTGTACAATACATACAAAATATTGCAGTAAAAAGCCGGGGTTCTCAAAGATTAGTAACCCTCGTGCGAAGCTGGGGCGGGTCGCTAGCTTCCAATATAAAAACTATAATTAAATATATAATCACTAGCTTCTGCCCGCGGCATCGCTCGCGTTAAAAAGAGACAAAAAGTAACCTATGTTACTCTCCATCCCTTCAACTATCTCCACTTAAAAAATCACGTCAATTCGTTGCTCCGTTTTGCCGTGAAAGAAAGACAAACATACAGACAGACAGACAGACAGACACACTTTCCTATTTATAATATTAGTACGGATAATTAAATACATAATCATTAATTCTGTAACTCACTCACTTCATTTAACTTTTCTGAAATCAAAAACAAACTAATTTAAAAAATACTTAAAATATATACCATTCAAATTAATTAAATTGTACTTTCTTTATACGTCTAGTTTCGGCGCCAGGATGTAGATTATCATAAATACTTTAAAACACAAACACTGTAATTACGTTTAATGTCGAATTTATCTAATTTTTATTTATTTATTCTTATTGAACGACTTAAAACTAATTGCACAGCATTATTATATAAGTAGCGACTAGGTGAAGTGTTACATATCTTCGACAATCTCGTTTTTTCTTTACTAAGCACATATACATGCATGTATTATACATAAAAACCTTCCTCTTGAATCACACAGGTATAGAGATAAAAATAAATTGCAATATAATCCATTTCAAGATCAAAAGGTAGCATACGTCATTTTAAACTATCTATAGCATCAATCATCATTATAAACTATATATAGCGACCCGTTCCGGCTTACATTAGCTGGGGTATATCTATATATATAAAAGAAAGTTACACATTTTATAAATCAAAAACGGCAGAACTTGGCTGAAAATTGGTGGGGAGGTAGCTTAGGACCAGGGGACGGACATAGAATACTTTTTATCTTCTTTTTTAGTAACCTAAAATCTAATATAACGCGGATGAAACCGCGGGGGACAGCTAGTTATACATAAAAACCTTCCTCATGAATCACACAGGTATAAAGATAAAAATAAATTGAAATATAATCCATTTCAAGATCAAAAGATAGCATACGTACAGACATCAATCATCATTTTAAACTATTATTAAACTCCACCGAAATGTTCTTGGGTATTTGCAGGGAAATCAAACACAGACTTCTCCAAGAATAAACACAAAAGTTTAATCCTTATTTTAGACACACAACACAATCACACTGTCTATTTTATAACTATATGCTTTATGACTTCTCACTTGAGAGTACCGGACATACCAACGATCTCAGTTCGACTAACTGTCGACTAAAAATTTACTAAACTAGCTTGTATGGTGGTGGCAAAATCCCCTTCCAAAACGGAAGTGTTCTCCGATTGGTTCTGAATTGTAATTGGTTCTTGCGCATTTTGCCACTACCAAACAGTCAATACAATTACTTTTAAATGTAATTATGCTTTTTAATAACAAAAATAGTAGTTTATTTATTAGGTTAATTTTAAATCTATATAATTTTTAACAGTATTTTTAAAAATAGCTAACAAATTCGTCCATCCTGACGCTACATCACGTCCCCGTGATGCTAATAAGTATGATTTTATTTCATCAATCTAATGTATTAATCATTTACAACACGATTCCTGAAATACACAATTTATTTTTTATATTTAATACCTAGAGTTCAGGAATCGTGCCAAAATTTACATTGCTCTTATACGAAATATTCAACAAATCAATATTCAACAATATACAAAAGTCCCATAACCTGTATCCAAAATCTAATCATCTATATCCAAAACTTAATTATCTATATCCAAAATCTAATTATCTATATCCAAAATCTAATGGCCAATATCCAAAATCCAATGGCCAATCATCTATATCCAAAATCCAATAGCCAATATCCAATATCCAATGGCTAATATCTAAAATCCAACAAACAATCATTATCCAATATACTATAATTATCTCATATCCGATAGCCAATATCCAATATCCAATGGCTTCTCTTATATCTAAATGCCAATATCCAATATCCAATGGCTTTTCTTATATATAAATGCCAATATCCAATATCTTAAATCTAAAATACAACAACCAATGTCCAATATATTATAAATCTAATATCCAATCAGTCAATATCCAATTCCATTTACCAAAAATCCAATATCTATGATGATCATTTTTCCAATAAAAATATTGAAAATCCATTACCAAGTATCGAAAAATATAATCACATAACAGAATTATAATACAAAATGACTATAGCCATCCTCTTAGAAATCAGACCCTGTTGTACCTAGTTATCATTTTCTGCCTCAACATCAGTATTACTTTCCCTATCAGACACATTATCCCCAATCTCTGTGTCAGGTACCTCTTCATCGTCATCACTGTCTAGAGGTCTATTAAAACTAAGCCACGGAAAGATTCGTTCAACTGGGTAGATACCCCTGTAAGTAGCTTTACCCTTTCGCTTAGTTAAAGGGGTATCTTCCACTTCATATCTGTCATTATCCATAATTCTGATTATTTTATAGGGACCAAAACACTTCTGGACTAGTTTTTTACTTTTACCCGGACATAATACGTTTCTTTCAACCCTTACTAGATCTCCTATTTCAAATTTCCTAGGCCGTAATCTATTCTTATCGAACCTGATTTTCTGACTCGCTTGATTATTTATGATATACTCGTCCACTTTAGCCCTTATGTCCTCTATACCTTCTGTTGTATTTGGGGTGCAGTCCTCTACACTAGTCCTAATCAAACCCTCACTCTCACCCATTAACCTAATGCCAAACAATACCTCTGCTGGTGTACGTCCTATCCCTTTATTGATAGTATTGTTCAAACCCCATTGGACTTCTAACACCTTATCATCCCACCGTTTCTCATCACGCTCGTGATTCATTGCAGTCAGAGCACTTAAAATCGTACGATTGTAACGCTCCACTTGCCCATTAGCACGTGGAGTCGCTACAGCATTCATAATATGTCTTACACCTTTGTTTTCCAAAAACGTTTTAAATTTCTTTCCAGTAAAAGTTGAATATCTGTCCGTGATGAGTCTAGTGGGCAAACCAAAAGTGGCAAAGTATTCTTTAAAAGCCTTAATTGTGGTCGTTGCTTTAGTACTTTTAACTGCTTTTAATACAATAAACTTACTATAAGAATCTATTATAACCAACAAGTATTTATTTTTACGACTACTAACGACAAATGGACCCAGATGATCGGCATGGAGTGTGTGGAACGGCTTAGTTACTTTTGGAATGGGATGTAGATATCCGGACTTTTTTCCAGATGGTACCTTACTATGCGCACACTGTAAACATGAATCTACATATTTCTTGACAAATTTTCGTAACTTAGGAAACCAATAATTTGACTGAATTTTGTCGAGAGTCTTGTCTAATGAAAAATGGCCAATGTCATCGTGACAAGCTTTCAAAATTTGCCATCGCACGCCTTTGGGAACTACCCATCTCGGTCCATTATCGGTGACCTTGAACACGTTACCGTTCTTAATACAATAGCCCTTTTTAATATCAACAATATTATCACTATTTGAATCTATTAAAATATCTTTAATACGCTTTATCCGATCATCACCTAGTTGTACAGTCTTTAAACATTCGTCAGTAATATGGAGAACAGATGGCAGTTCAATATCGTTAATAATACCTTCCCCACCCATCACTGGATTGCGACTGAGAGCGTCAACATGGCACATTTTCTTGCCAGACTTATAGGTGACGTCACAATCGAATTCTTGGATCAAACTCCACCATCTAGCGACCCTTGGAATCATGTCCCTCTTCAAAAAGGTGGCCCGTAGAGAATTACAGTCCGTAACAATAGTGAATGGCATTCCCAACAAATAAGGTCTAAATTTTGCTAACGACGCAGCTACTGCAAGAGTTTCTAACTCATATGCTGAGAAGTGTTGTTCTTCGGGCGAAGTTTGTCTGCTAAAATATGCAACTGATTTTGACTCTCTATTGCTCTGTATTTGTATAAGAATGCCACCCACACCAAATTTACTAGCATCTGTGTGAAGTTCTGTAACTAACGTAGGGTCATACAACGCTAGGAGTGGTCGTGAAACTAAATGTTTTTTTAATTCTTCGAAAGACTGTTGCTGTTCAGTTTTCCATATCCATGGGGAATTCTTTTTTAATAATCTCGTAAGTGGACGCGCAATTGTAGCAAAATTACGAATAAATTTTCTAAAAAAACTGGCAAGTCCTATGAACTGTCTCACATTATGTACGTTTTGTGGTATGGGGAAATTCTGAACAGCATCAATCTTCTTTTGTCCGGGTCTAATACCGTTAGAAGTAACTTCAAATCCTAAGAAGTCAACGGATGTATCAAAAAAATGACATTTAGACAGTTTCAATGTTAATTTAGCTTCCCGAAATTTTTGCAAAATGGCACTTAACTTATCCAGGCCATCGTCTACGGTTTTAGACGGTACGAGAATGTCATCCATGTATGCTACCGCTGTATTAAACCTTAAAGTCCCTAAAGCTTTATTGACAACTCTTTGGAATATAGCAGGTGCATTGGCTAGCCCAAAGGGCATTCTGTTGAACTCCCACTGCCCATCAGGGGTGACAAATGCCGTTTTGGTTTTAGACTCTTCTGTGAGAGGAATTTGATAGTAGCCACTCGCCAAATCAAGTGTCGTGTAAAATGTATTACCTGCTAGTCGGTTCATTTGGTCTTCCATGCAGGGCAGTGGGTAGTGTTGTTTAATAGTTTTCTTATTCAGTGCACGATAATCAACGCAAAGTCTTTTGTCCCCCGTCTTTTTAGTAATGACAATAATAGGGCTGGCATAAGGAGAATTCGATTCCCTAATTACACCATTTTCACACAAATCATCCACTAACTTTTGAACCTCTACGCGTTCTTTCTGCGAGAGTCTATAAGGTCTGTAAACTACAGGTTCCTCATCACTCAACTTAATTGACATTTGTTCAACGTCAGTGCAACCTAATTCGCTCAGAGACATTGCAAAACAGTCACGAAAAGAATTTAACAAGTTAAGTAATTTAATTTTGTCACCATCTGTAATATTTCCTACATTCAACTGATCTAAAGTAAAGGCTGCCTGTGTATTTTTCATTGGAGCTATTGTGTTAATACTGGATAGTCCAAAAGAATCTAAGACTACGTCTACGCGAGCGACAACTTGGCCCTTTTTAAATAAAATCGGCTTGTCTATTTGAACTGAAATTAAAATGAAGCCTTCACCTTGTCTCAACTTATAAATACCCTCATTAACATAGTATTCACGATTTGGTTGTGCCCTAAAACTACCCCTTACGTAAATAGACCCGTCGTACTTAGTATCGCTAGCCACGCCTAATACACCGTGTTCCCTAATCTCCGTGTCTTCTACGACCTTAATGACTAGCCTACGATTTGGTTGTTCTACACAATCATTAGTGTTCATTATAAGTAACTCAGCATCAGTTTTTATCATTCTGATGTGGGGTTGCTCACTAAATGTTTGACCTACAAGTATCGGATATTTAAGGAAAGCATCGGGAACAACAGCACAAGACGTAGTTGCGTTAGCATTCTGAATTTGCAAGTTCGCAATACAAGAACCGCTAGAATTTACAATCGCTCCGCCAAACCCTACCATAGGTTTTATATCAAATACGTTCCAACTACCAAAGATATCCCTGGCGTCCGTCTCCCGAATGAGGGTTAATTCGCTACCCAAATCAATAAGACCTAGCCTTTCGTTGCCATCTATCATCACTTTCTGTACGTATTTATTTGATACAGTAATGTTGTGGTCTTCACTAATAACCATGACTGATTTTTCTTTTCCAGTTTTTGAACGACACTCGGCCTCCAAGTGACCAAAAGACAAGCATTTCAAACATTTTTTTATTGGTTTCTGACACTTGGAAACCGGGTGTCCCTCCTCCTTACAATTATAACATCGAATAATTTGTTTTGTTGGGTATTTATTATTATTGTTAGTTTTTTTACTTTGATCCTGCTCATTAGCCCTTCTATTCGATTGTTGTTCTGGTCGCTGCACCTTAACATTTCGTAAGTATGCTAACAACTTATCCGTATCTACAAATTGTGCCGCCTCTGCCCCCATTCTTACCGATCTGTCATCTATGCCGTGTAATATACATTCAACTGCCCTTTTACCAAAAATTTCACACCGATTAATCAAAGCTAATTTATCGTAATAATAATCTTCTAAATTTTCGCCAAATTTTGCACGTTTCCCTAACATATCCGCTAACATTTGGCCGTAATTTTCCTCAGCTGGAAAAGCGGCCCTTAACTTATCCTGCCACTCACCCCATGTAAATAACACAGATGGTAAACCCTCATACCATCTTTTAGCAACCCCTGATAACTTCGGCAACGCATAATGAACTATCTGTCGATCAGTCCACCCATAAAGTAACGCACATTCGTTAACTTTAGTTAACCAGGTATTAATGGTCTGATTCTTAAGAGAAGGGTTAAATTCTGGTACAACATTCATATTCATAAAAGTTTCCCTATTCACTTCATTGGATTTTAAGCTCTTAAGAAGATTAGAGAATTCTGTTATGAACTCACGGTTCTCCCTGGCGGTGGACACGATGGGCTCGCGGCGACGACTGTTCTCCCGATGCCGGCTACCATCACGCTGTTCGTGCTCTCGCTGTTGGCTGCGATCCCGGCCACCACTGGACTCCCTGCTTCTCGGTCGGGAGTCACGACGTCTGCTGGACCACTCTCGACCACGACCATGTCGAGACTCGTGCTCACTGCTACGAAGACGCGATCCGACTTGCTCTGGAGAGTTTCCCCTACACCTCGCAGTGCATGGTTCACGCCTCGACAACGGACTGCGACTGCGTGTTCTAGTAGCGCGATAATTCCTTGCCCGATCGTTGCGAGAAGGCGGCCGCGAGGCATGCACTGGAGCACCACTGCCACGGCATGGTGTCTCCAACACGCCCCCGCGCCCAGCGTTCCGCGATCCACTTCTAGGCGTTTGTCGCAGGATAGGCGAGCCACCATCACCGTTCATTTTCTGAAAAATATTTATGGGACATCAACTATCCTTGTGAGAGCAACAAAAAAAAATTGTTAGATTTTTTTTTTAATAAAATGGATAAAGATGTTACATTATAACACAATCAGTTAAAACTAATTCAAAACGGTTCTGTATGGAACTTAAGTAACGGTAGCTGAGCTAGTATTATCAATATTTTAATTGTAGAAGTTTACGCCTGAAACACAGGACTACCTAGTTCAGGCATGGTTAAACTTAGATTTATTTAAGACTTCTCATTTATCCTGTATCTAAATATTTTGAATAAAAATTATCTTATCTAATATAATAACTTTCCGAAAAAGGTAAGGAATGCGTACTCTTTTAATATTTAAAAAAAAATATAAAAAAAACACATTTTAAATGACCCAACAACGTTGCAGTAAACAAACTGCCCTACTGTCACGTTGCTTGTATTGTGGCACGGCTCGAATCCCTATCTCGTTTATTCTTTAAAGTAAATTATTAGTTAAATGAATAAATGACTAATGACTAATTCATTTGTCTTGTAGGTAGGTATAGACAAAATGAAAAGAGCAGAAAAAAAAAATGGTTGCCTGTAAAGTCGGTTTTACGGGCGAAGATTTTACGTGACAACGTCTTTTACCGATCATAGTTGAGTGGGAGAGAGACGCAAGGCATTCGGCGGGCCTCTCTCTCGTTCGGTGACTCATCGTAACGTTACCGAGCGTTACACTTTTTCATAAGTGACTCCCAGCCGCAACCTAATTTAAGACGTTGTCACGTCAATAACAAGTTCTATGCTTTGTGTTACCTATTATTATTAGTGTGCAAAACTTTATTTTAATTATTAATTACATGCTTAGTGAATAAAAAACAATGATACAAAAGCCTGATTTTTTTAAATTTTCTCAGTTTGTTTATCAAAATATTATGTTATACTTAAGTTCGAAAATGTTCTCAAGTAGGTGATTTTTTTGTATAATTTTATTGAGAAATAGTTTTCTTTAACCATAAGTATTAGAAGAAAATAATCATCATACCTATTTTGCAAAGTAAGCCTGCATCCTTTGAATAAAGTTTTCAACTAATAAAATTTACTAGATGTTAAAAAAAAATAACTGTGTGAAAACGTGGATGTATATAAAAATAAAATTTTGCTAATGTGTATTTTTATATGCTTAATTTCTTGTAATAAAGCATTTTCCTTAAAATATTCCATGTGTATTGTTACAAAGTATGTTCTTAGCTATTTATTATAATTAAACAGTCAGTCAAAATAACCAAAAAGGGCGAAAGATATGTACGTACCTGGGTTTTATCCATCTCACTTCTGAAATTATTAAACTCCACCGAAATGTTCTTGGGTATTTGCAGGGAAATCAAACACAGACTTCTCCAAGAATAAACACAAAAGTTTAATCCTTATTTTAGACACACAACACAATCACACTGTCTATTTTATAACTATATGCTTTATGACTTCTCACTTGAGAGTACCGGACATACCAACGATCTCAGTTCGACTAACTGTCGACTAAAACTTTACTAAACTAGCTTGTATGGTGGTGGCAAAATCCCCTTCCAAAACGGAAGTGTTCTCCGATTGGTTCTGAATTGTAATTGGTTCTTGCGCATTTTGCCACTACCAAACAGTCAATACAATTACTTTTAAATGTAATTATGCTTTTTAATAACAAAAATAGTAGTTTATTTATTAGGTTAATTTTAAATCTATATAATTTTTAACAGTATTTTTAAAAATAGCTAACACTATATAGCGACCCGCCCCGGCTTATATTAGCTGGAGTATATTATACAAAATAAACCTGCCTCTAATCACTATATCTATTGCCGAAAACCGAATTAAAATCCGTTGAATAGTTTACGGCCATTCTCCGATAAGCAAATTTTTCGTGTCCGGGCTTGAATAATCCGTACTTTTATCATATTCAATCATCCAATATTTTTTATATGTTAGGTAGCATCCCTATCTAGCCATAAACAAAAACACAGGCTTCTGTTTAAAGTAGTTAAGACTAAATTAATTTAATCTAAGTTTAAAAACCTCTGTTCTCTAATTACCGTAACGTGTCCGCACACTGACTTAATGTTAAAACTTACTTGTAATTTTTATGACTTACAGGTTTACTTTGATCTATTCAACATTTTAAATGGTGTTAAACAACGTGTATCGCATAGTAAAATATTGACTCACTAGAACCAGTCTATAAATAATTATCGTTAAATTATCGGATGTCCGATGGAAAGTTATAATTACCGTGACATATTCTGTTCTCGAGTGCACACCCCTTAAATCAGTATTTGGCACACCACTTCCGAACGCGTCTCGTCTCCTCCATGTGTACCGCGAAACATCAGCAGTTGCACGTCTCTAACATTAATGTACCGCTAATAAAGCGCTCTTGTATATAATTACCGTAACCTTGGTTACAAACTTTTCTAATTACCGTTTCACATTATATAAATTTGATTTTTTAAGTTAGACCTAAGTTGATCATGTAAATCGAGGCAGTACTTTGGCCTCCGTACGTTGTAATAAGCCAGTATTTGCATATTTTGTTGGTTTCCGAAATTTTTAAGAAAATCTTTCGTTTTCTAATTACCGTATACTAATTACCGTATGTTTATAATTACCGTTGTATGAAAAATTAATTCTTATTTACTAACTGTAGCCTCAAAATAGATGGGTACAGAAGTCAATCTACATGCAAAGCGCGCTTGAGCATCACCCGCGATCATCAGTGATGAGTTGATGAGGCATATCCGCGGGATATATATATATAATCCCGCGGATATGTGGAGGACGAGGCTTTCTTAATGCTAAGTCTCTCCTTAACCGCGAGACCCAGAGGTTGTATCTCCGGGAATATTTTCTTAAAGCTGACGTGGTTCCTTACGTCAGCACCGAGAATCCGAGATGTGGTCACTGTGGTCAAGAACCTCACTCCGCTCTCCTTAACTAAAGAGAACTGGCGCAAACTTGTAGTGCTTGAGGCAAAGGATCGTGAGGAAGTATGGCAGAGTAAGGCGCTACACGGGCGGTTTTTCCGGGCCCTGCATGGGCCCGATGTAGACTTTTTAGTGTCAGTTTAGTAGCTACAATTTGGTGACCTATTTGGGGAAACCGAAGGTTTTGTCTGTACAATTATGGATGAGGTTATCATGACGAAGAATTATCGGGAATTTATTGTGAAAGATGGTACGGTTGACTTATGTCGGGCGTGTCACCTGCCGGGAGAACGATTCGACACACTATCTCTGATTATCCTCGTCTTGCTAACAAAGAGGACTTGAATGGGCACAACTTAGTAGCCAGGATTATCAATCAGCAACTTGCTCTGAGATACGGCCTCGTAGAATCTGAAGATGGCAATGTCACATTGTAGGTCGATACATCATCACTGAAAGGGCTGTTGTAGCAAACAAGCCTGATATAGTGGTGGTGGATCGATTGGAGCGGCGCGCAATGCTCGTTGACGTAACGGTCCCGCGTTACAAGAAGCTTGTGAAGACCGAGAAAGATAATAAAAATTAAGTATCGTGTTGGCTCGCGAGATTGTTGACATGTTGAATGTGGACTCAACGGTCATGTGCCGATAGTTGTTTCTGCCAATGGTCTAATAGCCAAGAGTCTCGACCAACACCTAAGGAGGCTCTCGTCAGATGGCTGGATCTAGGGCTTCATTCAGAAGCTTTTGGACACGGCTCGCATCGTTAGGAAGTTCTTCTCTCTGAAGCCCTGATCACCGCTAGCTGGGACCCTGTTCCCGATGCCGTTGGGCTACTGTTTTTTATATTCTTACATGTTTTTGTTTTTTTATATCAATATTTAAAAATGTAATTAATCTGTATGAAAATAACGCGAAAACGAACCCGCGGCTTCACTCCTACTATACCATACTCTAGCCTACTCTAGCCTACCCTACTATATCCCACTCTAGCCTGCTCTAGCCTACCCTACTATATCCCACTCTACCCTACTTTACTCTAACCTACACTACTCTAAAGTACCCTTTTAATTTTCAATTTTTTTTTTCATAAGAACCTTCTCCAAACAATAACAAACACAACAAAGAATTAGTGAAATCGGTCCAAAGATGATAAAGGGAAATAGGGATTCATTTTATATAAATAGATGTATACAAATTATTAATGTGTGTTATTTTTATTAAATTATATCAGATTTTACTTAAAATTGACAGTGTTTTCTAATTACCGTGGCATAAGATATAAAACTTTTCTAATTACCGTACTCATAATTTTTTTAAGTCTCAATAACTAGAAAACTACCAGTAATTAAAACATGCCTCATTTATTATTGAATTCGTATTTTTTACTAGTTTCATATTTTAATGAGTTTAAGGTAAATCAGTGAAAAATAAAAATGGTTACGGTAATTAGGCAAATAAGGCCGAATCGGAGAATGACCGTTTAATAGATCTAAGCGAACAAACAGCGGAAGCGACTTCAATTTATTCTATGTTCAGATAAAAAAGTTATGTGGCCTAGTAGTTAGATAATATGTTAATAGAATACTATTTAGGCAACCAGTTTACTATCGAGATTTTGTTAAAATAATCTATGTAGATATTTAGATTGAAAAACCGGCCCAGCAATGATATTATTAGTAAAAAGTTGTAGTCGTAGGCAGTCAGACAATGGCACTTTAAATTGTGGTTATTTTATCCACATTTCACCCCATTTACCTCAGTTACAAATTATATTTGTCTCTTTTTCACTTGCAATATTTGAATCATTTTTTTTTTTGGTGAGTGGGAAATCGTCCAATGACTGCTCCCGTCCTGGATGCGGCGGGAGGGCGTGTCAGACTCTTACTGACTAAAACCCACTCATGTTCCTTCGATTGCCCTTTATGTTCCGAGGTCACGGTAACTATTATTAACATTCCGCAACCAATACTTGAATCATGCCATCCTACTTTGACGTTTAATTGTATGTGTGCGCTAGTGTACCGTTTTTAAAGATATAATGTCGTAAGTAACTTCTCTCTATAATCTCTGAAATCTACATCTTTTTAACTATAATATCATCGCGGCCAAGTCTATATAAGTTGTGTAAAGCGCGCACGAAGGATTCCGTACTTTTATCAGTGAAAAACGGCAAATAAAAAATCACGTTTGTTATACGCAGCCCCCTTGAATATTTACTTTATTATGATATTTGTTATAGCTGCAACAGAAATAAATCATTCGTGACAATTTCAACTCTTAACTATCACGGTTTATGAAATACAGCCTGGTGACAACATACGGACGGACAGACAGCGAAGTCTTGGTAATAGGGTCCCGTTTTACCTTTTGGGTACGGAACTCTAAAAATTTCAATGTAAGATTATTTGAAAATTTGTACCAACCTTATCTAAAACGAGCTTCTGTGTTGAAATACTCTCTAGACTGAATTTCAGTCAGTAATAGATTATCCAAGTAGTTAATATCACTATATAGAATAAAACAAAGTCGCTACCCGCCGTCTGTCCCTATGTATGCTTAGATCTTTAAAACTACGCAACGGATTTTGATGCGGTTTTTTTAATAGAAAGAATGATTCTTAAGGAATCTCTCGATCCCAGCAACTATGTCCACTTAAAAAAATCACGTCCGTTAATTCGTCACTCCGTTTTGCCTTGGAAGACGGATAAACGAAAACACATACTTTCCCTTTTGTAATATTAGTAAGGATAATAATAATACTAGGCTATTACTGTCTCAATGCATGGCAAGGGCACTACAAGGCTAGGGTACACTCTCATTACGGAGTTCTGGAGCCTATCATTTGGCTTCATCATCAGACCTGCCCCCCTAGACAAGTGGCATTGTCGAATAGATAGTGGAAGCGAATAGATTGTCAAATGTATGGAGATGTCAAATTATTTTGCGAAAGCGTATGTCAATTCCATACATTTGACCATCTATTCTACAATACCACTTGTCTAGGCCCCCTGATGGTAATCATTCGTGTATTTTTTTTAAAGTTGCTGTTGAAAATACCAAAATCGGTGTATATTTTGAAGAATTCTAATTAATTTTATTAATTAATTTCTTTAACATTCCATCATCACGAGCTATTTGGGTAGGCTTTCTAACAAAATACAAACTGAATTGAGAACCTACTTCTTGTTTTGAAGTCGGTTTAAAATGTTTTGAAACTAAACTATAAAAGTCAGAAATCGTAAAAATATATCAAAACAGCATTTTGACAGCTAATAAAAAGTCAGCTAATGAGTGTTGTAAAATGACATCCAATAACTCAATCTGCTTAATTTTCTGTCCTAAAGACTTAATATCCTTTCCAACGTGTAGGCATTGGTTTGTAGCTCTTATAAATATTTATTATACCGAATATAAATATATATTTATTTATTAGTGACATTTCAACTAAATACTTCAAGGACATGAATATTAAAACGCCATAACAACGCTCATAACTTTAATGGTTTAATTTTCTCTTACAACGTTGGTAGGCTCGCGATCGAGGCAAGTAGGGTAAACGTAACTGTTCTCCGCGCAGGGTAGCTGCACCAGTTACCGGTGCATGCCGTTATTACATGCGATTGAATCGGCTATCGTTCTTATTTGTAGCGGAGTTTTTTCTCCTAAATTGTTTCAAGTTACGTGATTTTTGAGATGTATAATGTATATGTAATAAAATATACATATTCATAATTTTTATGTCATAATTTTTCAGGATACTTTTATATGAATAAGTGATCGTTTCATTAACACGATTTTAATAAGATTTATGATTCAAATAATAAGTTATTGGTATCAAAAAACATCGTCTTTGATTTATCTGTCACCCGATAGATAAAGCAAAAAGGATCGCACGCGCATTCGGTAGGTAAATAAAAAATTTTTTTTGGAAAAAAATATTATAACAAGAAATAGTGTTTAAATATAAAATCATAACAGTGAGTAATAAGAAGTTTTATTAAAAAAAAAACATTATTTTTGGCTATTTTGATTAATTTTGTGTACACAGATTAATTCTAAATATATTAGGTACATTACGATATTTAATTTTTAAAGTTTCTTTGAGTAAGTTTTTTGTTATCGTGGGTACAACGATGAATTTACGTATTGGCCACTAATTACCAGTCACCTTGCTTTAAAAATTAATTAATTACACTTTCTAATCAATAAATCAGTTCGTGAACAAAATGGCGTGAAAACCTGCGTAGGATTCGCGTCATTATAGTAACTTAATGACCTAAGTTCATAATGACGAAGCGTAATTTAATGATCAATGTCCGTTCAGATTGCAACTGTAATATTTTTGAGAATTGAAAAATAATGATCTTGACCTTTTGACCATTCTTGTTTTTTCTCCCATCTGTACAGACTTATATTATAAAGCTGAACAGTTTGTTTGTCTTTTTGATTGAACGTGCTAAACTGAGGAATTACTAGTCCGATTTGAAAAAATCTTTTTGTGATGGATAACCCATTTATTGAGGAAGGCTATAGGCTATTTAATATCACGCAAAAACCTTTGGGGGCGGAGTTGTGACTAAATATGCGGGTGAAACCGCTGCGGACAGCTAGTGTGTAATGTTGTGTTTGGTTAATATTTTAATAAAACAATTTGTTCATCTACATATATTTTCTTTAAATTGCAGTTTGACTAGTTTAACATAAATAAATAATACATAAATAAATTAATAAATATACTGGGACAGCTCACACACGGTCATCTGATTCCAAGTTAAGCTCTGCTTAGAGCTTGTGTTATGGTAACCAGACAACTGATATACATACTTATATAATTTATAAATACATACATATTATAGATAAATTACACCCAGACACAGAACAAACAATCATGCTCATCACACAAAGTTTGTTTTTGGGTAGGAATCGAACCCACGACCTCCGGCTTAGTAGTCAGGACTACTAATCACTACACCAACAGGCCCGTCAACAATTAGTTTCACATAACAACATGTTCCATTGATTGAATCTGTTTCATAATAGTTTTGAAAGTCTATTAATTATTTTAGAATGTAAGGTCTTTTTCCCCTTTTTTTCAAAATAATTCGATTACCAAATATATTTGTATTTTTATGTTGTAATACATGCATTACATACATTTATAACATGCAAATATGATTCAAAATATCAATTTACATTGACATTTATTGCCTAGAATGATTAACTACTAAACCGATACATTTATGTACAAATAGAAAGGCGTCCAATTCCAAATAATTAATTATTAGCTCCAAATATATCAAGTTTCTTGCGTAACAAGTAATTGCTGAAATTTTGAATGCACACGTATATGAAATATGTTTATTTATTACTAGTGACCCGCCCCAGCTTTGTGTAGGTGTAATATATCTTGGGAATTGTCGATTTTTTTCCACTCCATTTGTCAATACCTGTTATTTATATTTCTATGGTCAATACAATCTGTAATTTTTTTTTGTCCAGTTGGATGCCGTACTAAAAGAAACAATTTTAAAGAATTGTATCTTGCTGCAGGTAATCCTAGGAAATTCTGAATAGATTAAATTTTTTTTCTGACCCCAGAGAATATTATTATCACAGAAATTTTATTAGCATACTTGAATCACACGCAAAATTAAATTCAATGTCAAATCGTCCCTTTTCAATATTTCTAAAGATACTTTTCCAGACAAAGTTTCAGGCTGAAGCAAGTAAATCTATCTTCTATCTATTCATAATTCATAATTCTTTATTTGTATAACATAGGTATCAGGATACAGATCTTAGGCTAAAAAAGGAGGGTCGCTATCTATCTATATATATAAAAGAAAGTCGTGTTAGTTACTCATTTTATAACTTAAGAACGGCAGAACCGATTTTACTGAAAATTGGTGGGGAGGTAGCTTAGGACCAGGGGACGGATATAGAATACTTTTTATCTTCTTTTTTTAGTAACAAAAAATCTGATATAACGTGGGAAAAACCGCGGGGTACAGCAAGTAAACAATATCACAGTCACAAAAACATATTCATAATGGAAACCACAATTTCTAGTCTAAGCCTCGAGACCTTTTGAACCAACGCTGCGCGCAGGCATACAATAGAGAATTACAAACTTAGTGTTTCCAATTCTATTGTTAACAGACTATTGCTTTACCATTACATGTTTGGAGACAAAGAGTAATATAGTTTCCGGACTATTGAGTCAGATCTCTTTATGTCTGGAGGTGTTTTTGCGGGTTCGAAATCAGGCTATTAATATTGTAGCATTTTCTATTTTACTTTCAAGTTTCCATATCGTCACTTCTACGGTAAACCTGCGATTCTGCTGTGTGTCGCAAAAATAGTTTTTGGTGTGTTCAATTGCCATTATGAACTGACATGGAATATTTATGATGCGTAAACATGCTGTTTAGATGTCTCATAGACTATTGTATAAATACAGAGTCAGTACCCTTCGATACCATGTATAATATTGGGCTACGTTAAGCAAAAAAATATATTTTGGGAATGATCAGATTCGCTAGATTGCCATTTTCAGTCTATCCGTGTAAAACAGTGGTATTTAATGCATCTGGTTAGATTGGCGGCTCAAACACAGGTATTCCAAACTGTGAAAAAAGCTAGAGATATGGCGATGATACTTTAATATACTTAGTAATATTACAAAGCTGAAGAGTTTGTTTATTTGAACGAACTAATCTCAACTTTTAAGCCTTTGAGAGCCTCAAGAGTTTTTACGGCATTCGATTTATATTGTTTTATTATTGTTTACATGTTTATTAGTCACATGTGAGCACATATTTTTACGTCCTGGAATATGTTGATCCGGGATTTTTTAATTATCTACAACCCGTTAAATATAGGATAAAAGTATCGACATTGCCGAAAGCTACAAAACAACAATTGCAGCTGGAAGAAGCCTAGATGACCTAACGCGGAGATAAATTAACATACTGGGTTTAAATACGTATTTAAATTAAGTCAGACAAAAATTTACCGACTAAAATATTGGTGTCAACATTCGATGCATCCGTTTGCATCACTTTCGTTTCTTTCTCAACATTGAATTATTCATGAAACTATTTGCAATAAAATTTAGATCATTTTATTTTGTAGACAAACTGAGAGCAGAACATCTGTCGAAACATTTAGTTGCAAATTTCAATCAGAAAGACATTGGTGTTAGTTTTCTTGTTCATATCTAAACAAAATTTAGGTTAAGTGCGTCTTTCTTTTTCCAAAGGAGCAGAGATAATATATAAATTAAATTATCTACAGAGTAACTTCATTTGACAGTACTAAACTAATGTTTTATCTTCTGCCCTTTTCTTAATTTAGTTTAGTGAACAAATGTTTGGCGGCGAATAAGGGATTTGAAGGCATTGAAGGGAAATGCCTTTTTTTATGGATGAGAAATCATCAAATGACTTCTCCCGTCCTGGACGGGAGGGACTGTTACTGACTAAAACTGATATGATTCTGTAGCGCATCAACCATGTTTGCTGAATCTACCACCGATAGTTTTTCAGCAATCATGAGGAAAAGAACGGCATCATTGTTACGCAGGATTCGTGGGAGTGCCAATGGCATCCTGAAGGTGATTGGGGATAGGCGTTTTCCTGGAGTATTGGACCCGTATGCATAACTATGGGTCTGATACTGCAGAAAAATACATGAATTGAAGAATTGTAGGTTGTATTTTGTTGTTTTGTTCTTAATTTAAATGTAAGTACTAACATAGTTACGTAAGTTGTATCACTAACATACTATGGAGCAAGTTTTCGAAATAAACGTTTTATTATTATTATTAAAACCCACCCATGTTCTTTCGGTTGCCCTTTATGTTCCGGAGCCGAAGTAACTATTAAAACTAATCAGCAACCCCGGTAGGAAGGGAAACGCCTTGCCGCACGAAACTGCGTCGCAGTAATTCGTAGTTTTAGCTGCGTTGCGAATTCGCTTTGCACACCGCAACTCATTTTTATGTTCAAGCCCTTAGTCTAGCCAGAGCTCATGAATAAATATTGAACAGAGCGTCAACTCCACGCGACCCAAAAACAATTCACCACTTCATACTATTGCACAAACCGTGCAGTCATTCTAACTTACATACTCAAGATAAGTACCAACTTACGTACCAGAAACTGCTCTCAATGGCCCTTACTTATGGGCTTATTACAATATGCTTTCATTTAAGACGTGCAAAGCATTTTAATTGCATATAACTTGACCGTGTTTTCATCATAAGCCGGAAGAGTCTGCTAAGTAAACTCAATAACGGAATTATGAAGATTGGTATGAAATGTGGGTTATTTTTTATGAATATTTACTTTAATCGGAAGCATAGCAGTTCTTATAGGTATATGTGAGCTCTATCTATTTTGAGGATATCATTTACTAGGTACGGTTTTCCGTATTACATACTAGAATGTACCCTGGCGGTGGTCGGTAGGTTGTGATTACTTAATTATCTAAATGATACTAAACAGTATATAATATCATAATTGTGAACAGTGATATCGGGTTAAAAAATCTATATTTTTTCAAAAGCCTGGTCTGTTTTTAAAAACTAAAGTTATAAAAATTCAAATTTCAAGGTATTTACTTTACTTAGACCATTTACAGACACTTATGAATTGTCAGAGTCGATCGGAAGAGCAAGCAGTATTTGACGAACACTCTAGGCAATGCAAGAAAATCGCTACGAATTACAAGTTACTTCGGGTTTTAAAGATTCTCTTGAATAGTTTGTTACTTAAAAAAAAGCGAAAACGAAATCAACTCAATGCAAAAATGTTCTCGAAAATTACTGATCGACAATCCTTACCTATACTGTAAAGGAAAGGAGGCGTCTGTCTGTCTTTTTTGCCAAAAACTTAAAAACTACTAAAGGGATTTTCATGCGGTTTTCCCTAACAGACAGAGTGACTCATGGGCGTCATTTAGATGTACACGTGCATATAAATACACAATATACCTATTTATTAAATAATTTAGATGAATAGAATTTGATGAATAAATTCTACTCAATCAAAATTTTTATTCCATTATATATAAATTTCGGATTCATATATAAATCTTAATTTACCTAAAATGCGGATGTAGGCGCAATAAATCAAGAAGATTGTATTCTTGTGATTGAGTTATCACTGTTCAAATGATTGAAAAATAGGGTTTGCCAAACGAGGGTAAATAATTCAATAAATGAGCTTTTTGAAGGTTTTTTTAACCTTTCATCGACCAAGCGACAGCCGGCTGTCGCGCTGCTAAATTGTCTTTCTATTGTGGCTCGAATCACGCGTGTTCGAAGTTCGAAGGTTTAATAACCGAGCGATACTTACTAAGCCACCGCTGTCCGTACGTCGTCGGTCTTTCAGCAGGCTTGTAGCTTATGAACCTTAATCCTTCGAACGCACGTGATTTGAGACACAATAGAATAACAATAGCAGCCCGACAGCCGGCTGTCGGTTGTTCGTTGAAAGGTAGATGGACTGGAAAGGTGGATGTGTATATTTATTATTAAGTAAGTGACATTATTGATCAACAATGCCATTTAATTAACTCCGATAAGCCGATTTCTTTTTTTAATGGACTGTAAAATTCAATTATAATTCGCTTAAAAATCGATTTATTTATTAGTCAATAGAATTGACTGAAAGTTGTTGGAATTAGTCTTTTTAGGGTTCCGTAGTCAACTAGGAACCCTTATAGTTTCGCCATGTCTGTCTGTCTGTCCGTCCGTCCTCGCTTAATCTCTGTGACCGTTAGCACTAGAAAGCTGAAATTTGGTACCAATATGTATATCAATCACGCCGACAAAGTGGTAAAATAAAAATTTGAAAAAAATATTTTTTTAGGGTAGCCCCCCTATATGTAAAAAGGGAAGTGATTTTTTTTTATTTCAACCCTGTCGTGTGATATAGTGTTAGATAGCTATTAAAAAATGAATAGGGGTTTACTAAAATCATTTTTTGATAATGTCAATAATATCGGAAATAATCGCTCCAAAAGGAAAAATCAACGCGCCCCCCCCCCCCCCCTCTAACTTTTGACCCGTAGGTTTAAAAAATATGAAAAAAATCTGGGAAGTAGAACTTTATAAGGACTCTCTAGGAAAATTATTTTGAACTTGATAGAAAGAACAGTTTTTGTACAAAAAAGACAAAAAGGTTGTACAAAATAATTTCTGCGTACTTAGTATGTCAACGTAGCAAAAGCCTTTTTTTAAACTTATAAGTGGGAACACTTATTGTGACGCACGGGAAACTACGGAACCTACATTGAGCGTGGCCCGACACGCTCTTGGCCGGTTTTTTAAGCTTTAAAATCAATTAATGTATTAGTCTATTGAAATTTGTTTTTTGCAAAAACGCACCAAGTGCAACGCGCAAACAAAGTATTAAATATGTATAAAATTCAAATAAATTACTTTCCTTCCATGTTAACTCTTTTATAATTGTTGCAATAGCAGCAATAAAAATAAACAGTCTGTAAAAAATCAACTCTCTACCGACAGTCCATCTACATTTCAACGACCAACCGACAGCCGGCTGTCGGGCTGCTATTGTTATTCTATTGTGTCTATACATGTGTAAATGTATACTTGAATAAATTTTTAAGTGTAATTTGGAACATCATATCTAAAATGAAATAGATTAGAAACGAGTGTCAAAAAATACTGAATAGAAAAGTTCAAGGTTAGGTGAAATTGATCTGACATTTATTATTGAATCTTTTGATTATTAAACATTTATTAATGAGACGACTGTCTGTTTTAATAAATAATTTAAAGAACTAGATCAATGGAACTGGATCCGAAGAATAGGTCTGTTTCCCTAAATAGTTATACATATTAAGTTAAAAAAAACGTTGAGTTTAATTTTTAACCGACTTCTTAAAAAAAGAGGAGGTTCTTAATTCGGATGTTTGTATTTTTTTTTATGTTTGTTCGCGCATATCTCCGTCGTTTACCAACCGATTTATACTTTTTTTTTTGCTTGAAAGGGTAGACTTCCCATATGGTCCCATTGTCATCAGGTCCGAAATCGAGGGAAGTCAGTTTTTTTTTGCAAAAAAAGACGGGTTGCACTCCGGGAGTGCCGGCAGAAGTGAAAACTTGATTATAGCTGTCTACTATCCATCCGTCCTACGCTTTTTCGATCAGGGAGCCAATTCTCGGTTTTAGAGATGATGTCGAATTCGACAAAAAATACGAATGACGTCATTTTTTCGTCAAATTTTAAAAGTTGCTATTCTGGGGATGTCGAGTTCGACATTTGTCGAAGGCTAACGTTAGAGTTCATGTCGAGTGCTTCTGAGCAGTAGAGATGTCATGTCGATTGTAGAGATACGTAATTTCTGTGTGAATTCGTTGAGTTTTGGATTGTACCCTGTGTTTTTATTTTCTTATTTTTTTAATAAAATTCGATTGGAAATTCGATTTATACTTTTTGATTTGTGCATTGTGTTTTCTTGAAACGACGACCACGATTAGACTTAAAACCTCTGAAAGATGGACGAGTTTATTTGTTTATTAGAATTTCTATCTTGCACACCCTAAAATACCTAAATTACGTATTTGTTGACTGCACAATTATTGTCACCGATTTTATTATAATTGATTTTTTGTATGACTTAACTATTTTTATTTTAAAATAAAGAACTTTATCATTTACTTCCTACCTAACACTTGAATTCCGTCATTGAGTTTGACAGACAGTCAACTGTCAAACTGATTATTTTTACATCAAACGTTTCGTTTTATACTTAAATATTCGTATATTCAGCATTTTAAAACAAAATCATTCATTCACTTATGCTACTTTTACTAAGCTACCAAAAACGGAACGTGCGATTCTTCATAATGGTAACATTATCTTCACTCGACTCGACATTTTCGTGACATTTATTTCTATTTTGACTGAGAATACGGAATTCTGCTCAATTCGACATTTTCTGGTAGAGATAGAGATATTTTTGATAGACATAGAGATAGACTTACAATCTCGAACTCGAGATAAATGGCGAAAATCGAGAATTGGCCCCCAGGTCACGTGTCCTGACGCGAGTTTAAGATTTTATACCCATTACAGAAAAAGTGCTCAACGCCGCTAAAGAAGTTTTCACTTCAAAAACACATTCGCTCATTTATTTACGAGTGTGCCTTTGGCTCGCCTGCCCCAAGCCATTAGCAGGACCACTATATCTCTCTCTCTATCTACAGCAAGCTTATATTAAGCTGTTTCGCCAAGATTTTCCAACACTATTACTCCACGGGTTAAAATATAAACTTTGAACTCGGGAAAATTGTACCTTGTATCAGTGTGTGTGAGATTTTTATCGCGCGTTCAATTGTTATCCGTCCTACGCTTTTTCGATCAGGGTCACGTGTCCTGACGCGAGTTTAAGATTTTATACCCATTACAGAAAAAGTGCTCAACGCCGCTAAAGAAGTTTTCACTTCAAAAATTATCTTGTATTTATATTATTGTCAAGCCTACACCCCACATGACAGTAACTGGTCACTATAAGTAACAATTTTTTTATTAATTTTCTTTTTTAATCGAAATTCGTAAATCTTTAGCTTCGCATACTTTATACGGAATTTTAGGATGTTTTTTGATTATAGACAACCCTAACCTAGAGATCTATAAACAACCAAGATATTACCAACCTCGATATCAAAGCACCATAATGTACGCCATAGACTACCCGTTACCCATTTTTAAATAATTTGATTCCATCCAAAGGTTGTCTGGAAGAAATTGCTTTGTAGCGATAAGGCCGCCTATTGAACTCTTGCATATTTGTTTGTGTTGTCCTTTACTGTTTTTGTCCTATTGGTGTACAAGAAAGAATATTCTATCTATCTATTCTATCAAAGCATTCTTGAGTTTAATCTATAAGGTAAATGATACAATTTAATATGACTGTTATGGTCGACTTCCAATTAATATAAAATTAAAACTTATGGCATTTTGATGTGTTTTGCACAAGGTTTGCTATAAATTATAATATAAATCTTATATTAAGAAGTTAGCAATTTTATACTCTAAAATTAAATGAAATAATTATCTGAAATCTGCATATAGATGGAGTACATTAACAATAATATGTAATAACACAGTTCGTTAGACATTACTTGAGGCTTGAGAAAAAACATATTATAAATACTCTGGTTTCTCAAATACTCTGGTATTTGTTATTTTTTTTATCCTACATTTATTCTATCTGTTAATGGTACTGATTTCATTGTCCACAAACTTAACTAAATTTACGTTTACACTTTTTTTTTGCTTTCAATTTCATTAAAAAAAGGACAGAAGATAAAATATTAATTAAGACTTACTACCTTAAATCTTGTGTAACTTAAACTTGTCTAAGTTAAATTTTAGTTAGTCTTGTCTTAGTTAGTTTAGTCTAACAAAGGAGGGTGTAGGTTTGGCTAGTCAAACTTCTGGTCTAACAAAAACCTCTTGGTCAACGTTCAATAGCGTTTTTGTAACTCTTCAACCGAATTTTTGACTTATTTTTCTAGTAACGAGTTTGACTAAAGACCCGTATTCATAGTAAACATTTTGTTTAGCAACATGGTTGCATAAACATGTTGACGAGTTGCTGTCATCATATTACGGGCAACACTTGTGTTGCGGTGTTGATCACGCCATACTGCAGAGTTGACGCCCGGCGAGTGACAACATCAGTTGATCAACAGTTGCTAAACAAATGTTTACTATGAATACGGGGCTTAACTTTTAAACTTTCGCGTTTCATGTTCCAAGGTATTTAAATAATTACTTTTCGCGTTAATACCCGTATAATAATATGTTGTTTACGAGTTTGAACTGTCGGGGTTAACTAAATTTTTTACCAACAAATGCTTTGCGACCGCTGTCGCGGTACGCATATTCTCTTCTCTCCTTATAAATAAAATAAAAATAACATATTATTTTGCTATTGACGCTTGACTGAATAAAAAGGTATTTCTATGTTTAAAGAAGTGGGTTGCGGAATATTTATAATAGTTACCGTTACCCTGGAACATAAAGGGCAATCGAAGGAACATGAGTGGGTTTTCGTCAGTAAGAGTCTGACACGCCTTCCCGCCGCACCCAGGACGGGAGCAGTCTTTGGATTATTTCCCACTCACAAAAAAAAAAATGTTTAAAGAAGTTAAAGATTTAAAGGCGCTAGTCGGAAGTAAAAGTAGTAATTTGTTTTGTTTTGTGGTTTGCCGGAAAGCTATGCAAAACCTAGATAAACCAGTCAACCCGCGAGTCTCTATCAGTCTTTGTCTATAGAATACACACAAAACCGTTTAATTAAATTCGCAACATTTCGCCGAGTAACACTTTCGCTTTCTCCGCTTTATAACTCATTTACATAGTAAATAAATAAGGCTAGTTGCTGTTGATTATTTGATAATGAGCTGATTCAGTGCTTTAAGGTTATTCACCTTGTGATAGTAGGGAGTAGGGTTTAAATTCCATTTGAGTGGCTCTGTCTTGAGTGTTTGTTTCTTTTCCATTATTGGGGATTTAAAATCATTAACCAATGATATTGTATGTAAAAAGTATAGATAGGTTGCAGTCAAAAAGTGGCACTTTAAAATTTGCTGTTTGACCAACATGATACTAAGTATCGCGTTGACATTTGACGTTTATCTCTTTTTCACTCGCACTACTTCAAACATGTCATCCTACTTTGACGTGTAATGTATGTGTGCGTTAGTGTGCCGTTTTTGAAGATAGAATTTCCTTTAGGTAACCTATCTACACGTTTTTACTTATTATATCATTGTCATTAACCAATAATTGTAAAACACAATTTCTTTAAAACCTCTCTTAATTTTAGCCCTGAAAATACCGCCTTTCAATATGCCCATTAACTTTCTGTTAAATAAATTATTTGACATTTTTTAGCCCAGACATATTTTGGTTGGAGTTGTTTTTTACAACCCTTATTCTTGAATTTACGGAACATATGGAACTCGCATCACACAGCTCGGCGCTAAGCGTGTCGTCATTATCCTTTTTGTATGTCTATAGTTTTACGTGGTCAGTTTTTTGTAAGCTTGTCATTTCTTGACCAATTTGTGGTTCCTGCAGGATATTGTGGTCATTTCCACTGTCCAACATCCAAGTTATTTCATAAGCGATCCTCGTGTCGATAATGATTATAAAACTTGGTTACGGTGAAATTGGTTTAAAAATAGACTTCAATAAAATTTTATTATGATTAAAAATATGCAGATATTAAACTAATACTGCTTGTTAAGCGTCTATATTTAGTTTTTAGTTCGATTGTACTAATTTATGCTAAATTATTTTAGCGGTCAAGTTTATTGGTTTAAAAGAGATAGTCTCTAAAATTATAAATAAAACTTTCTGTGTTAAAAACGCGTACGACAGATGTAGCATTGAATTAAATAAATTTATCTTGGGACAACTTACACGCGGCCGTCTGATCCCAATCTTGACATGTACAGTGGGCAAAGCAGATAAGTATCCAGGGCCGTCATATACAATTGAGGTTTTCTTGAATACCAATCAATGTATTCAAATGAAATTTAACCTATTTGAAGAACTAGTCATTTTCTACTATAGTTTTAATTTTTATTAGAAAATATCTGTGACTTTTTGAGAAAACTTAAACTGTATCTGACGGCCCTGGATACTTATCTGCTGTGCCCACCGTACTATGGTAACAAGACAACTGATACACATACTTATTGTATCATTTATAATTCTGTATATACATATTACAAAAAAAAACTATTTTAGCGGTCAGGGTTACTACTAGATCAACAGTCAGTCAATCAATATATTACGTTAATTAATTGTCGTTTTATTAACAAGTTAATTACGATTGTTTCAGGTGTTCTGCACAGTAGGCGAGGGTGTCTCACAATGCTGATAGTTATTGGGCCCAAGGCCCAGAGTTTTGGCAAAAAGTGAGTATTTTTGTATATTATTATTTAGTGGACCATATGGTAATAGGGTATATGAATAAGCAATCACTAAGCTACCGCTGTCCAACCGTCTGTCAGCGAGCTGTTTGTCATAAATTGTGATTTGCACTTGCATATTTTTGCGTATATTATATTAATAAATAGGTTTAGACATTTTTTTTGTCTCTATAACCTTGTTAACCTTTCGACGACCTAGCGATAGCCGGCTGTCGCGCTGCTATGGTCTTTCAATTGTGTCTCGAATTTCGTGAGTTCGCAGGTATAATAGAGATTTGTAACACCTGTGCGAAGCTGGGGCAGGTCGCTAGTGTAGTATACTATAAACCTTAAAACTGAAGACAACTAAGTAGCGTCACTACCGCGCGAATTTGATGATTGTTTCTCGATTCATCAGCACATCCAACTAGTGATTCATTAGTACGATATTCACCGAGTGTACTACGTGAGCTCGACAAATGAATGGGCGTTTAACGCTTGTGCGACAAAACTGTACAGCGACTCACCATAGTTCGAATGCACGCTAGTGCGACACACTGAAGATCGACATCACGCAGTTTGTCGAGCTCACTTAGTACACTCATATTCACCGTTTGCGTTTCTGACAGGTCCGAACACTTTGCACAGCACTTTTCTTTCAAAATGCACGCATTCATACAAAATATATTCCTCTATGCAGAGGAAATGCATGTGTAATTAAATATTTCCTACGTTTCTACTTAAATAGGAAACTATAAACTCTAGTTAGGATATAATAAATATCCGATAAGCACTCTCAATTTTAATTATGTTTCCGGAGATTAAGTATTTTTTTATTCTTATCTCCGCTTTAGGCCGTTTGTCCATCGCACGTCACGTCACCTCGTACACCCACGTTTGTTTTCGTTGTCGTGACGGTGACGGCTTTAGGGTTTCATATCCATGAGACAATAATATTATAAGTAAAAAGGATTAGATAGGTTATCTACACGAAATTCTGTCTTCAAAAACGGCACACATACATTACACATCAAAGTTTTAGTCAGTAAAAGTCTGACACTCCTACCCTGCCCAGGGCGGGATAAGTCATTTGACAATTTCCCATCCATTAAAAAGCTACTAACTTACATAACATACATCATAATAAAACACATTACTCTTTAAATGTCAATAAAACGATATAATTAAAGAAAGCACTTCCATTTCCAAATGTTTCTTGCATCGAAAGTGTCGGTGTTTGCACTAAATATGTAAATTTTGCCAATAAAACATTACTTATAATATAAATCTCATTTGAAAGTGAAATCATTCGATGTGTTTTTAACAGAAACTGCATTTCTTTCGATTGACTAATCGGATTTAACGTAATAAACACGTTTTGAACGGCAATAAAGACATGTTCTTTTTAAGATTTCAATATCTTTTAATGAGATCTATTAATAAGGCTTCCATCGGTTTGAGATAGAGGTAAATAATAAATATATATCCTGATATCACTTAGCTATAATACTAGGTGAATTTTTAGTCCTGTACCACCCGCTAGGAGATGATTCTACCCATGAAAACAAACAACTTTTATTATGGAACCAACTCCGAAATCTCGAAAAAAATATCAGCTGTTATATTACGGTCTTTTGTTAAGAACAGCTGATAATTTTTCAGCGATTTCAGAGTTGGTTCCATAATAAAAGTTGTTTGTTTTCATGGGTAGAATCATCTCCTAGCGGGTGGTACAGGACTAAAAATTCACCTAGTATAAGAGATATAATGTAATCTTGTTTCTCATGTTGGTTCTTCAACTTGTTCTTTAAATGGTCAGTAAAAGAATACATTTGGTTTAAGTTTACGGTCTTAAGTTCAACTAAGTCCGTGGTTCTGTGATGTTCGAGATTAACTTTACAAATTACGAATGGAAAAATCACAACAAACATGACTGTGGCGAGTGACATTATTCTGATCATTATTAAGAATTTGAATTGGAAAATGGACTTTATGCAAACATCCAATAACTTATGAAACATATTTCATAAGTTATTGGATGTTTGCATAAAGTCTATTTTAATGATGCATATTTTCGTTATACAAACTTACAACATTTATTGATAAACAAATGAATATACCTAATTTAGTTAATTTTTTTTTCTTCTTATCGATTACATTACCCTTAAAAGGTTTTTTAAGTGATCATAATTAACATTTAGAAGCTTACAAAATATACAATTAACCTTTCGAAGGTTTAATATTAATTTACCAATATTATTGGTGACACTGGTTTGTGACCTTGTGGGTCTTAAAACAGTTCACCTTTCTGGATGTGGTTATCATGAGCACAATCACGTGTTTATGTATCGTACACTAATTACCAGTCACCTTATACAGGGTTATTGGTAAAACACCGACATCCTCTCAGGACTATGTTACTAACATCATAATCAACAACTTTTGTTCTACGACATTTTAAAAATTATCATATTCATCATCATTCATTACATTTTCATACAAAATTAAAAATATTTAAATTGAACACTAAATGTGACGAAGTCTGCGTAGCATACGAGGACAGTGCGCGGCAAGCGTAGGTATGTTGTTACGGCACAATACAGAGTTGAAATGTGTTAGATAGGACAACGAAATCTTGAAGATTGGTTTTTGGTAAATCTATAACATTTTGTAAAAAATCATAGAACAAAAGTTGTTGTATAAGATGATAGTAACATAGTCCTGAGATGATGTCGGTGTTTTACCAATAACCCTGTATAGATGAAGTGAGCAAGTATTGAGCTGTCCCATCAGCTGTTAAACAGACCGTCAATCCCACTAGTCATTGCAATTACCAAAAACAATAGGTAAAGATAATTGCACTGTTGAAACAGTGTTACAGATCTAATTGGTAAAGGCGCTGGCAGACTAGCACAGTTGTGCATTCTTACGTGAACGTGTGAGGTCACCTTTATGTGTGTACTTGTGTGGCTATTCGTGTTTTTGTATATAAGTAACTGTATCTCTGGCCTGTATTAATAGACGTCACTCAACTCCGAGACGCTCTCAAGTCTCTTGCTGTCCTTGTCATTCTAAATGGAAAAAATAAGGACAGCAATAAACTTGAGAGCGTCTCAGAATTGAGTGACGTCTATTAATACGGGCCTCTGTATCTTATCTCTGATGTCGTGACGGTCTAGTGGTTAAGACACCCGCTTCTCATGCAAGAGGTTGTTGGTTCTAATCCGGGCAAGTACCAATGTGACATTTTCAATTCATATTATGTACTACAATGGTGAAGGAAAAACATCGTGAGGAAATCGTGATTTAAAATTAATATAAGTCCTAAATCGCGAATCCGCCTTGAGCAAGCATGGTGGTCAATGTTTGTGCCTTCTCTGTATATGGGTTTGGCGAACTAATATATTTAATGTCTAGGGTTTGCTTGCAATTTTGCCTGCATAATATGCAAATAAACCACTAAAAATATAATTTCTTTAAACCTCAAACAAATCCCTAACTAGGTAGAGCCTGAACTATGATAGCCAGGCAACTGATATACATACTTACATTATTATTTATACATATTATTTTGGGTGGAAATCTAACCCATGACATAAGGCTTAGCAGTCAGGGTCACTAACCACTAGACAATCAAGCACAAATACTTAATAACTACATGATAATTTTCATGAAAACAAATAACTTTGCTAAAGAAACATTTTTTAATAATTTAACGTACGGTACCCACCGTATCGTACATAAAATGCAATTTAATAATACTATTAGTTGGGTTATATAAAAATAATTCTTTTTTACAGTTAAAATAATTAAATAGGTGCATACGCTTTAAATAAACAATTAAGGTTACTCTGAGTAAATTATGTGTTTAAGTAGGGGTTACTACTTGCCAGCTACTATTTAATAAACTATAAATATTAGTTTAGACAGTTAAGTAGAATGATAAACGTGCTGATTCCGTTGTACACAAACAAAACTAAATTTAAGTTCAGGGTATCTTTTTCTACACCTCATTCTAGATCTAAGACAATCGAGACATAGATTTTAGACGCGATTAAAAACATTAGAAAGGAAGAAAAAAAGAAAAACATTTATTTTGGACACACAGGAAAGAAAAATAACACAAAAAAAACATGAATTTATATAAAAAAAAACCCTGTGCGAGGCCAAAAACGGTCCCTATCTCAGCAAATGCTGCGATTTTTCTTTAAAAAAAAATACCGCAGCGCTGGTATTCTGATAGGACCAGAAGTGCTAAAGTGATGTCACGGATGCACATACGGACACTTACATATATATATATCTTTGCCACTTCTACTTCAAGCGCTGGCTAATTTGACACGTTTAAACTAAGCTGTATTTTCTGTCCTTTTCTTAATGAAATGGAAAAAGAAAGATGCAGTGAGCTCAAATTAAGTTTAGTTTCTGAACAAGAGAATCAGCACTAGAAATCTAGACTAAATCCAATGGTCGAGACGACAAAAAAAAGTAATTAGTCCGTCAGATAGATTGTCAAAAATTTTTAGACACATATGTTTTCTTTTTTCTCGTAAACGAAGAGTGACGAGGATACAGTGTGTTAAAGTTGCGCATGACGTCACGATCTTATACATATTTTGCAGGACGGTGACGTCAAAAGCCCCCACTCCAAAACTTTGTTGCTCTTTATCTTTGTATTTTTTTATTAATTTGATCAAGCAAAAAATACGTGTCCCGTATTTTTGGCCGATCTATCAGACGCACTAAACAGAATGCCATTTTTTGTAATGCTGTCGTCAACCCTATTATATAGCCAACTAACGTGAAATTGAAACCCAATTTGCTTAAACAGTGCAAAACCAACAAACCGGTTCCCAAGTTACCGATACTAAAACATCTAATAACGATGCGCAAGAAGTTATTGCCGACCCATCGATCAATCGATCAATCAATCGAGTCGGACGTAATGGATCATCGTTTAAGACTAAATGTTGGGTGTCATGCAATGCGATGGAAATAAGGTCGGTGTTGTGAGTTTTGGACGTGTTCTTTATAGAGTTTATGGCAGTAAATTATCGAGTTGAAGGGTCCCTCTAGGGCCAATGGCTGCCAGGGTTATATCTTCATCATAATAGTTCATCACTCAAGGAAATAAATTAGGTACTAAAAACATAATAATATGGTAAAAGTCTTCTTAGAGCATTATAAAATACCATATAAAGAGACACCACATCTCATGAAATCTTTAAATAAAATCAAACATCGTGTCTGTAAGTGCGCATTATAGTCTTTTGAATTACGAAACAGATTTGAAGCGGTAGAGTGATTCAAGAGAAACGGTTATGTGAATAAAACATGGATATTATAATAAAGAAAATCCGATATTTTAGCTGGATTTTTTTTGGATATGAAATTTCAGACCTGGATACGGATATACCTAGCACGTTGCCTGTCCAGAGTATTTTGGACCAGATTGTCGTGACGTCCAATTTTTTTGTCGGCCAAACTGGTCATTTTATGTACTTACAAAAAATTTACAAATGATTTTCAATAAAATTCCCTGCCGCGGTCTGTGTTTCCAAATTCATATAACCCGGAAGTATTTAAAAAACGAGTGCACAGGCATCTATTGGGTAAGCTCGCTCCATCGTAGGCCCCGTCTATGCCCTCGGGCTAGTCTGGGACCAAGAGCAAGCCCATAAAAATATATAATATATAAAACATTTGAATTTACTGAATTTTAGCATTGCATTAATTTTAATGCACGGACGTGACAGCTAGAATACCGTGCATTATAAAGAAATTACTTAAAGTGGAAACTGAAAACTTTTCAAGTTCCAGTTCTGCGAGTTTTTTGGGTCCTACAAGTCACAAGTGTAAATATAGAAAATTAACTGTAAATAAATCTATAAATATCTGTACCATTTGCCCACAGATGGTGACTTGCGACAACGGCAGCGCGCCTCTCGGCGGTTTCCGCCTGGGCGCGCGCGATGACTCGCCGCGGCGTGCGCGGGCGCCGTCCGTCTCGTCGCTGTCCTACAAACACAAGATCGATGCGCTATTCGACGACAGCCGGTCCGTCAACAGTCATTACGTGCCAGTGACGCACGATAAAGACCATAAGGTAAAGTAATTAAGACGGCAACGGTGAAAAAGACACAAGAAAGAGCAACAATTAAACAAAAACGGTAACGGTTATTGAGACCCAAGGGTAACGTAATAAGGACGGTAACGGTAACAGTGATAACAACACTAGGGTAACGTATTATAGACGGTTACGGTAACGGCGTTTAAGACCCTAGAGTAACGTAATAAAAACGGTAACTCTAGTATAGACGGTAACAGTAACCAAGACACTAAGGTAACGTAATAAAGACGTTAACGGTAACAAAGACCGCCGTGAAGTGCGCGCGCACCATCGGACTTGTCGCTGTCCTACAAGCACAAGATCGATGCGCTATTCGACGACAGTCGGTCCATCAACAGCCATCACTATGTGCCGGTGTCGCACGATAAAGACCATAACGTAAGGAACGAAAGGAAGACGCTAGGCTAACGTAATAAAAACGGTAACACTAATAAAGACGGTAGCGGTTACAAAGACACTAATATTAAGTTATAAAGACGGTAACGTTAAACGTAATTAGGACCAATAAGAGGTGCGCGACGTCGTCGGTCTCGTCCCTGTCCTACAAGCACGAGATCGATGCGCTATTCGACGACAGCCATCACTACGCCCCGGTGACGCAGGATAAAGACAATAAGGTAACAGTGATATAGACCCTATGGTAACATAATAAAGACGGTAACAGTAACCAAGACTAACGTAACGAAATCAAGTCAGCTATGGTAATCGCTAACGGTCCGTCTATACATTGTCCTATTTACAAAAGAAGGTGTTTCGTTGCATTACTCTAATAGTTAATTTATCAATATTTTGGGGCAAAGCTGCCGAAAAAAGCTAGAATTAATATTAGCTGCTACCGAAAAAAATGACAACGAAGTTCTACGAGCCCCGCATAAAATAACCGCTAACATATCAATATTAAGATCCACGTGCATACATAATTACTTATGTAAACTAGAGATTATATAACTAGAAATTCTCGGTGTCACCGGGTAACTTTGAGTTGACATTAGCTTTGATGAGAGATGCATTCAAGCGCAGTTTCCATAGTAATTTTGCCTGCGACACTGTTCACACGTAATTTTATTTCTATCTGTGTAAGAATGTGAATGTTTGCTATGTGATCAGAATTTACAGAGACATCTGTTTACAACAGAAATATTTTTTGTTTCTTTATCATACCTATTAATTTAAACATACAATAAAATCGTAACCAAAAAACCAACCATGGTAGTTGCCCAACTAACGGCTATTTGAAATAACCAATCTATAAGTGGATTGGAATACAATAAATAGATGTATGACATAGGCTCCTTATAATAATAATATAAAGTGTCATGATTGTGTGTCTAATAGACAAATTATTAGATACTATAGTACTATAGATAGTGACCGTATTTTGTTATACGTATCCAACTAGATCGGCAGATCCGATTGGACTTAAAGCCGATCCATTGTTGGGAAAACACTAAGAAAATAATGAAGGTTAAATCACCTCCAAATTCCAACACAAAACGAAATAATGAATTAAAAATTAGGCCTAATTAAGAAATGATTACATCTGCAGCAGTTTTGTTACAAAGGTATTGCAAGGGTATTAGAACAAGACGACTTACTTACAAACTACATACCTACATGTAAGATGAATGTAACTCTTACGAAAAACAAGCCCAATGACTGCCGATGGTGTAATGTTAATAAAGCAATAAAACCCTGTAATTAGTGGTACCTAACAATGGAGCTCATCTCTTTTGAGGTGGCGTAATCGTCAATCGGACTTTAATTAGGAAGGTATGATGTCATCACCAGCCCAACAACACTAATAATTTACACACAATTTCTTTCTAAACACCAATAATTTAAACGGGAAAGATTTGTATCTTTGTATGTTTGTAGCGAATAAACTGAAACAGAAAATGTAAGCGTATTTTATATATAGCATATAGGTATCATATTCAAGTACAGTATAAGTAAATATATGAGTATGTTTATTATTTGTTACTTTATACTTTCACACTTTTAGTGCATCTACCTCATAATTTCTCGGCACCACCTGAAGGTAGACTGGCAGAGAATGCCTACGGCATTAAGTCCGCCTGTACACTACGTACTAAGTATTAAATAAATAAATAAGATAAATAGTCTTTAACCGATTTCAAAAGTTGTTTCAAATAAATCTGATAATTAAATTCGGTTTGCTTCAGATCGGTTAATTAAATAAATAATATTTCGTATAGCATGTATGCATACGGTTTTTGCGCTGTTTGATATATACTTTACTTACACTTTTTTACTAATTTCTACTTACTTTTCGACTAGCCCATTTTCTTCAGAATGCTAAACTATATTATGTAAACATTATTATTTAAGGGTTAACTGACTGACTGGCAGTTGATGTATCAACTCACTGCCCAAAACGCTGGTCCTAGAGACCTGAAACTTAGAGGTTGTGTTATTTGTGAAGATTAGGTAGCCTCTAAGAAAGGAGTTTTGGAACTGACCGAGATGACATATGTACGACATATCAATTTAGTTAATAAATAAATAAATGAATAAATGATTTATTTTTGTAAATAGGTAATAAATTACACTTATACACGTTATTTTTTTTCCTTTTTTTTATTAATTAATTTAATATATGGTCTGTCAATAGTCAATAGTCAAATCATTTATTTTCATTAGACCAAAAAGGCACTTTGAAACGTCATTTGCAAAATAAAAGCGAATCTAGTTGCCCATTCCAGAAGCTGTTTTGCATGGAGAAGAATGGGCATGAAACTACACACATCAAAAGTGTCTAGGGATATTTTAATTAAACCTAAATAACTAAAATTCTATTAACTTTTTGTTAAGACACCTACACTTTAAAATAAACCTTGTTTAATTGCCTATCTAATCTGATAATAAACTTTTAGATAAAGTTAAATTAAAAAAAAACTTAGAAGAAGAGGAAAAACTCAACAAATTTTCAATTTAACTTTATTTTTGAAATTTCAAAACCTAAACAACAAAACAATTTTTTTTTTATAAAAATTGTTGAAAACTTAAAATTAATAATTCGTGGATCCACCTAAGACTCTCCTGACACATCTGGAGCGGTTCTGCATACTCAAAACAAGGGTGTCAATATCCTGTTGTGGAGTACTGTCCCAAATCCTGCTAAGATGCAAGAAAAGCTGGTTTTGATGCACAATATCAACAGGGAAATTTCTACGAGCTCTTCTCTGAAGCATATTCCAGGCATGCTCAATAGGATTTAAGTCAGGGGATTGTGCAGGCCGGTCTAAAGCTTGGATAACATGCTGTTGTAACCAACTTGTAACGATACGCGCCGTATTTGGACGGGCATTGTCGTGCATTAGCTGGAAATTTTGTCCCATTTGCTGTTTGTGTGGCAAGATTACAGGCTCTAGCACCTCATCTCGGTATTTTCGAGCAGTCATATTGCCTTGTATCCAAACGAGGTCCGTTCTACCGCCGAGACGAATTCCTGCCCAAACCATAATCGTGCCACCTTAATATGCATGAACTTGTTGTGGGTGCTGCAGTCGATTCCAACGTCCAGGTTTTCTCCAAACGCGTACTCTTCGCGAATCAGGATGAAATCCAAACCTAGATTCATCAGTGAAAAGCACAAGTGACCATTGAGAATGGTTCCAGTTTTCGTGTGCAATAGCCCATTGTAATCTTCTTCCTCGATTACCTCTCCTTAGTGCTGATACCCAAAATGGCCTACGAGCACGTAGATTGACTTCATGCAGTCGCCTTCTCAAAGTTTGACCGCTTACCAGCAAACCATACTCTCTCTGTAGCCTTTGAACCAATTGCATCGCCGCTGCATTTAGTTGACTTCGTGCAGCATTTACTATGAATCGGTCCTGTACATGTGTTGTAATGCGTTGAGGTCCTCGGTGCCGTTCCACCACTTCCTCCGTGACACGATAACATGACCAAAGCCTGGATATAACGCTCTGACTGGTCTTCATGGCTTCAGAAACGGCAATTATGGGACAGTATTCCACAACAGGATATTGACACCCTTGTTTTGAGTATGCAGAACCGCTGCAGATGTGTCAGGAGAGTCTTAGGTGGATCCACGGAATATTAATTTTAAGTTTTCAAGAATTTTTATAAAAAAAATAGTTTTTTTGTTTAGGATGTGATGTTTCAAAAATAAAGTTAAGATTGAAATTTTGTCTGAGTTTTTCCTGTTCTTCTAAGTTTTTTTTTAATTTAACTTTATCTAAATGTTTATTATTAGATTAGATAGGCTATTAAACAAGGTTTATTTTAATCTGTACATGTTTTAACAAAAAGTTAATAGAATTTTAGTAATTTAGGTTTAATTGAAATATCCCTAGACACTTTTGATGTGTGTATATTTACTCTGTATTCGATTACTTAGCGCTAGCCTCCTTCTCTCTTTAAATAGTTAATAAAACATATAATTACTATAAAAATTTCGCTCCTCGAACATCACGTGCGCCTGCACGGTCTAGTTAAATTAAGATATATAGGTGTTATGTACAACGTCATTAGCGCACTGCTATTGGATGAAAATGATCATTAGGTTATATAGATAATGGTTCAGTTAGTTCAGTTGAGGTGTGAGAAATGAGAATTAGGTAAATTAGGAAAAAGAAAAATAGTCGCTAGTTTACAATAAAACCGAAAGTTGTAAGTCACACTCGGAAACGATGTGTTCTACTATTAGATTGTATTTATTATTATCCATTGTAAATAACTAGACCTAATATAAATCTAAATATAATATAAAGAAAACTTATAAATAAATAAAACTATAGTAAATTGTTTAAACCTACTTCACTCACAGGGCATCAAAAAACTCGTCCGCATCGCTGTCAACAGGTCAGGTGCCCAATATTAAATACAGTCAAAAAATAAAAAGTTTGTGTTAAGATAGAGGCAATAGGAATACTCTATTTGTTAGTAAAAACTGTATTCTATTACGATTCATGAAATACAGCCGGCTGACAGGCAGACGGACAGCGGAGGTAGAGTAATTGGGTCCGGTTAATACACTTCGGGTAGTAGCTGAATAAATATTGTAATACACTCCATTTACGGAGCGGCAGCGTTGCTTTCGCGTCTACGCCTTTAAGCTTAGTGTGTAAGCTACCAGCAGGCTTTCACACACATCAATGCAGCTACGCTTCCGTGGACAGTAGGCCAAATTTATTATTTGGTTGTCTTCTCAAGTCTCGTCAAGTTATTAAAAACATATTATATCTTCTTAGTACACAACAAACACAAACATGTCGTTTTACTCACAACTCATTTTTCTTGTTCGCAGGTGAACTCAACTCACGAAGGCAAAGTAACAATCTACGAAGATGACGACGGTTACTGTCAGAGTAAAGTCAGCAATGTCAACAACACAGTGCAGGATCGCATAGAAAGAATGTTCGCCGAAATGGCGGGGGAGTCCAAGCAGCCGGTCGAGAGCATCGGAGTGCACGTCTTCAATGTACACTACCTCGGCTCCACGCCCCTGCACAGCAAGGTCACCAGCCTCTCAGGCCTCCAAACACCCCTAAGAGACCTATACTTCACATACAGAAGAAACTACCGAAAAAACGGCCTAAATGGAAGACTAGAGATCTCAAAAAGCGGGCTCAAAGTCCGATATAAAGGAGACAAAGGCGACCTCGAACAACTCAACCCGTTCCCCACGATAGCAGTCTGGTCGGCCGTAAAATTCGTCGTCCAACCCTCCGAAGAAGACGACCACGATCTTTGCTACGCCTTCCTACCTCTTATCACCGATCCTGATAACATCGACCGACAAGCCCTTTTCAAAACTTTAGAGTCACCAGACAAGAAGTACATCCTCTCCCACAACGAAAACTCGCATTCACCCCTTTTCGCTGTTGTGATGAGGAAGATTGGCGTCGCGAAGCAGTTAGAGTGTCATGGGTTTGTATGTCAGACGACAGAGGACGCTATCGTGATAGCGGCCACGTTATACAAATCGCTGATGGCGCACATGAGCCGGCAGGGTCACAATGACAAGAAGAAGTTGAAGAATCGAAACGGAGTCAGCTGCATGAGCGTTGGAAGTAGCATTACACCAAACGAAATACCAATCAGGCCGCCGCGCAAGAAGAGAAGCACGTCTTCACTTAGTGGCGACAGTGATAGAGCAGACGGGTTCTCTGCCTGCGAATTTTACACAGAAAAACCCAAGCTGGAAAGGACGAAGAAGTTATCTTCAGAGAGCCTGCCGCGCCCTCCCCCACCTCCGTCGATCCCTCCCGCCGATGTGAAAAAAATCACAGTAGAAGAAGTGAAAGCCAAGCTGGATTCAATAAAACATAACGACACTAGTGGCAGTGATACGCAGGGCTCAAAAAAGTCCGTCAAAAAGGCTCAAAATCCCAGCCATCGCCAGATTCAAAACCTCAAACACATAAACGCGCACAGCAGTGAATCTTCCGTCCGAAGCAAGGTTTCCGAAAAAATTGAATTGTTTAGAGAGTTAGAACGACGGAAAAGTTTGCAGAGACCACCGACTTTACCTCCTCCGATACCGATTAAGCCGCCTTCGGAAGCCCCACCGGAGCCCCCCAAAGAGCCTCTACGGAGAAGTCAAAGTGGAAGAAAGTCTATTAACGAATCCGGTGATATACTGACTAAAGTAGCCATTCCTCGCTCGGGTAGCTTCCTAAACGCAGGCGGACTGACTAGGTACAAGTCGATTGGACATAGGTATGTATTTCTAAATTTTTATGAGTGTATAAATCAAGTGTTGAAATTTCATTCTTAGCAATTTCGTTGGTACGCTTGAGCTGTTATTTCCTTTTACCTGCACGCTGACATCTTGAGTTTTTCACATGATCAATATGTTCGTTCAAATTGCTGTAACGAGAGGCGAATAGAGCGTGTTTAGTGGAGTGTTTCGAGCACTCGCATGCCCGTAATTGTGGCAACGCAACCGCGTCCGCTACATTCCTCTGATCCAATATGCCGCCGAGCTGTTTTTAACTATCATTACACTTGCTACATCCTTATTGAGAAAGCCAATGTACTCTGCTTTTTTCCGTTTATATTGTTACTTTTTTCCTATTTTGTTTTCGTAGTTTGAGCAGTGACTTGCTAAATGTGGTCTATTGTGCAAACTTTAGTTCAATTATGCTTTGCAGTACGCCTCAAATTAAGTTTTGGCAAATTTTACGAATCATTGTGGTTGTGTTAGCTGTTCCAAGAAATAGTTAGAGTTATTATACAGTCAAAGATTTAACTTTCAAATGTCTGAACTTAATATTTACCAATTTATTAATGACTAGCTTATGCCTGGGATTTTGTCCAAGTAGAATTTAAATATACCATAAAATATTTATGACATATACTTTAGACAAATTACACACATTTTACAAATTTTGAAATCGGGCCAGTAATTCTAGAGATAACCGCTTTAAAACATTAAGTATAGAAATAAAGATTGTTTGATACACCACCCATAATTGTAATTTTTACTTCAATTTCAGAAACAACGGTAAGAAAGGAGGCGGTTCACCGTTAGGGTTCAATGAACTTTTTAATGAATTCAAAGTTCAGGAGAACTTGCATTCGATGGACGAGATCCTAAACGCCATAATAGACGCTGAAGGGATGTCCTTTAATGATCTGAAGCCGATATACAAAGAATTCCTACTAAAACTAGCAGTAACCTTGACGAAAGACGAAATCTTTCAACACAGCAAAGCGATAATGAAGAAACAGAAAAAGAAAATTTTAAGGAGAAACAGTATGTTTCAGAACAAAAGACGAAAAATACTAAAAGGCGCGAGTGGTCTCAGAATGGTCTTCAGAATGCCGTTCGGCAAAGACGTGAGAAATAAAGAGACCAAACTCACAGGATCTGTGGATTTACCGAAAGACCCAGTTTCAGAAAGTTCAGTGTCTACATCCAGCTACGATTTGCGGCAGTTTCGCCCCAAAGAGCCCATGTTACCTCCGCCAAAGCGACAAGCTTCCAGACAGAGGCATTCAAAACGTTCCGACAAAATCGTCCATGTTTCGAAGAGAACTGGAAAATCCAGGCCTGGGGAAAGGACGTCGACGTCCGAAGACTCAGATTTTCTTACCCTAAGTAATAGATTAGGTTGTCAGAACAGAAATAGTTCGAGTGGTTACGTGTCCTGTTCTGAATGTGAGTCTGAGAGCTGTGTGGACCGGTGTTATTGTTCGTTGAAGGGTGGAAGCAAATCCAAGTGCTACTGCTCTGTCATCGAGCCCAAGGATTCTGCGAAGGCTAAGCTTTTGAGCAAAAGCAAGAGCTGTAAAGATTGTTCGAAGTGAGTATCTTTGTTATTATTTGCTATCTTGACTTCAGTCTGTCTAAGGGGTATCGTGACACTAGGTAACTGGGTTGATAAAGTCTGATTGATAGTCACTAGAACGTAACGTGTCGCCCAGTAAAGGACCGTGAAGGTCTGATAGGCAGTAGCTTCAAGTAAAATGCTGGTATCTAGCTAAATCCGGTTAGGCTCAAAGCCAACCCCAACATTATTGGGAAAAGGCTAGGACGGAGACAGTCGCTTCATATAAGACAGTACTATTCAGCTGGAAACGGTTAGATTTTAAGCCGGTTTTAACGTAAAGTTAAAAAACTTTTTTCAAAAAAAAATAACCGCCTTCAAAAACTAAAAACCCAATAATAACTAAAATTTCGGAAGTCGGTGGCAACACAAATTGAATGGCAGAAGAGAAACCACCGACTTCCGAAATTTTAGTTATTATTGGGTTTTTAGTTTTTGAAGGCGGTTATTTTTTTTTTGAAAAAAGTTTTTTATTTATTACTTTTTAGTGTCGACTCCCAATGTTTGACTGTGTATAGTATCTTTCAAAGTAATTTATTTTCAAAATAAAACTACTAACAATCTTATAAAACGAAAATAGAAACTTGAAGACAAAGCGCACATCGTCTATGAAAATTTCGTCAATTTTTTTTTGTTCTTGGTGAATTTTTCGAGAAGCACTGAACCGATCGCCACAAAATTTATATGGGACCACCCCTGAATCATGACTTATCAAACAAAAAAAGAACCATCAAAATCCGTTGAGAATTGACGGAGTAATCGATGAACAAACATACAAAAAAAAAAAAAAAACATACAAACAGTCGAACATAGTACCTCCTCCTTTTTGTGAAGTCGGTAAAAAGGGAGATAGATGTTTATAACTTTTGGCCGTGACTTTGCAAGTTTGTGCTAAGTACATTATGAAACAGAAATCGATCTACCTGATTATAAAGGAATTAACACAATGAGGATGTTATGTTGTTATTACAAAACCCAGTAGTTACATTGATTCTCAGTAATCCCACATAATACTTAAACGTTATGAGTTCACTTACAAAGAGTAAATTGGATCATCGTTAGAAACTTCTAGATATGAAGAAATCAAGGATTTACGTATAACATAAGGATAAATATAAACGAGCAAACATCATTCATCATAAGCACAGCAGTTAATATTTCGCAAACTTTAAAGATTTACAAGAAGCAAATGATTATTGCTTTTAAGTCATCGAAAGTAATTTAGATAAATTTGCGATAATGGCACACAATAAAACTAAAAGTGAGTTTTAGTCATTTGCGCAATGGCAGACATGTTTATGTCATTGACATTTAGATAAAGTGGAGACACTAAATTTGAGATATAAAATTGAATATTGCTTATTGAGGCGACACTAGAGTGGTGTTTATCAATTATTACGAGTATTTAGAAGTTACAATAAAGTTTAGAAGTGTGGCAATCAGTCTAAACCACGAGGTATCGAGTTACCCAGTAAATAAGGTGTGGTCTGATTGGCAGTTGCTCCCTGGTTAACACTGCTATTGAGCTGGATTCGGTTAGATAGGAAGGCGACTCGGTTAGATAGGAAGGCGTTTTGGTTAGATAGTTGGGATAAGGCTAGTGAGATGATGATACTTTAACTACTAAACTGGTAAAAGTACCTAAGGATAGCTTACTTCGTATAGATGAGAGATATTATTATCAATCAAGCCATATAATGCCAGTTTATTGCCCCAGAGAAGGTCTTCTTCTTATATAGAGAAGATTCGTATATTGATAACTTCCTTTTATCAAGGCCAGTTTGAGATCTCAGATTTATATATAATCAGCTTTTGTCCGCGTAGAATAATAGTTCCCGTTCCCGGGGGAAGTTATCTATGTCCTTTCTCGGGTTCCAGACTATATCTGTACCAAATTTCATTCAAATCAGTTCAGTGGTTTAGGCGTGAAGAAGAGACAGACAGACAGACAGAGTTACTTTCGCATTTATAATATTAGTACGGATTAATAAGTGTAGATTTCTTCACGATGTTTTCTTTCACCGATGTCAGTAATATTTATAGATTAACTTAGAATGTATATTAATTGAAAAAGTCACATTAAAATGCATAACTTTCTGCTTGATAGACATTAACTACGACCAACTGTATGTAATCTGAGGAAATAACTATTAAATACCATGTCAATAAACTTATATCTCTATTACCAAGATCGAATTTAACAGAAAGTTTAATTAAAAGAAAGAGAAACGGCATTAAATTTGATAATGACGACTAAGTTACACTAATAGGTTAAAAATCACACCAATTAAAAACCCTACCACTAAAATTAAGAAAACTTTAACATTACGCTATGTATTATAATTATTCATAAAACAATTTACAATAATTATTATCTTAGTATAATGAAAAATTTCTCTACTTTCGACGTCGTGGTCACTTCAACCAATAGGAGTCTCGAGATAGTAGTTTTAATTATATTAAATATCCTTTCGGACAGTTGAATGTGTATCTTATTGCTTTGTGTTATGGTTGATTTTTGTGTTAAGTAGTTGGTAGTAGAAATGAAATGTGTGGAGGGTAATCAGAGCGTAGCGGACGGCTGGGACTCGTGAGTTACTGAACTGAAATAATAAGTTATTTACAGTTGAATTTAGGAATTAATTTCACCAAATATTTGGCTCGATTAGTGGAATTGTTTGGCGAGTTAGCGAATTTTTTTGCAAGTAATATTTAAGTTTGCGAAAGAGTAAAAAGTAAAAATAGATTCGCAGCCAATATTCGTTATTCGGCTACTTTTCTTATATTTGGCTGAATGTCACTACAAACGCAAATATATTTAAGAATAATAAGCTCGTAGAATTTGGCGTACAGCTGAATAAACTATTCTTTGCAAGTCTCATTAAAAATTTTTTGAGTAAATATACCACATAACCGTCAACTCCGTTTACTGTTTATTAAACTATGTACTACGAGGCATAAAATATAACCTACTATTGAGAAATGACTTAAAAACATCTAATAATATACTACTGAACCTCTAAAGTTTCCTGAGGTCAATGTCTCCAGAGATGCAACAAAAAACTGGAGCCATCCAATTACACAACAAAATTTCTTCTAATTTAAATATTTCACAATACATTAATATGGAAAATGACATCGGAAAACCTTTCTAACCGCTCGCTTACGCAATTCCAGGGAATGTTATGATGGCGACTTTAGCTACTGTTCGTGCGACTCAGAAAGCTGTGCTGACAGCAACAAGTGCTATTGTACTGGGCCTCGGAGAGTCCAGGCCTCACACAGTATGGAGTACCTACGTAGAGCTTCTGACACGTACTGCGACAGAATGAGGAGCGACGATAAGAGTGGCAGATCTAGGTGAGGCATTTAACAAGTAGCTAGTGTTGTAGTGTGTTTCTGCATTAGTGTAAATAGCACAGGCCTCTATCAAGAGAATTTGTAGGCCTCCTCAACGCACTGCAATACAATAAAGTATGAATGCGAGAGCTAAGATCTTTGTAAAAAAATATCATTATCGTGTTATAAGTAGCTAGTATTAGTGGCAGTAGAATTCAGACCTCAAACAAAGGAGCAAGCAGGCCTCCAAAACGTACTGCGTCAGAATAAGGTAAAGTTTCAACTATAAGTGCGGCATATTGTGGTGTGACGTTATTGCTTTGTTACTGCACCAGTGTCAATAAGAATAGGCCTCCAACAAGAGAAATAGCTTCAAACACACTATGAACAGTGTTGCATCATTCACTGGACCAGTAACTCTGCAAAATTAAATACTTAAAGCCCACCCTACCTTGTTGGAGGCCTATAAGAATGGAACTAAAATTTCTTATAAAAATTTCTTTTCTTTGCCAATTGAGCCGGTTTCGACTCTTCTGTGTCAAGTTTGGTCATTAAATGTTAAAATTCATGGCCTTCCTTATATTTTTAACACTATTTTATTAAGCAAAAAAATAATCCGTATGATCGGTATCATAAAGCTACAGTATAATTATTTTTTTCGAATAACATGTTCAATTCTCGGTTCAACCATGAAATTATTTAAATATATATAAATGCAGTTTAAATTGTTTTTGGAATTCAAATAATGCCTTCTTTCAGTAAAGAGTTCTATGTAAAATATTTAAGGTGCTTTCAGTAGCAGTATGATGGTTAGATGTACGCGACTTTTCTGAAAGAGTGAAGACATTTTTTTTAAATTACTTACCGCCCTAGGGCTTTTCTAGCTACATTATTACCCCAGAGCGCTAATTGGTTACCTACAAGCCCCATTTGGGGGTAAAAAGGACCTACTTACCGAATATGAGAGATGTAAACATATATTTTCTCGCTCTCAGTCGATGGGGCGCGAGCGCGGGCGGTCGTCGTCGCTCGGAGCGCGGGCGGCGCGCGCGGAGCTCCGACAGCGTGGCGCTCGACTACGAGCTGCTGCTGCAGAACAAGCCACGAGCCAGGAACATGCAGCGGCTTACTGGTAGGCTCTTGATTTGATTTTTTTTACTTCTTAGCGTATGGCTTCCTTGGGCTACAGTAACCTAAGGGCGCCTGCAACACCAGCTTTGTATTCCCTTCATATTCACTGTTTTTTTCAAAAACGCCATACTGCGTCCTAGTGGCAAGTGGAGCTTATGTTTGGTGGTATTTTATATGTTGTCATACAGGGAAAATTCTTACTTTATTTAAATCTAGCTGGGACAAGCTAGATTTAAATAAAGTAAGAATTTGTTGGCTTTCTGTCAGAGACGCCCTAATCTCAGAAGATAGGCCACATTTGAAAAAACTATGCCATGGTTCGAGGCCTTCATAACTAATTTGCCAGCTTCTGCCATCGCTAAATAGCTCTGACAGTTTTTTTTTGGGTTTATTCAAATACTATCTAGAACATTAGCAATAATCGTTGGAACATTCAGACTTCTGTAACTTTAGTAATTTTGTTAAATTTTATTTAAAAAAATGTTCTCTCCAGTCCGCAGCACAGGCGCAGGATCACAAGAAGCTCTCTCAGTAAAAAAATCGGCAGAAATGGCGGCACTGTTCGCAGACGTGCGCCTATCACAACGTACTGATGTCCGCTCTCTGTGCGGCGTCGGGGGCGCGCTGGGCGCAGGGGGCGCGATGGGCGCGGGGGGCGGACTGGCCGCGCTGTGCGCGCGCCCCCGCGTGTCGGCCGCGGCGCTGTTCGCGCACGCGCCGCTCAGCAGGAACGCTAGTCTAGAAGACACGCTCGGGTATTTACCGTAAAGGGGGTAAGATCGGACAAACTATTCCTCGCTTTAAATCAGTTTGTGTAGAAATTACGCGTGGAACAACTCGCTGGTGTTGTCTGTGAGCGTGCGCGGAGAACGTTTCCGTGCGGACGCGGTGCAATGTCAAAATAGACGTCTTATTAGGTTGCTTGTTTTGCTAATTTTGAAAAAAAAAACATTATTTAAAATTCATATAGAGAAATAAAAATAGGAGTTACTTGTTAATAGGTGGACATAAAATTGGCAACGTAGTAAGACGTCTAAAATGTCAAACTATGTAAAACAACAAAATCAATTAATGATAATTGTACAAGTAATTGAAGTGACATTTTTTGGATGTATTTGCGATATGAAATACTATTTCTAAACCTAGAAATGTACTGTTACGTTCCGATATCGTTACATTAACTTGTAAAGTCAGTGGCAATTCCGATTGTAGGGTAATTACGACTAAGGGGTAATAACGACTATGGGAATATTACAGTAATTGTACAGTGGTTTTCATGAATTAAAATTTACATAGAGAAAATTGGTCCAAGGTAAATGCATCCAAATTGTGTCAAACAGAATATAACTTTTGAATACAAGGTGATTTCTGATACCGATATTATAAACAAAAGCAAGAATTTATGACCATTGTCATCCAACTATTGAAAGAATATAAATATATATTCTGTAGTAAACAAAAAATTATGTGGATAAATTCCCAATAATATTGAATAAAAACATAACAAAATGATATTTTATTAATAAAAATGAAACCAAAATAATGTGAAAAGCAATCCAAATGAATGGAACGTGCAATATTTTTAGATGATAACTATTTTTTTTTACAAAAAGTGCAATATTTTTATGACAAAACTATTTTATAGGTAGAAAAATGATATATGAAATAAAATAATGTCGTTTTACAACGCACAAATGGATAAGATTCCGATATTATGAATCCGATGATAAATAAGTTCCACATTACATTGACGGTCAAATCTACTAAACATAGTGCCAAAGCTCTGAAAATTATACTCTTTTTGGTTGAAAACCTTTTTTACACGATTTTTTTAAGCAGACCATGTTGCTCAACTATAATAATTTAATATGCCTGGGTATTCAACTCAACTACCTATTATTAATGAAAACCAATGTGTTTTTTTCACTTGTTTTAAAATCAAAGTTGAATTATTTAATTTCATCAAAATCATTAAATTTGATTCGTTTTGATTGTCATTAAACCTTTGAGCACACGTGATTCAAGACACAATAGAAAGACGATAGCAGCGCGGCAGCCGGCTGTCGCTTGGTCGATGAAAGGTTAAGAAGAAAAATTATGTAGTACCTCCTCTAAAACATAGTTTTGGTTTGAAAAATCTTCGTGTAAACAATGTACAGTCAAAAAGACCGTAAATATCATACTTTCTTGATTATTAATTAAAGAAACTTGTATATTCACATATTTACTAAGTTTTGTATCTCACACACGTATACCACCTTATTTTAAAATAAGGCTATAAAGTATATCGAATGTTAATATTAAAACTATGTATGTAGTTATTTATTTTTGAAAATAACCTTTATACATAGAATAATTAAGCGGACAGGGCGTGTATTAAATTAGATAAATTTAAAATAGGTGATTAAAATTTGGACTCATATATTCGGACTTGATTGTGACGGAGTTGCCCCTTATCCAGTATAAGGCATCCATAACATATAAAAAGTTTCGTCAGAATTATTTACTTTTTCAGATATTTCTGTCAAAAATTGTCGCGTCAAGTTTCAGATATCATTCTTAGACCGAGTTAAAATAATTTAACAACTACTTCGGCTGAGCTGTATTTCTGTCAAGGTCTCACAACTGACAAAATTGAGACGAAGGCTAGCGAGTCAAAGTGTATGACTGTCCTATAAAGCTGATGAGAGCTGCTGCTTAAAACTCGTAGTTTCAACGTAATAAATTTGAATTGAGACTGTATAATTTTCAAATGTCAGTAAAAGTTTCTTCATGGTTGCAATTTCTGTGTTGATTTGCATCAGTCTCGCTTCTTTCAATTTATTTTAAAATATACATTGGCTACAGAAGAATTTCGATTTTTTATTATTTCTGCTCTATTTTATATACCGCTTTCATTGGCCAGACTCTATTATCATATCATGTTGGACTTTTTGATATTCTCCGTCTCCCATTCTTTAGTTTTAATACATGCCCTGTATTTAGTGTTAACTTAGTGCTAGTAGGCGATTACCTACTCTATCTCTACTACACTATAGTGATCTAAAAACTACACTTTTACCGACTTTGAAACTAAACGTAAAATAAGACTTTACAGTCCGTACGGTTTCATATTCTATTAGTGAGTCCAACATTTTAGATTTTTTTAATATTTAGTTTTTTTATTAAAAATTTCTCTACACATTCTTTGGACTTCTTGTAAACCTATATTGTCAAGGTTAATTCACTTCGTGCATTTTAAAAGTTTGGACTCAAAAATATTGTATGAGACCGTGCGGTGTGAACGCGTGAAGACTTTAAAGTAACGTATGAGATACATTACCCCATTTTAAAAAGCTAAACATATGTTATGATTACATCTTATAATTTATGTTATGGATAAGAAATTGAAATGGAAAAACTAAGATATTTTTTTAAATATAGTAAGTTTTATACAATTCCTTGCCTAACAAAAAAGAACTATGCATTTCATTCCAATCCTAATTAATATTAATTATTATTTTTCTTGTATTAAGTTTATTTTTATTCTAATGAGACTGTTTAACTTCGTTAATACAAAAAAGTCGGTATTCTATGCATTAATCTTTATACGCGTAAGCAACTTTTTATAACTATCTTAATTTTTATAAAATTAGGCACCTGTCTCACCAATTTTAATGTAAAAATAATTGATTTAAAGATAATAATATTAAACTAAGATTATTTTTAGAATTCTTTTTACGAAGTCCTATTGGTATATTAACAAGCTTTTAGAAAAAGGCTTGTTATCTAGTTTTTATTATTTATCCAAGAACGTATTATAAACATACAGTGAGACAAGTGCTTGAAAGTACTTCTTTTCCTACTTACCTATAAGTAATAATTTGTGTAGAAAATACTTTATATCTATTTTAGTAATGTTTTCTTAAGAAAAGCCCAAATAATCGTATTTTAGGCGGGCCCTTAAATATAAATAACACATTTTTATATTTAAAGACTTGTAAAATGTCGTTAAGTCTCATATAATATTTTCTTGTATGATTGTAATATTGTTTGTTAAGTGATAACTGTCGATCTTGTAACCGGTGCAATGTTTGTGCAATATTGTGTTAAATGTAAGTACGACGCTAGCCAAGTGCAATATTTTGTAAATACAATGATATGATGATAATATTTTTTGTTGTTTTATTTTAAATATTAGATTGCTAAGTAAACAGGGTGGAAAGTTTCAATGGGCCCTGTAAGAAAACTAACTGGCTTAAAATGGAAAAACAACATCCTGTACTTTTTTGACGTTAATCGATGGGTCATTTATGAGGATCAAATCTTAGGAATAAATATGGTAAATTAAATTAGAGGAAAACCATGAAATTTAAACTTTTCAATTCAAAGGACGGTTGTAACTGTCGAAATTTTCGTTCAATTAAAATAAAATTCTAAAGATTTATGGTTTTCCTTTAATTTAACCTCTCGAGCGCTCGAGAGGATAACCATGTTTGTTAGGGAGATTTTGTCCTTATGAATGGCTCTAACGATCGACATCATAAAAATAGAAAATGTTAGATTTTTGGATTTTAGTCGGTTCGATTCCCGGGAGTGATAAGCGAATTTGCGAAAATCATTGATTTGATGATTGATTGATTGCAGTTTTGTTTCTCTTTTAAAAATGAAGGAATGTTTCATTTTTTGTAAAAGATTAAAGTAAGGACAGCAATAGATTTGAGAGCTTCTTGTTAGGTGACGATGTTTCAGTGTTCGGCCATTTGTTACGGAAAGTAATTACATAAGGTACACCTACCATCCGGCCAGACATTTACGACTTACCTTTATCCTTAGCTTTGGTGGATCCAGAGGCACAAAAAGAGATGAACTGAAATTAAAAAACAAACTGGTAGCGCTTACCATTTCAAAATTGGCGATAGTTACGCCATCTAGTATTCCGTGGCTAAACTAAAGTATTCGTACTACACGAATTTTAACAATGTTTCAGCATTGATCAATGTTTCAGAACTGTTTGTATCTCTTTTGTCATATTAAGGTCATATTTTTATGAATATATATGATAAACTTTTGACGGGCCTGTTGGTCCAGTGGTTAGTGGCCCTGACTGCTAAGCCGAAGGTCGTGGGTTCGATTCCTACCCAGGACAAACTTTGTGTGTTAAGCAGGATTGTTTGTTCTGTGTCTGGGTGTAATTTATCTATAATATGTATATGTATGTATTTATAAATTATATAAGTAATAAGTATGTTTTTTAGTCGTCTGGTCACCATAGTACAAGCTCTGCTTAGTTTGGGATCACACATGACCGTGTGTAAGTTGTCCCAGGATATTTATTTATTAAATATTATCGCTAAAAAAATCTTATGATTGAAAGATATGACGACAAAACGATATTGGATAATAAAAATATTTGAGAGTAGTTTTATTGAAATGATTTCTCGTGTAATGTGAATAAAATAAAAAGGCAGCCTAAAAAAACAAACCATTTTAAGAGAAAAATATGTCGCATATTGACTCTCAGACCGCACTATTGTTGTTTAGGAAATATTTTGACTTGCTAAACATTGTTGTTGGTGCCGATTCTCTTACAAACTAACGTAAAAAGTTTAGTGTATCTTTCTCTTTCCATTTCTTAAAGAAAAGGACAGAAGATACTGTTTAGTTTAATCCTGTCAAATTAGACAGCGCCTGATTAAAATTGACGTGTATTTAGACGCCATGTTTTTAAATTGCGTCTAAATTATCTATGGAGTGTCTGTCTAAATTTGACAGGACTTAACTAATATTTGATCTTTTGTCCTTTTCTTAATTAAACGGAAAGAGAAAGATGCACTTAAATTTACGTTAGTTTGTGCACAAGAGAATCGGCACCGTTGTTTAGCAAGTGTTCTTGTCTCTATCTTACACTCGTACTTTGATAGTCGTGCGGCAGTGGCAGGTACAGCCAAAGCACCTACACCTCTAGACAAGGTGGCATTGTAGAATAGATGGTAGAATAGAGTGGATTTGACAAGACGTCAAGTTACTTAGCGTAAGCTTAAGTCAATCTCATTCATTGAACAATCTATTCTATTCTACAATGCCGATACGGTATTTTTTTTTTTTTTTTTTTTTAAGAATTTATTAACTTAAATTAAACTTAATTTTACATAAAATTTGAACTCGCCAAATTTTGCAGTTTGATGGCGAGAAGCGCTCGTGTTTTATACAAAAACAAAATTAAAGTTAAGCCTAAACACAAATACATTAAACGTTAACCACAACTTAATCACTATTTTTATACCTACAGCTCATTAGTAAATAATGAGCCCCGTCTTGTTTTGGGATTCATTATTTGCCAATGAGCCCGGTAATAACTAATCTTCGTTTTGTAACAATAAATTTCGCAATTTTGATTTTAACACACCTTTACTTAAATTAGGATTTTCCCTTAAAAAATCTATTTTATTAAATACATTTGGCACCAAATATTTAGATAGTAATTTGTTATTTTCGGTTGAACTAATCGTTTCTCTCTCACACTCCTTGTATTATACTTATTATTAACAGTTACTTTGTAGTTATCACTATAGTAGTGTTCTAAACCTATCAAATAATTAATTTTAACATCTATTGGCAAGATCTTACAAATAGGGAAGATGCAAACATAGTATTTATTGAAAATTTATTAATAAAATGTTGAAAAAATGTAAATGAAGGGCCTCTGCAACTTATTTTTTGCATAATATTTATTTTTATCAATAAAATATGAATTTAAAATTACATGAAATGAAACGTAATTTAAAACACCAATCAGCGTTAAGTGACTGGAATGACGTCACTGGCACGTTCCAAAACGTGCGAGGAATTCACTCGAAAATTAAAAGGAGGTTATAGTACGATTTTTAATTCCAAATAAATAGTGATGTGATACAATCGAGTTTTTAGAATGAAATCTTAATCGAGATTTTTTTTAATTCAATATCAAATTGCCTTTGATTATATAAAAAAATATTACAAGTAATTTACGGTTATTAAATAGAAGACATACACGGTAGGTAATTTAATATTACATAAAACACTTATATAATTTGTTTTTGGTAAGGTCCATATTTCTAAAATTTATTTATTTATTTAACCATAAATTAATAAATTGTTTTATTTAAGATGGTATGTATTCAATATTTACAATAATAAAACGCTTTCGTACCTAATAAAACAAAGAATGAGTAAATGTCTGCGATTGCTGCTTTATCGTCATCGTAGCAATAAGTGCATTAGAACAATTAGCGAGCGATTAGCAATCGATTCATACAAAATACGATTTTTATTGACGTTAAGCGATTAATCGCGCGATCACTGCGCAAATATTGCTGATTGCTGTTTCATAGGTAATAAGCCAGCGGAACGCTTTAGAGTAACCTTCGCGCTACTCCGTGTAATTCTTACCCTTTTTGGAACGCACCCCCGCAGTTAGTTGTCAAAGTAAACAGAAATAGTTTTGTAGGAATAAAATTAGCTTTAGAAAAGCAAATTCGCGCAGTCTTCTAATGACTCTTTGAATATGATTTTGAAAGCATGCAATTTTCTTCGACTGTAGTACTTCATCTTTTGAACTTTTCATAGTGTTGTTTACTAATGGTCTAATCAACAGAAATAACACACCTTCGATATGCTTGGAGCCTCTGTCTGCCATGATACACATGATACAAGGTCCAGGAGGTAAAGATTCCATAAATCCAGATTCTTCAAATATTTAAAATCAGAAGTTCAGCCACCAAAACTATCTGATACAAAGTTTGTAACCCCGTCTGGTGTTGGAGATATCAATATGAGTCAACATGCTTTTTTAGATAAAAAAGCATTGCATACATGCTTTCATGCGGTATTATTATGACCACGAGATGTTGATTGATAGCTTATTTTCAAATTTTAGCAATAAAAGTATCTGGAATGGCGAAAAATAATAAAAAGTTATAAAAAATAGAGAAAAACAATACAACCAGAGATACAGTGTCACTGCAGTGACGTCATCGGAACTATTGGTCCGTTTTCGCGCGGAAGTTTAAGCTGTCAATTTAAAACCGCTTTTTTTTACAATAAATTTCAACATTTTAACTTTTTAATATATTAGTGGTCTATTTTACATGGAGTTCTTTAAAATCAAAACAAAAATAAAAATATTGCATCTTCCCTATTGAACATAATTGTTCATATTCTTTCTTACATTGTCTCTTAATCTGTTTGTTTACTAGGAACTTGATCAGTCTTATTTGTATATTCTTAATTTCTTGCAAATATGTTTTAAAAGTTCTACCATACACTAAAAGTCCGTAACTGATAAGTGAGTCTGCCAGTGCGTAATAAACCACTAATAACGTGCGTTTACTGACTACTCTGTTTAACTGATAAAATTTTCCTAATACTGATCTCAATTTATTACAAATATCAGCCACATGTGTTTTCCAATTAAAATTCGTATCTATACTAAGACCCAAATATTTAAATGTGCTAACATACTCTAATTTTTCACAGCCACAGTTAACCTTTACATTGTGCAAGCATTCGTACGTGTGACCTATTATATCCAGATTCTCCCTGTGTACAGCTTTGGCTCGTAAGTTGTATGGCGAGTGTATATGCTTGCATTTTGTTTTAGACACATTCAATATTATTCCGTTATCATGTGCCCACTTGGTGATGCTTTCAAAGTCCTCTTGTATACACTGTTGTACCTCTAGTATATCCTTCGAAGCATAAACCACGCACATATCATCCGCATACATAAACACTCGACACTTGTTTACAACATTCGACACACTATTCACGTTCATTATATATCCCACTGGACCAAACACTGACCCGGTCGGCACTCCCAGATCCACTCCTGCATCCTCCCCAGTCACACCAGCTACTATTGTTCTTATTTTACGGTTAGTTAGGTAACTTTTGAACCATTTATTCGTAGGACCGCGTATTCCACATTCATCCATTGCCTGTAATAATATGTCATGATCCAGGGTGTCGAATGCTTTTTTATAATCAATAAAAAGAGCTATCAGCTGTTTACCTGAATCTAGATTTATAAACTGTCAAAACGCAATTAATCCATAGATTTTGTATGGCTATGTCACTTTATATCGTCACTAAGGTAGCAACTCGATTGACTGACGGATTTGAAAGCAACTAAAAATCCAGTTTAGTAGAAATTTAAAACTTTACTTGATTTTTAAGGCTAAAATTACTAATAAAATTGTTTACATTTATTGGTTAATAATGTAAAATACCCAATTGTCTAGGCCTGCTGTTAAGTAAACGCCTTTTTATTTCGACTTTTGAATGGTGCCGATTCTCTTGTGCACAAACTAACGTAAATTTAAGATAAGTGCATCTTTCTCTTTCCTTTTAATTAAGAAAAGGACAGAAGATCAAATATTAGTTAAGTCCTGGCAAATTTAGACACTCCATAGATAATTTAGACGCAATTTAAAAACATGGCGTCTAAATATACGTCAATTTTCATCAGGCGCTGTCTAATTTGACAGGATGAAACTAAAATGTATCTTCTGTCCTTTTCTACAAGAAATGGAAAGAGAAAGATGCACTTAACTTAAATTTATGTTAGTTTGTGCACAAGGGAATCGGCACCAATATATTTCTATATAGTCAAATGAAGGAAAAGAGGAAAACGAAATAAAATCTGAACAATGTTTAAATTTTTATTGTTGAAAATCCTTTCATAAAACATGATATATTCATTTACAATCTATATTTACTTACAAATAAATTACAAACATAAAAGATCGTTTCACTGAGATTTTGTAATATTCAGTGAGTTATTTATTTATATGTTATTTTAAAATTATTTGTTCAGAGACTAAATTAGTCATGTAATGCCCACAAGTAAATGTTGAAGAATTTCATGTGCATTGCTATCCAAGCGGTAATAAATTGTCAAAAGGATATTTGAAATGTAAATTAAAACCTTAAAGTAAGTACAACGTTTATTGTTTTGATGCCAAACAGTCTTTCAAAATTCTTAATGTCACATTTTAAAATACTTTTTCTTAGTTGGTCCTCAGTCATCTCGTGTTCAGAATTTCATGTGGATTTCTGCTATCCAAGCGGTGATAAATTGTCAAAAAGATATTTGAAATGTAAATTAAAACCTTGAAGTAAGTACAACGTTTATTGTTTTGATGCCAAACAGTCTTTCAAAATTCTTAATGGCAAATTTTAAAATACTTTTTCTTAGTTGGTCCTCAGTCATCTCGTGTTCTTGGTTATAAGAACACGTGTATGATCTCCAAACTATAATTTAATAACCGTACAATTGTCAATACTGAAATATTATTTTCAAACTGGACATTGGCAGAAATCACCGAAAATTCGGTGGGTTGCCATAACAATTATAAAAGTTGAAGTTGTTGAAGTTAGTTGGTCCTAGAATTGGCATTTTTTAACTGTGTTGGGTTTGGCTTCCAATTTGAAAAGATGCAGACTGCATATCTGACGTCCAAAATATTGGTAAGTTTCATGTTTCTTATTCGTTACAACAATTACTGTCAAAACTGGTCCAACTTGCAAATTCCAAGCTGCTATTGAGAAATTCCCAACATAATTTCATTGGGAATTTCTTGATTGAGGAATTCCCAACGAAAATACATTGAGTTTCTCTCAATGTAATCTTTCTTACTGATAATCAAGGATTACAAAATGGTACAAATAATTGAACTAAACTGTGTTTAGTTGTAAAATATTTAAGTTCTTAGTGAAACGATCCGACAACTATATTGAAAAAAGTATCTCGAGATAGATATTTAACAAATTTTGCAAAAATTTAACAAAATACTGGAACTGAAATTATATTTTTATGTTTGTTCTCTTCCTCCAATAACGTAATATTTATTGATATTTCTCTATTAAAAAAATAACATCTTTTTATTAACAATATTGTATAAAAATAACAATGTCTTGAATGTGTCCTATCTATAATAACAAAAGGTACTTCATTTATTTATATTTACAATAGTTAGTTATTAATATATCTGTGACATAAACCGTACTTATGAGTATTTTATAAATACAAAACTTACTTCTTAGAGGCATTTTTTTATTTTTCATTATTATTTCTTAATTAACACACAGCTGGCTTACAATCAAATCTCGAAAAGACAGGTAAAATTCAAACAATTTGGTTCATTAAAAAAATCAATGAGACCTTTTAGGTATTTTTATAAACCAGACGTATGTTAAAATATTTTGTGTCCATTAATATATTTAAAGTAAAATCAGGTATTGACAACATCCAGGCTTCCTTCGTCCAGCTCCAAATTGTGGTTTTTGGTTACACAGTTTAATATTTCAAATCTATGAATCTATTATGGCATTCAATACGGTCGGACGGTACCGAGTCGTCCCCTTGGTATCGGTTCCGCGTAGCTGTGGCGGAACTTGGTCTGCTGCCGGTCAGCCAGGTCGCGGAAGTCTCGGTAGTCTCTGTCATAGTACCTCTCTCTGTCTCCCTCTACATACGACTGTCGCTGGTCATCCAGCAAGCGGGAGCGACTGAACGCCCTCTGCCGGTCGTTCCAGTCCCTTCTCCTATTTTCGATCACTGGTTCTATAATCTCGTCCTCCTCTATGCGTCTGTCCAGCTCCCTTCGTCCGCGTCTCTCGAAGCTGTCAAACTCGTCCCTGTGCGGTTTCGGCTCGATCCTGTTCAAGTACTCCTCGGCGCCGTACTCGTAGCGCTTGACGTCTTCTCGCTTCCTGCCGATGCGCGGCAGTCGCTCCATCTCGCGGTGCGGCAGGTCCCTGGGCTCCATGTCGCGCATCCTGTCCGTCTCCTTGCGCCGCTCGGGGTCGCGGTGGCGCTCCAAGTCGCGATGAGAGCGCTCGGACTCTCGCCGGGAGCTAATGTCTCTGTGTCGGTCCTGCCGCTCGTCCCTCCTTTCCTCCTCGGGGGAAGAAGTCGAGCGACTGTTCCGTTCCAGCATGCTCCGCCTCATGGCCATGTGCGCTTCCAGCTCTCTGTTGAACCTCTCCCGCTCCAGATTCATGAACTTCTCTTTAGCGACGTTGAATCTGTCTTTCGGCGACGCTTCGGCGACTTTCAGGCTGCCTTCGCTGGCGCCCCTTTGGAGTTTGCCGAACCTCCGGTCTTCGCCCCTGTCGATGCTTCTGTTGGAAGGTTTGGTTTCGGGGACGTATCGTCTTCTGTAGTTTGTTTCGTCTGGGATTTTTTCTACTGGTTTCTCTGGTTTGACGCGTTCAAGGGATTCGTGTCGGAACCTTCTCTCGAAGGTTTGGTCGCGGAAGGGGGCGAGTTGATCGCGGAACTGGTCGGAGAAGTCGTCGGGGTAGGCTCGCTCGTAGTTGCGCGGGGAGAGGGCGCGGTGCGCGGGGGAGGCGCGGCGTGCGGGGGAGGTGCGGCGGGGCGAGGCGGCGCGGCGCGGGGGGGACGCGTCGAATGCTTCGTGCATCATGTACGCTGTGCTTTCTGCCCAGTCTTCCTCTGGAAAAAGAAAAAAAGATGGATGAATATGTGTTTCAAAGGCGTAAATATTTTCGGAAACATACAGGTGATATGGGGTAAATATTTTGAAGAAAAATACTGGCGATTGCTGAGTCACAAAGTTAGCGCATAAAAATGTGCTTTCTATTAGAAACGTAAGATGAATAACATATTGCACGCATATTCAAGTGCAAGCACAGAAAGAACAGAAAGTTGCGAAACGGTAAACTGTGAAAATGTTTTATAACCGTATGTGTCCGTAATTTTTGCAAGAGAACTCTTAAAAGTTTAGTAAAGAAATTTACTTTTATTTAAATCTGTGTGCCACTCTCATTAAGTGAGCATCTTACTCATTAACCTTCATGTTTCTGCGACAAATATAATTTGTATAAACTTTTAGACTTCGGACGTTTGAGTTCCGGAAGTTTCTTCTCACAGAACATGTTGAGGTTTCAATACAAAGTCTGGTTGCAAAAAGTATATTTGAATTTGAAATATGAATCTAAATTACGTGTCAAGTTGTTGACAAAGAAAATTGTGAATTAATGTTATTCGCTCAATGGCTGTCTTGTAATATGTTTATTCTTATTAAATAGTGATTGTGATATTTCACTTGTGTTTTCTTCATACGCGAGTAACACTGCACTCTGCATCGGCTTATAACCCCGAGAGAACACAGCTAGGAAGGCCGCTTAAAATATCCAAAAGATCCTTTTTTTCGGGCATGTTGGTTTAGTGTTTCGTTGTGTTAGTGACTGCTAAGCCGGAGGTCGTGGGTTCGATTCCCACTTAGGACAAATTTTGTAACAAACATGTTTGTTTGTTTTGTCTTTTGGTGTAATTTATATGTAATCTGTATTTTTTTATAAAATATAATGATATGTAGATATGATTATCAGTTGTCTGGGTACCAAAGTACAAGCTCTGCTAAGTTTGAGTTCAGGGCATAAAGTCTGCTATTACAATAGTGGTTTAATGATCGATTTTTGACATGTAAAGCAAACTTATGACATATTTCCGATAAAAACAGTCAAAGTTGTCAAACATCGGCGGGGTTATTACCTATGAAACAGCAATCAGCAATATTTGCGCAGTGATCGCGCGATCGCCGCGCGATCGTCAAAAAAAATTGTATTATGTATGAACCGATTGCTAATCGCTCGCTGATTGTTCTAATGCACTTATTGCTACGATGACGATAAAGTAGCAATCGCTGGAACTACTTAAATATCACCTTTAACAAAAAAAACTTAACTTTGCTCTTAAAAACCATACTAAATACGAAACCACCAAACGAAAAATGCATATTTTAGTTAACTGATTGCTCCACAGAGGCAGCACTATCGCTAGATTGCTGTTTGACGTGACGTATTTTGAATTGACGTTTGAGCAGCAAATATTGCTAAATTATCGCGATCGCTCGGCTATTGCAAGATACGTAATCCCGTTGCCGGTCAATGAGGCACGATTGCAATAGCAGACATGAGCCCCAGATGGCCGTGTGTGAGTTGTCCCAATTTAACCAATTTACTAAACAAATATAATTTCTCTAGACCCGTGTCTTTGCTCCTAGTACTAGCTGCTAAAGAAGCCACCGGATGGTTTTAAAGATAACATTCGTTCCGGATTATCGCATGAACAAACTGCTGTTACTTGTGCCAAAAACAGCTATGTAAAGTTACATCTATTTGAATTTCATCGTTGACTGTTTAAAGACGTTATATTAATTTGTTTATACAGAACTAGCTGTCCCGCCCGGCTTCACCCACGTCATGTAATCATGTTAGGTTTTTGGTTACTGCTCTGGTCCCGTTCTGACATTGAATCTATTTTTTTCTTACAAAAAAGAGCTGTCCGAGCCATTTATAATTTACGTCGTTGCGAATCTCTTAGAGAACTGTTTAAAACGATAAATATAATGACGGTACTTTACCAATTTATTTATGCAAACATCATGTATGTAAGAAAAAGCCAACATATATTTAGTAAAGTAGGGGATATACATAATTTTAATGAATAAAGATGAACTAGCTCAACCATATTTTAGACTGTCCAAAGTAAAAACATCTATCATGGGGTACTGTATTAAATAAAATAAAATAAATATCCTGGGACATCTTACACACGGCTATCTGATCCCAAGCTAAGCAGAGCTTGTGTTATGGTAATCATACAACTGATAAACATACTTATATAATTTATAAATAAATACAAATATTATAGATAAATTATGTGACCCAGACACACAACAAACAATTCTGCTCATCACACAAAGTTTGTCCTGGGTGGGAATCGAACCCACGACCTCTGGCTTAGCAGTCATGTTGCAACAAAATTCCTGGTGATATATTAAAACTAAACGAAAGAAAATTTAAAACATATACCTACATATTAAGAATAAATTATGTCAATGAGCATAAGGAAATTTAAAACATATATTAAGAATAAATTATGTCAACGAGCATATTATAAATTGGAAGATTATATCCACGATAAGAAAGCTTTGAAGAATGCTAATTTAAACTGATAATGGCGCTAATTCTCTTGTACACAAACTTCACTAAATTTAAGTTAAGTGCATCTCTCTCTTTCCATTTCTTAAAGAAAAGGTCAGAAGATACATTTTAGTTTAATCCTGTCAAATTAGACAGCGCCTGAAGAAAATTGACGTATAATTAGACACCATGTTTTTAAATCGCGTCTAAATTATCTATGGAGTGTCTAAATTTGACAGGACTTAACTAATATTTTATCTTCTGTCCTTTTCTTAATGAAATGGAAAGAGAGAGATGCACTTAACTTTTTAGTGAAGTTTGTGTACAAGAGAATCGGCACCAATGATTAACTACTTCTACAATTTATTATAAACTAGACACAATTCTCTTTCTTATTGTTGGATGCGCTGGCTTACACATTATTGATTAGCTTCCATTTCCTAATTTATACCTATATATTTTTTATTAAGGCTATATACTTTTTTGACGGAAATGGTTTTTTTTTGACATTATATACATTCTTCTCTTCACACTTGACAATGTACAAATAATATTGTAACAACATTATTTTAAAGGAGTAAGTATGGAGTTTCTTGCCCATTCTTCTCCATACGAATCTACTTTTTGGAATGGACAACTAGATTAATTTTTCTTTATTTTTGACGTTCTAAACTGCCTTTTATATGGTCTATTAGAAATAAATGATTTGAGATTGCAAAAAAATTAATATAGAACCTGACCAACTCCTAGTGTGGCAAAACTTTATTTTAATAAATAAATATAAAAACCCAGTGTTTATTTATTTATTTGTTTATAAAAGAAATATTCTCTTATTCACAAACTAACGTAAATTTAAGTTAAGTGCATCTTTCTCTTTCCAATTTTCCATTTCATTAAGAAAAGGACAGAAGATAAATATTAGTTAAGTCCTGTCAAATTTAGACACTTCATAGATAATTTAGAAGCGTTTTTAAAACATGGCGTCTAAATATACGTCAATTTTCTTCAGGCGCTGTCTAATTTGACGGGATTAAACTAAATTGTATCTTCTGTCCTTTTCTTTAAGAAATGGAAAGAGAAAGATACATTTAACTTAAATTTAGTCTAGTTTGTGACCAAGGGAATCGGCACCATTGTATGCTCTTAAATTAAAGGTAGGCACAACATTAACACAACATAAATGTAGGCACAACATTTATACTTGTGAGGCGTAGCCTTAACGCTTACATTACGTATACCGTACTTTAACCAACTTTTATAAAAGAGGTTCCGTATTTGATCCTAGAAGACACGAATATTCCGAAACGTCAGGGGTCAGAGCCCGTACGTCCCCTAAGATTTGTCCCCCCGCATAAAAGTTGTGGATTCGGCCCCTATATAGGTGCCCGTTGGTCTCCTGGTAGGGGACCAATTAATATTTTAATAAAAATATTATTTTTAAGGTACCCATTCGTCTCCTCTAATATATACACAATATAGGTTAAGGCAAAATGACCCAAGCTTTTCTTACAGCCACAAAATACCAGAACTTATGTATTTAGCACTATCGACAAAAACTCGTAAAAATATTTTGGAACAACTTACTAGCCTACTTTTATAATTATATGCGCGTGTGTTGTTCGTATATTCTCGTAGTAGTCTCACTTTTACGTTTAACGGTACCCCATCTCCGAAACACTTGCCAACGTGTTTTTAAATAAAGAATTGACATAGATAAGAAACCTGTAGTCGAATCGTGGACGGCGTAGGGTTGTCAGAAATGGGTATCTATGGTCAAGATACTTTTTTATCTTGACCATAGCATCAAGATTAATAAACTTTACTTTCAAGTTATACACGGGAATATAGTTAAGTCAAAGTATGTGCTAAATAATGTTTATTTATTCTCTGCCTAATTTTTATTAGTGTTTATTTCCTACTGATTGATAAACCCAGTGTCCCATCTGTCAACCAGGGGCCCTAGTCTGCTATTACAATCGTGTCTCAATGATCGATCGACAAAAGTTCGACGTGTAACGTCAAACTTTTGACACATTTCTCATACAAAAACTGTCAAAGTTCTCAAATATCCAGCCGATGACTGTTCATTGACACACGATTATAATAGCAGACTAGGGCCCCAGTTGGGTTAGGGAAAAAATGTATTGTACACATGATTGTCTACTTTATGTGGCCCACGACTAGGGCATGCAAACCGATAACCGATAATCGATAATTTATCGGTTATCGATCCATTTTGACTAAACGAGAAATATCGAAAACAAAAACGATAATTACCGATAATCGATATTTTTTTTACAACGAATTACTAGCCTATATGACAAAACTATTGATTGTTTGTCATTTCTGCGGACATATTTTCAGCAGCAAAAAAATAGCAACAGTAAGCACACCCTAAAAATCTCTTTAAAATGTGATTATTTCAAATGTGGTCTCTTTTAATTATAATACAAAATAATAATAATAAATAATATAATTATATGTTATGAATTTTATTTATAGTGCAATAATCCTTAAAATATTTTCTACTATTTATTTTAAATGTCATTGTGATCTCTTTTAATTATAAAACGTTATTATTATATTTGAATTTAACTATTGTATTAATCGTTAACAAATCTTGTTAAAATGTGTATATTTAAAGTTTTATGACTCAGATATATACCTTTTCAGTATACTACGAAATTATTCAATGTTAGTTTAATTATAGCAAACGTTCAAAAGTGTCAATATTTGACTCATAATAATAATTATTATATTATTTTTAAGAGACTGCGAAAAGCTTCTAAAATTTTATTTAAAAGATCTCTTTAAGAAGAGTTTAGTGAGGAAATCCAAAATGCTATGTTAAATAATATATTTTTTTTTTTTGGACAGCTAACATACGGTTATCTGATCCCAAACTAAGCAGAGCTTGTACTATGGTTAAAAAAAACCTTGTTTTTTTTATTTTGCAATATATTATATTACTTTTTACTAAAGGCAAGTAATTGCATTAGTTTAACCATTCATGTACATGTAAAAAACAAGTTTTTGTATTTATTTTTATAAATAACGACAATTATCGGTAATTACCGGTTTTTATCGAAAAAAAAACCGATATTTTTCATTTTATCGATTATCGGAATATTTCGATAATTGCATGCCCTACCCACGACCTATTACAAGAAAAACTAGGCTAAAACCTAACCTAAATAGAAGTCTGTGAATACAGTCTGTAAGAATTGTCAATTCTTAATGAATTATATATAGATGGAAAATAAAATAATCAGCCAATGATGGGTGATGAAAATGCGAACTATTGGTCCTATTCGAAACATCCTTTTTGGAGCTCTAAATATATCATCAAGTTACAGGCACAAACAAGAAGAGATTAGTAAGCAAAGATATAATTATCTACATGTTTATCAGATTTAGTGAGTCGAGCTTATAAATGAGTGTTTTTGAAAAAAACGTATAAACTTTTCAAATACTTTTTAGCCTTTTTTAACGGCATAAAAATTACCTTCCAATTCTCAAATCGGTAACCTGAAACTGCAAATGCCTCGTTCATTAAACCATGGGCCCACCCTACCACGAAACATAATACCTACCGCGCATCTCCGACACGCACCTGTCAAGATTTTAATTCCTAAATAGCGGTTCATAAAACAGTTACTCTGTTTCTGATTGAAGCTCCAGGCAGTTCAAATACAGAGACGGAGCTAGGTAGCTGGCGGGGGCCGTAGAAAGTAGCAATAAACTAATATAAAAGGGCGTCTCACATTTAATTTAACCTTTCGACGACCAAACGACAGCCGGCTGTCGGGCTGCTATTGTCTTTCTTTTGTGTCTGTCTCTGAAGCACGTGTGTGCAAAGGTTTAATTAAATATACAAAATGTCTTAAAGTGATTTTTTTTTATAAAACCTCTGGATCCGATATCATTAAGAATGCGACCTCGACATCTAACAAAACAGTTGGTAATGCGTAACGGCAGAAACGATATTGATTTAAACATATACATATAATATCAATCGCCACATAGCTTGCTTGCTTTCAAATAAAACATCCTGCATACAAATCGGTTTACCCCTTAAAGAGCGGTGCCACAGAAATACAGACAAATAAACAGACACACACATAAAGAGGTCTATCTTTTAATCCTCCTCTTTATAAAAAAAAGGCCCATACATAGGCCGCATGTGCAGTGCAGTCTACCAAGAGGCCCCCGATGTGCAGCTCTGCACCGCCACCGACTCATGGGTTAGTTTCGGGGCCCCTGCAGTTGTGGGGCCTCATACCCTAGTACGGCCCTGTTCAAACTGTAATGTTAATAGACGATGTGTTGTCTAACCGAGATTATGTGGACGGTTAGCTTTTATAGGCTAAATATGTTATAGCCGAATTTTGGGCCACATTCTTGACGGCTGATTGATAACTGTTCTGATGGAGCTGAGCGATGGACGGACAGACAGTGATGTGTGTTTAGAAAATAAAACGTTAATTTAGTAGTTACTGGTATGTGTTTAAATATGGGTCAATATTACCAGTTAATCTATATGTGCCTTCGGCTTTGCTCACTCATCATCATCTCCCTAGCCTTTTCCCAACTATGTTGGGGTCGGCTTCCAGCCTAACCGGATTCACCAGGATACCAGTGTTTTACGTGAAGCGACTGCTTAACCCTTTCATGGACGGTGGCGTGTATATACGTTCCAAGACAGCTACGAGTGGTGACAGAACGTACTACCACGTCAATTTTAATTGTCTTGTTTTAAGCAGACCGTATACTAACGTTGACTCGCCATACAAAATTGTACTAGCTACTTCTTTCCGCCACAACGCATGGGAATTTCCAAATTGTTCTGTCACATTGCATTATGATTTTTGGTGCTTCAAAAAGAAGACGTTTTTTTCGTGCGCTGGTGGTACGTACAATACGCACGACGTCATAATACGCCCCCGCGTCCCTACATTCCCGTTGCCTCGGTCACACACTGTCAACCTAGGGGTGCGCGCGCGCGCGCCGCTGAGAACCGGCTGCTTTTACAGTTGTTTTTGAGAGTGATTTTGCATAAAATGTAATTATTATAATAATATTATGACTGTTTATTTATTATACGTTATGTAAAAACAGATAAACCATCCTTAGAGAGTTATATTTTGCTATAATTCATTTTTTAAACGGACTTTTAAATGAGTAATAACAGAATGTAACTAATGTAAGTACATACTAGCTTCTTTGATTTTTTACGCAGGTACCTGCCAGAATTACGTTGTAACTAGATGTTTATCTAGCGGAAAGGTAATGTACATTATCTAGGGATTTATCAATGTGTTTCTTGCTTGTTTAGATTGATAAATGCAAAAAAAAATACACGCCGTGGTAAGGTAAAAAAGCAGGTACTATCTAAAAATACTAATAACGGTTTCAGTTTTCGGTCTGTTTCAAGTGGTTCTGAGCTCTGACTATCAATTCAGAGCTCAGAATCGGATTCAGAGGCCTCAGAAGATCTTGACGACAGCAATGATAAAGACTCGCATTCTAGTTGCCAAGACTCTCCATTCAATCTAACTGAAAATAATGTGAGTACTAACGAACAACATGATAAATTTAATTATGAAATTGCGGATTCATCAGACTTGAAAATATTTCCGCTAGCTAAACGACTGGAAAGGCAATCTAATGATACTGTAACAAATTTAGTTCAAAACGACTATAAGGACGAATCTGCATCACGTTCTATGCGCCGTTTATCACAAAATAATCCTGTGTTACGTCCTCTTTGCTGTTTATCTCAAGGTGCCCATGAGGATGAACCTAAGTTACCGCCTGTGCACTAGTTACTTCAAGCTGATCCTGATATAGGTCTTGTTCACCGTTCACCTCAAGACGACCTTGATTTAGATTCTGTTCGCCGCTTATCTCCCCATAGAAATGAACCCGAATCGCCGTCTTTACACCATTCATCTAAAAGCAACGTTACCGAACGTTGGACGTTTGTAGACGTTGTGTGCATAATTATATGTTACAGTATCCTACAAACACGGCACGACGTTTGCAGACGTTCAACGTTAATAAACGTTGTAGAGCAATGAGAATGACCTGCTATACAGGCAATGACTGAGCGTCTATAAACGTTGACGTTAGATAACGATAGTGCCGCTATTGGCCAAATGTGTCGAAAAAATACGACTCGACGTCAATAAACGTCTAACCATTTTGTACGAAGAATTGATGTGTCGTTCTACATATATCATGTGACCGAGTACCGTCCGCGAAAGGGTTAACAGGCCTCCACAACCGAGTAACTGGGCGACACGATACCCCATGGTTAGACTGGTCCGACTTTCTGGCTTCTGAATACCCGTAACGACTGTCAAAGTTCTACGAATTACAACCGGGACCAACGGCTTTACGTGCTTTCCGAGGCACGGGATGTCAGTGATATCCAAGATAAACTTTAGAAAGTACATAAATGAATTGAAAAAGTTACATTGGTACTTGTCCGGATTCGAACCCACAGCATCTTACACGAGAGGCGGGCGCCTATACATATATAATAATAACTAAACGTGAAAAGTATTTTTATAACGCTTTTATTTAAAAGCTACTGAATGGATTTTGAACTTTACAGTAATATAGCTATATCATAATAACACATAGGCACACACACTATACAACATCACGCCTTTTGAATATTAGACTACTTAGAATCAATTCTATTTCATTATTTTTTTCAAAACATAATTACGTTCACTTTTGAAGGAGAATTTAATAACTTATCTTTATGAACGAATTTTATCAAAGGGACAGTCCTGAAATCGCGATACACCAAACTGTTAATACTAAAGATACATTTTTGTGTATGTGACCGAAAAAGTAAAAGTTGTTTATAAGATGAGTATAATGATTCCTTTTTCGAATTTTCAGATAAGTATCCCACCCAACAGGTTATTCATTTTGTGTTTAATGATGGCAACTTACTACTTATAGTTGCTTTATCATTATTTGTTGATGTGCGCATTGCTATTTGCAAATTAAACCAATATTTACTACAAAACCGTATTAGACAGCCGTTTACAATGCACAAAATATCTAACGATTATCTCCAAGCAATCTGCATTACATTTAAAAAAAGAAAAACTCTTTGACAACCATACGATGTTCTCACGACGCCATTTTGTCTTAAAAGCGCGCCAATTGTATGAGATTCGGGTAAAATGCTAAGTTTCGTTTCATTGTTAAAAGTGAATTGTTCTGATTCCCCTGTGCTTTATGGGAAAATATAATGATTTTCAAAGCATTGTGTGTTGAGTTTAATAAAGTTCAGTGTTGTGAAATTGTTTAAATTGCAGTTTGCAAGATGTTGGTACTTAGTTATTAAATGCCTACCTACTTACTTGTGGCTCTTCGTTTCTACAATGAGTTTTGTAGTGACTGACATTTTAAAATAGCTTTTTAAAATTAAAAGCACAATCGGGGATATTGTTAAACTTATTTTTAAAAGATAGGTGTTGTTATTTACGTTTTTAATAATATTTTGTAAAGTTTTACATTTCTGTTAGAAACTCGAGCTGTTTTAGCTAATGTTCTTAGCTAAACCCTTATAAGACATGTCAGATAGTTCCTGATAGCCCGTTAAAGCAAACAAAAGTTGTCTTCAGCTTTATATATTAGAAAATAATTGTGATACAAAGCTTTTAAATAAATAAATATCTTGTGACAACCCAAACTTAACAGAACTTGTGCTAACAAGACAACTGATATAAATACTTTTTTTTTGTAATTTATAAATACATCAAATGAATTACATCCATACTAATATTATAAAATGGGAAAGTGTGTCTGTCTGTCTGTCTGTTTGTCTTTCTTTCACGGCAAAACAGAGCGACGAATTGACGTGATTTTTTAAGTGGAGCTGGAGATAGTTGAAGGGATGGAGAGTAACATAGGCTACTTTTTGTCTCTTTCTAACGCGAGCGAAGCCGTGGGCAAAAGCTAGTACCTATTTAAATTCTTCCTGTATTACACATTTCTTCACAATGTAGAAATTCCTTAACTAAGTATTAAACAAAAGGTTGACTAGATAAATCAGCAGATATTTTAAACCATGACCTCAACTGAGAACAATAACATTTACATTAAATTACTTTCTCAAAGCATTTAATTTACACTTTTACATTTATTTCTTAGTAATTATAGTTTAGCCAACTTTTGTAAGTAATGTACATTTATGTGAGAACGCGTCATTTGCGCGTATTTAGACTTTCAACGACCAAACGACAGCCGGCTGTCACGCTGCTATTGTCTTTCTATTGTGAAAGTCTGATACGCCCTCGGAGAAGTCATTTGATGATTTTCCATTCACAAAAAACAAGTTATTTTATTATTAAACCTTGTAAGCTCCGGACGTAGTTTTCCCCACAAAGTGGTAATGTTTTGACTTTTTGCTCTAACTACTAGCTTTTGTGTGAACCGGGTCCTTATAGCTACAGTACTGTGTTCAACACATAGATATATTAAAGAAGGAGATATGCCCTGTAGACGAAAATGTATCGGATACCTGTGTCTCTTGTTTCCCCTACCACACGGCGACTACTACAAGCGCAGTTCAGTAAAAGCAATAGATACGCAGCCGCGCACACACCCGCACTAGCGCGTACAACACAATCAATTATGAACCTTAAAACACCTACACAGAGTGTATTTACAGTGCATCGTACATCTTACTCACACATAAACATTAATGGCTATCGTTGTGTTGTGCAAAAGCAATTTATTTTACATTTACGCTAGTGATTGACTAAATCGGAAAAATATCGAAACTACTATTTATAATCGACCAAATCCTTTTTGGGTTCCCGAAAGTAAAACTAAATAAAATGATGGCGTAAATAGATAAATTTGGGTTTGTGTAACTTAAAAGCATTTTTGAATTTGATATTAATATGAGTATGATGCAATTATTTATTTTTTACGGTGGTATAATACGACGCTGTAATATTTGGTCACATATGACTAATAATAATAAAACAAAATAAAAACAGTGTAAATATTAGTATTTTACTTTGATATTCCAAGCGGGTTAAAACGGTGGACAAATTAAAAAAAATAACACTCAAACAATATTTTATTCGTCAGGCGACTTTGTTGTCGATAACCTACGCTAAAGGATTTGCACATGGACATCATTAAGTCACGGCAAGAACCAGCGGCCGCATCACGCGATTCTTGCGTTTAGTTAAATATCGTTTTGTGATTTTTACATTGCTTGTCTTTTCACTAAGTGACAAACTTGCGTAGTTGTAAAGGAGCAATGTATTTCAGCAGAAACAATGCAGTTGCTGTAATGCTTAGAAACAAAATAGCAGGCAATATTTTTCGATTTGTTATTTTTTATGATTTTAAACACAAATATAGGAAAAAATATATGAAATGTGATTCCATTATTTACATAGTTTTGGTATCTGCTGTACTTTTTGCAAGAAATTGCTGAACAATACGGTATTTTAATTTGTTGACACGATGGCGTTCGAAAGCACACTAGTTCGCGGACACGGCCACTTACGTACGATCTGTAGCACGATTGCATGTCGCGCGGACAGCGACACGCCCACTTGCCACTTCTCCTGTTATTTATATTTCTATGGTTCAACAGTACCTGCTCCTGTGTAGCCAAGCCTTTCGCAGACCTAATGACATAACGAAATTACTCAAGAAATCGCTTGCATATTTGTGTGGCATTTTGTAATTATTACAGTATTTAGTATGTGACCCAATGAATGTAGATTGATTTTGTTTGCTTCTGTTTATGATGCAAATAATTTATTTTCGTATGATTAGTTTGTAATAGGGTGACCGAAATTTTCCGATGTCTTAAGGCTGTGTTTTACGACTTAATTAATCTAATTTGTCAATATTGGTGAGAGTTACATAACTGTTTTAATTTTATTGATTTGATTAGAATAAAAACCTGTTAATAATCCATTACAATAATGAAAAGATTAACATTTTAAGGATTTATAACACACACGAATGGCTGAGAAATCGCTTATCTTGATAAAAAAATTACTGATATCAGCGCCTGGCGATGACCGCTAAAAAGGTTTTTTTTCACTAAGAAAGAATTTAAAAAATATCCTACTCTAATGGGGTTGGAAAATTCGACATCCAACGGACGAATCCGCGTGCTAAAGCTAGTCTTAGATAAGTAAGTCCCTACTTAATGGATAAGCAAGTACCTACCTCCATCTGTTTACAAACAAAGCCTCTGTCTTGTTAAACACACTATTAAAAACACCATAGACAAAAGAATCACCGCCATGAATAGGAAGGTCGTTCATTGAAAATGCTTAAAGACAATCGCCATTTTTTTTTCTCTTTGGGAAAATGAGCGGCCATAATGGAAAACCATCTTCCTTCTCTCTCGCACGGTATTGTTATAAGTGTGAGGCGTGGGATGTATACTGCTGGGTATTTTAGCATGTGAAATACCTGGTGTGTATCTCTTTTGAGGTTAGGTTGGTTTGATAGTTTTTTAATGGTGTGTAGAGGGTTTGTTTAAATCTTTGGAAGAAAACCTTGTGACTTGTGAATACTTATAGAAGCTGTGGATTGTAATTCCGCGGATTGTAACAATGATAAAATACTTATAATTAACTAGTTGTCATGTTTTTGATAATTACTCCGCACGATAATTTTTGCGTGAAAGAGTAACTAACAAACATACAATTTTTTTTACATTTACAATCCATACTAAGTAATCCATACAAATATTATAAATGCGAAAGTAACTCTGTCTGTCTGTCTCTTCTTCAGGCCTAAACCACTGAACCGATTTGAATAAAATTTGGTATAGATATAGTCTGGAACCCGAGAAAGGACATAGGATAGTTTTTATCCCGGAAATCCCTCGGGAACGCGAACTATTCCACGCGGACGAAGTCGCGGGCAAAAGCTAGTTTTTAGTAAAGTAACAGTAGGACTAACTGTCTCATTTTAAAATAAGGGCTTCTTCTCATACAGAGAAGGGACGACCACGCTTGCACAAAGATAAGAAGTAACTATTTTTATTTTTGACGTTACTATTACGTTGCTATACTTATAATTAGTGCACCTTGCACTAATAAATAGTTTTTGGAAATTCTACCCTTAACGGGATAAAATAGATGATAAAGGTTTGCATTAAAATGGGCGGGGGCAAAGTCGTGGGAAACAGTTAGTTGATAACCTTTTGATGAACAACCGACAGCCGGCTGTCGGGCTGCTATTGTCTTTCTATTGTGTCTCAAATCACGTGTATTTGAAGGATTAAATGCAGTATGTAAAAATCCAAAAAATCATTCAAAGTAGTTTTCTTTAAAAGATGCACAAAATTAACTCACGCTGAACTTATTTAACAAAAATCTCGAAGCGTCAAAATTTTTGAAAGTGAACTTTTAAGTTGGTTACACCCTCACCTCAAAATCAACCTTATTTACTTCGCATATACGTTTAATTTTACACCCTATTTCTTACTTCATAGAGTATTAGTTGACTTGTCGGGTAAGAAACAAGAAGGTTGATTATAGAGTGAGCTGTAAAGCCAAATGTTTCACAAGTCATTAGGTGTCTTAATGCTTTGATACACCGAAGGTTATGATCTTGAACTATTTGAGAGCAAATACAGATTGTTATGGTAATGTATGTAATGGAGTATAATGTTTCTTTTTATAGGTGTTTGAAAACGTGGTGATTACTGTGCTTATATTTCTGACCTAAATATGTCAAAGATTAAAACTTTAAGAGCAAACGCTTGGGCGTCATGCTCGAGAACGGGCGCTGTCAGTAGAGATCGGTCATCTTTTAACTGCCAGCCTCCTTACCATGACGTTTAAAGTAAGATTGTTTTATTTCTGTTCAGGAGTGTGCAAGTGACAGCGTTAGACACGTTGTCTAGCGCCATCTCTTCCCCACTGCAAAAACTGCCATAAGGGCTTGTGGTAGGCCCTCTGGAGTTTTTTTTTTATTTTTCTTGCTCATTACCTACATTTTCCCATAAAAATACAGTCATGATTTAGTTACATTGATAAAATAATGTGTCATATATTTTTTAGAGGTACATATTTTAACGGACAACAAAATATAGGTTTTGTATAACTGGCCCTTGTGTATGTCCGCGATTTTCTTTTACTTACTTTTTTTCAGGAAGGTTTTGTATTAGAAGATTCCTTTCAGATGTATTGTACACAACTTAATATTATCAAAATTCTGACTACTTATTACTTAATTCTCATTAAGCCAATATACGAACAAACATTGATCTCTATAAAATATTCTCTACACAATGACTTTTCTTAATCCGTTCCCATATTTAATCGACATCACATTAATAGCTACAAAGAAATCCAACATATTATTAATATCCAATTACTCTATGGGAGAAGTTTTCTATAGGAAGTGACGTCAGAGGCGGTTATTACTTAAATAACATGGTATCAGGCCATTGTTGTTGGTATTCTTAATTATTGAGTGATAAAAAATAGACCAGGAATAGTTGTATTCGGAGGTTTTGTTTCTTTGTTATAATAGCTATATTAACCTTTCGACGACCAAGCGTCAGCCGGCTGTCGCGTTGCTATATTATTCTAATTTGACGGGCCTATTGGTCTAGTGTTCAGTGACCCTGACTGCTAAGCCAGAGGTCGTGGGTTCGATTCCCACCCAGGACAAACTTTGTGTGATGAGCATAATTGTTTGTTCTGTATCTGGGTGTAATTTATCTATAATATGTATGTATTGTACAATTATCAACATTTATTAAGCATTATAATGTCAGTACTATATTCTATAATCTATATAATCAAACAATAAAAATAATAATGTCAAGTATTAAAAATTAACCCGCCCCTGAACGCTTCCGGTGCAAAAGTGCCCATCACACTCGCCGCATTACCTCGCTGAATAGCGATGGCCATTCTTTGCACCAAGAACGACCCGGACCGGGAGTCACCCGTAGCCTCCCCAAGCCTACGGCCCAAATCCCCTACAAAACTTCTTGCCTCCGTACTCCAACTGCCCAGAGTCTCCACAGCAACCGGCACAAAATTGTAACACCCTTCCAAGGCGGCGTACTTCAGCCTCTTCCTAGAACAGGCGTCTTCAGCAGCTGCAGAGGCAGTATGGATGGAGCGATTCAGGTGACTGGCGGCGACAGTGCAGTGTATGTATTTAAAAATTATATAGGTAAGTATGTATATCAGTTGTCTGATTACCATAACACAAGCTCTGCTTAGCTTGGGATCAGATAACCGTGTGTGAATTGTTCTAAGATATTATATTATTATATTATTATTATTCTATTGTGTCTCGAATCACGTGTGTTCAAAGATTTAATAAATCTTAAATATTGTGAAAACCTAGTGGTCCCACAACACGCTCACCTCTTTTCAAGAGGTTGTGGTTTCAAGAGATTTTTTCTGATATGTAGAATTTGTGAAGTTAAGGTCGGTAGATTTAGGCCGTGTAGATTCAGAAGCTTGGCTGTACATGAGATCTGATATATTTTTCACAGGTCAAACCTTATGTGGTTGTCTTGGCAACATTTAACATGAAATGTTTTTGGTGGGATCTTTATAATAAGAAACAGAAAAAAACGGTTAATGTTCCGCTAGCCAAATCAAACCAAGTCTAACATCAAAAATAATAATATAATTACCAACACAAAAACATATAATTCCAATTATAATATGTTATTGCCCATTAGATTGAAGGCCACAAATAACATACAGATAAGTATGACTATGTTAGTTCGCGAATGACGATTAAAATAAAGCTAAAGTTTTATATAAATGGTTTTAATCACCACAATTCGTGAACTATCAATAAAGTAAAGGGCATCGTAATTATGGGTGTTGTGTCAGAAAATAATAACATTTATATATAATAAATCTAATATATAAAATTCTCGTGTCACAGTTTTCGTTGCCATACTCCTCAGAAACGGCTTTACCGATTTTTTTCCAAATTTTATATGCATATTCAGTTGGTCTGAGAATCGGCTACTATCTATTTTTCAAACCCCTAAGTAATCCCATTTTTAATGCGGGTGAAACCGCGGGAGGCAGCTAGTATTTATATAATAGGTAATAATAAAATAATTCATAATAATAATATTGATTTGTATGCCTCTGCCTTATACAAGTTATAGAGATGATCGAAGCTTTGAGCAGTGGCATGTCTAGGTGTTAAAATTATTGTAACCCCAAAAGATTTTAACGATTTAGTAAAACTCCTACAAGAGACTCTAAAATATCTCTTAACTTCTTATATTTAATTATATTTTTTTTACTTTTTTTGTAAAAAAAAAAACTTACTTTTAGGCACAAAATAAATTATTCTGTCGAAATTAAACATTTACGTAAATAAATATAAACCATTGGTCAGACCTAATGTCGGGCTGTCAAGTAGTTTTTCTCCTATTTGAGAACGACATTTTTCTAACGACATTTCCTTCTACATAACAAATTATAAAATGAGGCCGAACATGGTCAAAGCGTTTCTGCAGTACTTCCGTATAAAAACGTCGACATTTATCACTCGAATTTTCAATTCCAGCGACATTCCAGCCACTTAACTCAAAAAACAACCAGGAAATGAAAAGTTATCCAAAATAACAAAAATCTCACGAGAAACTGATATACCAGTGAATGTTGGCCGACAATCAATGTCGTAAGCTGCGTATGCGCAACTTTTATTCACATTTGAGGGCAAACGGATTAATTTCATGAAAGCAATCAAATTGTGAATGTGGGGCTTTTATTTAGGCTGGTTTGTGTCTGTATGTATGTTTTTGATGTGAAACATTTTCATGCTGTGGCGACGCGTCGTCTCGCTATATGATGGTGTATATATATTATACAGTCACAGTCTTGTGTACTGTGTGGCGATGATGTAATGTCGATGTTTCACATCTGCCAGGCGTCCCGTGACGGCTCACTTTTTTTTTTCTCATATTCTTAGCTTGGTTAATGTATTCATTTTTTATTTTATTAAAAGGGTATGCTATTTTCTACTATTTTATAGGTTGGTTAAGTTTAACCCGTCTCAATCCATGAAAACGGTTGAAACGAAGGTCTGTATTATAAATAACAAAGTATGTTTTTTAACTAGAAGACGACCATTTTCACTTTTTTATTGGTAAGTGATGCAGTTCAAAATTCTCTTTCTGTCTACGCAAGGTCTCATTATTACAAGTAGTTCCTTATTTAAAAATTAATATGGCTTTAAGTGACATTGTCATGATTCCATCATTTATTTTTTGCCATTTTCTCCAGAACAGGTTTTTTGGTTTTAAAGACTTTCTAGTCACCTATTTATTACTTTTCCAATTTTATTCATTCATATATAGCTAAAAGACGTGAATGAAAATTAATTTATGTTCAACTGCGGTACTCCTAAGTTAGACCGCCTAGACGTACTGACAGTACCTACATACTTTCCCACAAATGAAGTAATCTTATGTGGTCACACACTCCCCTAATGACCACACTATTTCGGTCAAATTGCGCTGTTTTATTATTTAACCACAGCTTGCAATACTATGACATAATGAATTCAGAAATCAATAGGGGCCTTCCATAAGTTATGTCACACGAATTTCAATTTTTTTAATCCCTTCTCAATGATGGTCACAGATGATTGCATTTGTGAGGTCCTCTCTCCCAATGGCGTGCTTAGAATTAAAATTAGAGCAAACCTGTCAGATTTTTACGGGTTTCAATACTATACTATACTGCTTTAATAGCTTGGTTTTTCATTGGTTCTTTCATTATTCATACTTCCATGCCAAAGTACCTGTGTCTGTCTGGTTTTCACGCCGAAACCACAAAACCGATTTAAATTTAGTTCAGAGATGGTCCATAGCTTGAAAAAGGACATAGGATAGTTAAGTTAGTATTAAAATCACACGGGGACGAAACTATGCGGGTAAAATCGCGTGCAAAAAAATGTACAATATAAACTTTGACATGTGACAACATGAAATTTAAAACCTTCAGGGCATGTCACACCTTGTTAACCACACCTCCTTTCTTAAGCTGTGACATAATTTATGGCTAGCCCCATAGACAAACAGATATAGTTATGAGAAAACGCAGTACATAATGAATAACAAAACACAGCGCAATGTTTTATAATTTATTCACGAAACCGGTGGCAGTTTAGTACAAATTGGTCGGTGATGTAAACTGGGTGCAGGTCACGACTAATGACCAAAATGTTTATTTAAAGCTTTTTGCAAAAAAAAATATTTTCGTACGTCAAAATGAAAATGGGACACATACCTTGGCACAACTAAACTAAGCAGAACCTGTATTAAGGTAACTAGGCAATTGATATATACACAATCTATCTATCTATACACATATATAAATATATTGGTTTCAGTTGGTTTACATAATAATATATAATGGTAAACCAACTGACTAATTGACTGACTGACAGCCCGAACTGCTGCTCCTAGAAAAAAGAAACTTAGAAGGGTTCTTGTGATGAGTAGACCACTAAGTCATGATTTATCTATAGTACGATTTTTAATTCGAGTCAGAAAAATGACATTTCCAGTGTTGCAGGTTTTTAGTCCCAAATAAATAATGATGTGGTACAATCGAGTTTTTACAATTAAACCTTAGTCGAGAATATTATTTTTATTCAATATCAAATTGCCAAAAAAATATATTACATGTAATTTACGGTAATTAAATAGAAGACATACACGGTAGGTAATTGAATATTACATAAAACACTGTTATATTATTTGTTTTTGGTAAGGTCCATATTTCTAAAATTGTTTTATTTAAGACGGTATGTATTCAATATTTACAATAAAAAAACGCGCGCTAATAAAACAAAGCATGACTAAATGTCTAAGTCTATCGTGGAACATCACTATTGTAGCGGGTCACCCTTTTTGGTATCAGTGACAGATGCACTTGTCATTTTTATGACTCGAATTAAAAATCGTATTATAAATTCTAATCCTAAAGAGTTTAAATAGGGAATGAAATATATATTAAAGAAGTCAAAAAAAGTTACTTTTTAATCTAGCCAGATTTAAAAACAGTGTGAAATCGTTATACAACGGACCTATAACTTCTAGGTCAACAAATGAAGCTAATGATAATATATTGAATAACCTGACATGACGAGGATGAAGAAATGGACTATGTCATCATTGTGGCAATAGTTTTGCAGCCGACCAGCCAAAGGCTAATTATTATAAAACTAGCTTTTGCCCGTGACTTTGTCCGCGTGGATTAATAGTTCCCGTTCCCGGGCGATTTCCGGAATGAAAACTATTCTATGTCCTTTCTTAGGTCCCATACTATATCTGTACCAAATTTCTTTCAAATCGGTTCAGTGGTTTAGGCCTGAAGAAGAGAAAGACAGACACATAGACAGAGTTACTTTCGCTTTTATAATATTAGTACGGATTATGAAATAACAGCTAAAAGCTTGTGTGTTTAAAAGTTTTAACGATTGACGTTAAAACTTTTAAATACACGTATGTTTAATCAATATCAGTTCAACCGTGTTGAAGTTTTAAATTTATTTGTAAGCTGATCTTAATAACTTCAGATGCGGTGGTTTTTTAATTATTGATTTGCACTTGTTAATGGTGTCGGTTCTTTTATTCACAAACTAACGTAAATTTAAGTTAAGTGCATCTTTCTCTTTTCATTTAATTAAGAAAAGGACAGAAGATAAAATATTAGTTAAGTCCTGTCAAATATAGACTCTCCATAGATAATTTAGACGCGATTTCAAAACATGGCGACTAAATATACGTCAATTTTCTTCAGGCGCTGTCTAATTTGACAGGATTAAATTAAAATGTATCTTCTGTCCTTTTCTTTAAGAAATGGAAAGAGAAAGATGCATTGAACTCAAATTTAGTTAAGTTTGTGAACAAGAGAATCAGCACTAATGTATTGCTCTTCCGACCCATTGGGCCATGTCATCGATATAAGAAGTAGTTTTTTTTTTATATATAGTACATGAAAACCGTGTTAGTAAATGTTATACCGTTATTCTAAAATAAGCCCCACTATTCTCAAGTTATAAATGATGTAATTAAAACTGCGTTTTATACTACCGTTCCAGGTTCTGACAAGCGGGCGTTATAAATCTTAATATTATCGGTTTTCCTCTACTATAACATGCAAGTATTATATACTTAAACCTGCCTCGTTAATCACGGAGGTTGATGTTGGTAAAAACTGCAATAAAATCCGTTCGGTAGTTTTTCAGTATATCGAAATAACAGACATACATACGCAGCAAAGGACTTAGTTTTATAATATAACTAGCTGTCGCCCGCGGCTTCGCTCGCGTTAGAAAGAGACAAAAAGTAGCCTATGATACTCTCCATCCCTTCAACTATCTCCACTTAAAAAATCACGTCAATTCGTCGCTCCGTTTTGCCGTGAAAGAAAGACAAACATACAGACAGACAGACAGACACACTTTCCCATTTATAATATTAGTATGGACTAGCTGTCGCTCGCGGTTTCACCCGCGTTATATCAGATTTTTGGTTACTAAAAAAAGAAAATAAAAAGTATTCTGTCCGTCCCCTGGTCCTAAGCTAAATTTTTCATAAGCCCACCAATTTTCAGCCAAATCGGTTTTGCCGTTCTTGAGTTATAAAATGTGTAACTAACACGGCTTTCTTTGTAGATTGTCTAAGGATGTGTTGATAAAGAATACGAAAAATTTAACTCGTATAAAGTAGAAATAACTACATCTGAGATATTATAAAAATGTAATGTATATTTTATCTCGGCCCTTAGGCCTTGGACCGTGTTCTGACTCTAAAACAAACAGATGAACATCATAACCACATAATCTATTCAATTTTTTTAAACCAATCACAGTTAAGAACGCGGAAATGTTTTTTTTTTTTGTATTTGAACCATTCGTTCGGTCTCATTGTGTTGAATAAAAAACAACCGACGATCATCTTAATGATGATACACGCAACCGCCTAATTTTACTATTATAGTTTTTTTAACTGGCAGCAAAAAAGGGTAACGTCTTTGAAGTAAGCAGCATTACTTGACTGTATCTTACAGAGCATGTATTATATATAAAAACAATTGTATATCTCTGAACAGAGAGCTAAGACAAGCCCTCTTATTGACTTTTGTTCTACGTAATTAAACCTATATATAATTTACATCATTGTACCTCGGGCACCAACTTGAATTTTTCCCCATCTTCCTTAAAAACGGTGGGTAGACTGGTAGAGAATACCTAAGTCCGCCTTGGTACCTTTGTGCGTAAAGTTTAACCTCTCAACGACCAAGCGAGAACCGGCTGTCGGGCTGCTATTGTCTTTCTATTATGTCTCGAATCACGTGTGTCTTAGGTTTAGACCATTACGAAGATTATAAGGCACTTCGAAACGTCAAAAATATAGTTGGTTTCATGTAGGTTTAGATAATAAAATGCTCAAACGGTACTCACCACTAGTACTGTGATTATCATGCGGCCTGTACTCATTCCTCTCCGGCGAGGGGGCCAGATCACTGCCTATGCCCGAGCTGCCTCCCGAAGACTCAAGTTTACGCCTCGCATTCACTCCCACGATGTTCTGGTTGAGGCAGCGCCGCGTGTCGATGTTAGAGAGGTTGCCTTTCTGGCGATGCACCGTGTCGTAGTCCCGCGGAGGCAGGAGAATCGGGCTTTTGCCTGTAAGAGTGTGAGTGTAAGTGAGTTGGAGTGAGTGAGTGAATGATTTTGGCAGTGCTGTGCTGTGTTATTTTTCTTTGATGATTTTTGTGAAATGCAAAAAATACTTCAGCCAATAATAACCTCTTGTAGTAACAATGGATGGTTTTATAAATTAAACTAAATCTAAGGGAAAGTAAGCATGTGGTGCATTATTATACTGTTATTAACTACTGATGTCTTTTGCAACTCCAAAGCTTAAAGATAACATACATAAAAAATGTAAAAATTAATTAAAGTACTTATAGGGTTCCTAAATTGGTGTTAAAGCATACCAGTAAATAAAAACACTTTTAAAAAGTGAATCTTATGAATTAACTTTTTAACATTCAAGACTGTAAAAAAAGAAACCTTTATATATATTTTTTTAAATCACCATTATATAATGCATATATACTTAGCTACATAAAATCTAATTTATAATATTTAGCTTGATTGTTAGTCACAAATTGCTAAGCGCTTCTATCTACTGCAGTCACGTCTAGTCTACTATATACTTTTTATATATAAAGGTTGTATACACCTTTATATATACATTTAATATAAAGGTAGGGTATAAAAGAACGTCTGTATCAATGCGAAAACCATTAAGGACCAGAAAACTAAGTTAAAAATAAAATCATTTTTCCATTCACATCGATAAATCTTTTGTAGGTATGAATGTATCATAAATAAATATAAAGCATATCTAAGTTCACTCTGTATATGTAAAACATAACTCATTCATCAATAACTTACTGACAAAATCCAAAAACTACTAAATAGATATCAGAAAATTAAAATAAATTACGAAAATTGTATATAATAAAAAAATACAAAAATAAAATAAAAAGCTCTACATATACATACCAGGTGCAAGAGCAAGCAATCAACCTACAAAAAAAAAACAAACCAACTGACCTAATCCTTTTTTACCTGTAGATAACTTTTGTTTCAGCTCAGCAGCCAAACTGTCATATAGGTTAGCCACGCATCGTTCTTCATTACTCCCGGAGTCTGATTCCCTTGACACCTCACTCCCTAGGGAGGAATCTGGCGGTTTCTTTGAAGAGGGAAGGGCTCCTCGCATCTGTAGTTTTCGCTCGATGTCTGCGAACTTCTTCTGGTTTTCTGGTCTCTCTATTAAGGCTTGGAGGTGGGTGAACAGCATTTCTGCTGTGTGGTCGGAGTCGCATCTGTGGACAATGGGGGTTCGTGGTTAGATTTAGAATTAAGTAAAAGATTGAACCTTCGTACACGTGATTCGAGACACAATAGAAAGACCATAGCACCCCGACTGCCGGCTGTCGATTGGTCGTTGAAAGGTAGTTGCAATGCGGATAATTTAAAAAAGAGAGAGCTCTTTGATTATGTCCTGTTTTGCACAAATATGTCGGTGACTAATCTCAATGACAAATCAACATAACATATTTTTATCATCAAAAAAAAAAACCATTTCTCAACATATTAATAAGTTTTTTTTTGTAGCGTGTAGCTTGGTTGTAGCGGTAAGCTGGCCTATAGTAACGAAATAAGTACCTCTAATTTTTAAACCGACTTAAAAACGAGTCTACGTCTGTTTTGCTAAGAACAAAAATTGACTCCATAATTAGCAAACAAGTGTAATAACAAACGAATGACTTCAATACAAAGTCGTGATACAAACTAAACGCTATTGCACAGACTATTGTTTGACAATAAGATGTCCAATTCTCATGCAAAACTCCAAGATAAATATTACAATATAAATCCATTTTCAACATCCATTATTACTCGTGTCGTTTAAACACGATCACTCTATGACAAAGTGCGGGTTTCATAACTTAAGTCACGCACGCATTCCGAGAGCACCCGATCGAGAGCCGACCGCCCCCGAAGGAATGTCAAAGTTGATTGCAATATGGCGGCGGCCTCATCTGTCAAAGGTTGACAGATTGTAACAGATAAAAGCTGGGCCAGATTTGCGAAGAGAGGAATGAGTGATTTTGAATGACGTCTTTCTAAAGACTATGGTGATTTAAGTTTTGTAATACGTTTCTTTCATATTATGCCTCAAAGAGAAGGAGTCAGCACAAGAAGGGGCCCAACAGGGCCTCGCCTGCCGGGGTTGCGGAATGTTTATAATAGTTATCGTGACCCTGGAACATAAAGGGCAATGAGTGGGTTTTAGTCAGTAAAAGTCTGACACGCCCTCCCGCCGCACACAGGACGGGAGCACTCATTTGATGATTTCCAGAAACCAAGGAAGTACCAATTTGACTTTTAATTCACACTAACTAAATGCTAACGTTTTTTAAGTTTATTTAGAACCTCATGCTGCAACATGATGAACATTATGTCAAGATAGCTCAATGGGCAAGGCGCCCGCTTCTCATGTAAGAGGTTGTAGGGATCCAGGCAAGTACCAAAGTGTCTTTCTTAATACACAGTGTCCTTACTAAGTTTGTCTAGAACATGACTGACATCTTGAGCTTCGGAAAGTCACGCAAAGCCATTGGCCCCGGTTGTCAATCAATAGAACTTTGACAGCCGTTACGGGTTGTAACCAGAAAGTCTGACTAGTCTAACCAAGGGATATCGTATTACCCAGTAACTGGATTGTAGAGGTCTGAAAGGTAGGCGCTCTATGTAAAACACTGGTATTTAGCTAAATCCGGTTGGACTGGCCCCCAACACATTTGGGACAGGGCTAGGGAGATGATGGATTTCGTTTCAAATTCTTCTTGTTTTTTTATTTTTCCGTAGTTTTTGAAGAGAGTACCTAATTATCTTAACAGTTGCTACTCCCGACCCAGGTCAACAAAAACTCCGATGAATTTAACTGTGATTTAAAGTTCAACCCACGATTATACAAGACACCTTTAAAGGTGTGCCCATAATATTAATCACATAACATATTATAACTCGCAGTTATTTAACGTCTTTCGAAGTATTGCTTAATAAATACGTATTTAGTTATAAACGTATTTTTAACATAGGTATTATTAGTTATTACTTCACTAGCTTCGTATTAAGTTTTCAGAGATAAAAGGTATAAAGAATATTAGACATACAGACAAATATACAGAAAGTCATGTAAAGGTTCTCTTGCATTCGAAAACAAGTTTTTCCCGGCGCACCTTAATAGACTTGTTAGAAGATTGAATGATGGATAATATTATTGATGTGAAACATATATAGCCGCACGTAAAACAAATTTCTGGCGTGGCGAACGCGTCGCCACGCTTTTGTTTCTTTTCAATCATATTACTTTTTGATATGCGCCTTGGCCTCACGTTTTGTGGTTTTCGGGGGCACTGATGCCGAAAATGAGGTCCATTTCAGAATCCAAGATGGCGGCTAACATTTTTCAAAATTTCGGTCATGGGTATCGTTTCCGTGGTTTTCGGGGACACTAAATATGCCGAAAATGAGGTCCATTTCAGAATCCAAGATGGCGGCTAACATTTTTCAAAATTACGGTCATGGGTATCGTTTTCGTGGTTTCGATGTGTGGATGTCGATGTTTCACATCTGCCAGGCGTCCCGTGACGGCTCACTTTTTTATTCATATTTACTACTACTTAACTTATGCGCCAAAAAGATTTACAACCTAGATAAATGGTTCATCTAATCTCTAGTTTTAAACCCGAGTTCACAGGTGTCATGGCTAATCAGATTAAGACGACCACCTATCGCAACCGGTACCTACTACCAACGGATGTGTCGTAAGAAGGACCGCATAGGCGGGCCGGCCCTACGATTACCATAAACTACAGAGCATTAGCATAGAGTTATGTCATCGAATAACTGGCTGGTTATACAATTTTGTCTATGTGTGAATGAGAGCAGAGTGACAGATGGCCGCCATGATTGTGTTCGAAATTTAAACGGTTATAAAAAGTTTAACTGACGTTTTCAGCTTCGTCTAAAAAGTGATTAACGGCCATTCTTAATACTTTTTCTATTGGCTTTGACTATAGATACAATTTTGACACATTAGTAGGGAGCTTAGGTCAAATAGGTATATATTTTTAGTAACCAAATCCACCGAAAGTTGGAAATGGCCGTCAGACTGACTGAGTTACTGAATTCAAATTCAAGTCAAGTCAGTGCTGAACTGCAGATGCAGATGCAGAAAGACTTGAAGTCAGTATGTAGTTGTAGTATCAGTTTTGGCTTAAATATTGCCGAAGTCATAGCCATGCGTAAATCTTTGGTTGTTTGAAACCTGCATGTGGTTATCTAATAAGTAGTAAAACAAAGTAGTTGACTACTTATTACGTGACCACACCAAACCTTAATAAAGTTGTTAAAGGGCTAGGCACATGAGGAAATGCTATAGAGTATAGCCGGTTTATTAAAGAAAGGAATCCTAAATGGCGGCATGTACTTGCGTTGACACATAGTACAGTCTGCATATAAAATTTAAAGTTGAAGTTTTTTTTTGCAAATCGAAAATATTATTAAGAATTTTTATTGTTTTCATCGGAAACAGTGCCTACTTTTACCACAATAACAAACAGGTAACAACGGAAAAATAACAAAAAACTATAACAAAATATTCGTAAAAAGAAGCACCGAGCGCGTCAAGGCAGCGTGGAAGCAAATCAAGACCATTTTTTTATGTTGATGGTACGCGCGCGAATGAGTATAGACGGAACTAGTGTGCGAGCGAGCGAACATGATAAGCGCCGCCATTTTAGATTCCTTTCTTTAATGAACCAGGTTATAACATGATTGTGACGTTGTATAAGGTTTACCACCTAGAAACCTCAGGACGTAACTCGCAGGGCGGCTTACACCTTCCAACACACGTGATTCGAGACACAATAGATAGACAATCGCAGCGTGACAGCCGGCTGTCGCTTGGTCGAAAGGTTGATATTATAATCTACGTATTTTAATTTTAAAAACATTGAAAAAAAATCACATGTAGCATAATAATAACGTAGTAACGCTTCTATTTCGTAAGCTCACAAAAACCACATTCTATCCGAGCCACACAGCAAGACAGCAATAATTTGAATACATAATAATGATTCATTTAATATTTAAGACTACTGATACATGCAAGTTTGACTGGTTGTATTGCATGAATGTCATCTATGAACGAGATTTAGTACCTAATGTCTCTTGAACCTGTTAGGGTTAGGACACAAAGTCAGCGGACGCGGCGGCGGCGAGCGGCGCGTTTACATGCATAGATTTATTTGGAACTGGCCACGAAGGCAACCCCTACTTAATAAGGCACATAGAGCTGTTGGTCGGTTGACATTTGTAGATCTTTGACAGTCGCTACGTAGTCTGAAAGTAACTCTAACCAAGGAACGTTTTTACTGGATTGTGGAGGTATGATAGGCAGTTGTTTTTAAACATTGGTATTCTGCTGAATTTGGTTAAACGCTCCCCGCGCGGCGCCCCGTGTTCCGTCAGCGTTATTTTACAGCACGAGTAGTGCACAGCCCCCTTAGACAAGGGGCATTGTAGAATAGATAGCGAAACGAAAACGGTAGTCAAAAAAAAAATGTATGGAGATGTCAAATTGTTTAGCGAAAGCTTATATCAATTCCATACATTTGACAATCTATACTTTTACCGCTTTTCGGGATTTAACGCGCACGTACCTTTTATTTATTTTTGGCTTGACGTTTCAGAATTTTTGGATTGGAATTTCTGGAAGCAGGCAGCAATCATTGTATCGAATTCCATCGTCCACAAATCCTCTCCACTGATCGCCATTTTTACTCAAGAGTTGTGCGTGAAGCGATTGAGATTAAAAAACACAAAAAATTCAATCGGGAAGGAGGATTCAAACTGTCGGCCACATGGAATCCAGTGATTGCAAAAATTCACTATCGCGATTTTAAGTCGACTAAAAAACCGGACTCAGTGAGTGTAGTGTGTACGCGGCTTTATAGTGGACATTCATCAACATCGAGGGTAGATGAAGATCATTAATCTACTTCATCGACGGAGTAGTGTCGCCGGACAGTCTGCTTGTGACCATGGCAGGTGTAACCCTGCCGAAACGTCAAGCCAAAAATAAATAAAAGGTACGTGCGCGTTAAATCCCGAAAAGCGGTAAAAGTATAAATATGCAACGCGAAAGTTTAAAGTATAACATTTGACAATCTGTTCGTTTTCGTTTTCTACAATGCCACTTGGCTAGGCCCTCTGTTAAATTGTACGGATAGTATGTAATAGGCCTACCACATGCGCAAGATTGCTTCCCCTGCAGTTTTATTTTACCTGCGCAAATTTGCTTGAGAAGGTAAGACGGAGCGTAGGGTATTTCTTCCCTGCGAAAGCCAATTTGCGCAAGTAAGACTGTGGTGAAGCTTACGCGTTTGGTAGGCCCATAACTCTACTCGCGTAGTGTCTGCGCTCCCGCTGATTCCGTGTCCGCAGCCTTATTGGTTGGTGGGTAGTCAACCTGTTGTATTTAGTTGTGGGATTGTGTTGCTACATTGGTATTCGAAGTAACCTTGAAGTTGGGCTTCATTCTTCAGTTATTAGTAGGGTTAATGAAACCTATGTTGATGTTGTTTGTGTTGGAGCGATCAACATAGGACAGCCGAAATACGACGGTAAACTTTGGTAGTCAAAGTGCATTTTAAAGTGGCTGTCACCCATCCCATCTCCATTGTTGTTCAAAAGCTAGTGTTTGCAATTTGTATGTAGAGCCCAAGCCCAGCTAGAGACATGAAACTTTGAGAACGTGTTCTTTGCGAAAACTAAGAATATCCATTAAAAAAAAATTTGGGACTTAGGTCGCTAAAGTAATAAAATAGTATACAGAAGTTCGACATTCAAGCGGACCAAGCCGCGGGCAAAAGCTATCAAAGAATAAGAGGTAAAATATAAACAAATATGTTTACAATATTTGATATTGTAAACATATTTGTTTATATTTTTTAACCCAAATTATGTTTATTAAAAATTTAACACGTGATGCACTATACATTGCTACTTCTCGTCGTTTTGCAACAACATTCTCGATAGATAATTTAAGAAGGCATTTAAAGGTTAAATTCCATAAGAGGCAACTCATCACCTGCTGTGTCATTTTAGAAAATTGTGAGAATATATAAATGTTAGTTATTAATGAGAAAATTAGTAGCATGCGGCTTAATTAATGTTGCTCTGGAAGCGTGTCATGCCGAAAATGTAACGAAAAAATATCTAAAATATATTGAGACAGAAATTATATTGTCTAGACCTATTGATCTCACACAAAAATAGACCTCACGTCAGCAAAAGAAACGTTAATCCATACTAATATTATAAATGGGAAAGTGTGTCTGTCTGTCTGTCTGTTTGTCTTTCTTTCACGGCAAAACGGAGCGACGGATTGACGTGACTTTTTAAGTGGAGATAGTTGAAGGGATGGAGAGTAACATAGGCTACTTTTTGTCTCTTTCTAATGCGAGCGAAGCCGCGGGCAAAAGCTAGTAACTTATAAATAATCTACATGAGATTTCATTTTTTTTATTAATTAGGATTCTCTTTGGATTGTTACCAGACTGATGAACATTTGATCAAAAAACCGTTGCCAAATTGGTTTGGCCATCTTTCGGTATTGTACTTAGCAACACATTTAGCGATTGATTTTAATCATATTGAGTTAATTTAATGTTTTTTTTAACACCCACAGTGTGTGTAAAACTAATTACAAATAAACTACTACGTTCAATAATTTTAAAAGAAAGTTTCTTTGGCTGTCACTTTAAATATGTAACAAAGTAGTATTTGTATTTTAATTCTCATTTTCCCAGTGCTTCAAATTCTGGACCACACAAAGCGATACAGACGATAAGCTAATAAATAAGATTAATCCCACATCACCGCAGCTCAATATCCAATGAAACAATCAACAATTTGACATTCCATTAATTTTACTTATTCAATGATTAATTAATCCTCTTTAATACGGTGTGACAGACGACGCATCTCATTATTCTTATTATGCGCAGGCGCAACAAAAACGAAGCGACACGAAGTTACACGATCGGCTCCGATGTTCGAAACCCGCTCGATAAAGGAATGTTGACATTTTAATGTCAAGGTACTTGTGTCACTTGGATCTTGCGATCCTGTTTATTGTCGGTGTAAGAAAAAGGTTGTAGTGTTTTGGAATTTTTTTTAAGTTATGCTGTCATTGATATTAAAAATATTTTATGGACTAATAAATGTATCATCATCTCCCTAGCATTTCCCGAGTTTAGTAGCGGCTTTCAGTCTTACCGTAAACAGCTGGATACCAGTGTTTTACGTGAAGCGACTGCCTATCGAACCTCTGAATAAGATCTCTGTTTTTCGAATTAATCCATACTAATATTATAAATGGGAAAGTGTGTCTGTCTGTCTGTCTGTCTGTCTGTCTGTCTGTTTGTCTTTCTTTCACGGCAAAACGGAGCGACGAATTGACGTGATTTTTTAAGTGGAGATAGTTGAAGGGATGGGGAGTAACATAGGCTACTTTTTGTCTCTTTCTAACGCGAGCGAAGCCGCGGGCGAAAGCTAGTTATTATAATATAAAATATAGCAGCGAGAAACTTTTTGGCTGGTGAGGAGGAATATACGGTGTCTAATATATGCTGCTAAAAGTTTGTGTACCGATTTTTTCTGTAAATTTTTCGAAAGTTTAAGGATAATTACAGTACTTACCTTTAAAGTTTCAAAACTACATAAAACCTTTTGAACTCCATAGAAATCATGCACTTGTTGCAAATAGGGATCCGAAAATATTTTTTTTTCTTTGGGGAGTGGGAAATCATCAAATGACTTCTCCCGCCTTGCGGCGGCAGGGCGTGTCAGACTTTTACTGACTAAAACCCACTCAGGTTCCTTCGGTTGCCCTTTATATTCCGGGGTCACGGTAACTATTATAAACATTCCGCAACCCCGATTACACAATATCCTCAGATATGCATTGGACATCACTTTTTGATTACAACGGCATCGTATAGGTACGTACTCGTATGTCTCACTCACACGTTAGCATTGGTATATTCGTGTCTCGAACACACGTGATTCGAGACACAATAGAAAGACAATAGCAGCCCGACATCCGGCTGTCGGTTGGTCGTCGATAGGTTAATTTAAGATATATGAGTATATTATATACACAAGTACGTAATGCACAATTCAGCTTGAAGATGAACAAAATGCACACCTCATTATAATATTGTGCTCAATTCTTGCAACTGCGACCTTTAGCGAAGAAGGTAATTTATCTGTTTATTTTGCTTGCACGTTAGAAGAATCTCAATTTATTTATTTATTGAGCAATGTGTATTCAATGGACATTGATGCTTTTATAGGCGCGTGATCTCAACTTTTAGATTGTATTTGAAATTCTAAGAATCACTTATCTATACTTATATTAGAAGACAAATCTGTTTGTTTCAACACGTATTTCTTAGAAACTACTGGTCTTTTTGTTAAAATCCTCTTTTCGGGGAAGTTGTTGGCTGCTGCTGTCATTTCTGGATTTTGACAATCGTTGCGGGAAGTAAGAATCCCAATAGTCTTACCTAAGGGTATCGTGTTAGATACCTACCCAGTTACTGGGTTGTGGTGGTGAGATTGACAGTAACTCCACATAAATTATTGGACTTTGGTCTTTAGCCACTGGGCTAGGCTAGTTAGGCTAATATGACACAGGTAGGCAGATACTGGTTTAAATGAGCTAAACTCTAAAACTGCCTGTCTAACTGTTAATAATTCTTTTTGTATGTATGTTATGTTCCTCATACCATTGCTGAATGAATCAGGCTACTGATTCATTCAGCAATGGTATGAGGAACATAACATTACGCTACAACCAGAGAAAACGTAGGTAAACCGCGGGAGACAGTTAGTATACATATAAAATGAAAATGCCTTTGGATTTTAACTAAGTGTTTAGTATAGTGTATGTAATGAACAACATAGTCGCAGTGCCAACTGTTTGGAAATACTTGGCGTTAGTTGTATTTTATATAAAGTTGGCAAGTTTACTTGAAAGTGATTGAAAGCCTATGAATCCATACTAATATATACTAATATTATAAATGGGAAAGTGTGTCTGTCTGTCTGTCTGTCTGTCTGTCCGTCTGTTTGTCTTTCTTTCACGGCAAAACGGAGCGACGGATTGACGTGATTTTTTAAGTGGAGATAGATGAAGGGATGAAGAGTAACATAGGCTACTTTTTGTCTCTTTCTAACGCGAGTGAAGCCGCGGGCAGTAGCTAGTACCCTATAAACTGGCCAAATGCAAGCCGGACTTACACAAAGGTTTTGTAGTACAATCAATCAACTATTTTAATATTGAACAAAAATTTTCGAAAATTTAACTTTTTTGATATTTGGACACGCTTTAATATTTTAACTATTTTTTTGATGGTTTGTTAAAACGTCAATAGAAATACACATTCTGCATAAAATTTCAACTATCTAACTATTGGGTTCATTAGATATAGCCGCTGATAGACATTGACAGATGGGACGAAATAGGGCTGCACACAAAAAAAGGTTGAAACTGCTTTCCAGAAACAATTATTATTTTTTAATAAAAAATTTAATAAAAAACAAAAAAGGATATACCCAAATTATGGCATAAAAGTATTACTAGAATACTTCTACAGATATAGAAGATACAGCATACAATGCATTGAAGGCTATATTATTATGTCTATTGAAAAAACCGACAAGTATCAAATACTTTTACTCTAGGCCCTCTGAAGGTTATATCTCACACTGTAGGTGCCACTCGACAACATGTCATTGCCTATTAACAATAGAAATCTTCAAGGTCCCTATTAACAAGTGTTGCATACAACCAACATACTAAATTTTAGTACCTATATAGTATGTGAATCACTAAACAGCTCATTGAATTCATCGATTGATATATTAAATAGGCACATTCACCTGCCGGGGTTGCAGAATAGTTCTGGTAGTTACCGTGGCCCCGGAACATAAAGGGCAACCGATGGTACATACATGGGTAGGTTTTAGTCAGTAAAAGTTTGACAATCCCTCCCGCCCCGTCTAGGGCGAGAGGCAACTTGCGGGGCTTATAAGACTTTATTATATATTTGAGCGTAATTCCTTAACCTTAATATTCTCCTTGTTTTCAGGCGTTGTTGTGTCAAAGATTCCTAATGCATAGACTTATAATTTTTGAAGCTTACATAATGTACCATCCTGTTAATTATGACCTCAGTCGGAACACGTCTGATTCATCTGACCCGGCATTCTATTATAAATGTCAAGGTGAAGTTGTGTCTTCTTAATAAAATGTGAGGGAGTATTTTTGGCTTAGTGACAGGTAGTGATATATTCGAAAAGTGGCGGTCTACTGTGGTTTCACTTGTGTCATTCGTGTTGACGGTGGGGTCGCGGAATGTTTATAATAGTTACCGTGACCCTGGAACATAAAGGGCAATCGAAGGAACATGAGTGGGTTTTAGTCAGTAAGTCTGACACGCCCTCCCGCCGCACCCAGGACGGGAGCAGTCATTTGATGATTTCCCACTCAACAAAAAAATCGTGTTGACGGTTTTTGGGAGCATAGGGGCGACATTAATTATCAAAGAATGAGGTAGCACCCCATCATATAAATGTTTGAATTGCATTAATAAATGAGAATTAGCAATGTAAATATTTTTCATAATTTTAGAACAGTTAACAAACTCACTGATCCAGTGACTGATCGATCAACGTACAGATGAAATTGCTGGGTCTAGAAGCATGAAATTTTGCCCAAGTATTCCTTATTAACCTTTGAAAAATCATGAATATTTTACAAATCATCACCACGCAAAACTGCTGGCAATAGCTAGGTCAATTATAACTTCTTCTTGACTTCAGTAAATCCTTATTTCAAATTATAGCTCAGTTCCGGTAACCATATATTTGCTCCCAAAATGTTTGTCATCATGATATCGTGATTACCTCACTTACAGACCAATCATATTTTATAATCTGTGATATAATTTGACATATTTTGTGCACTGTCATTGCTCATAACTGCTTTTAAAACGATCATTAAAAATCGAGAGTATCACCGCAAACAGAATTTATAAATAAAAATATCGATATAAGGCACAACGCAAGAGTGCCATTGCCAAATAGAATAAAACATGGCGGGCGGCTATTTTTAATTTTCTCTTCACGCAGCATTAGCAAACTATCTTCTATTTATAACACCCAAACGTGTTCTATTGTTGCCGCGAAAACTTATTTAAAGCGAAGAAATAAGTGAAAGTATTTTTTTTATTCAAGTCCACCATTTTGGTACAGGTGTCAAAATCAAAAGTCGCGGGCTGTCAGAACGCGTGAATTACTCGCGTGTACGTGTCCATTGATGCGGTGAAAGGGTGTAAAAAAACCAGGTTGTATGGACAGCGATCGATGGATGTGTTTTTAATTTGTTCAGTCGTGTTTCCATGTCTTTGTCAGAGGTTGCCCTATCACCTTTGCGCTAGAAATTCCTTTATTTGTATTCGTTAGAAAGTATGCAAAATCCTTGATTTTTATATGGTGTGGTTTAGCCACACCTTGTCCGTCCCTAATGAATTTATCATCGATTTTATATTTTTTCGATTAAAAACGAGTTTTTAGAATGATGATAGAGGTTAAACATTTGGGGTAACCGCAATACCGTATGCGTTAATAAAGACATAAAAAGACTAGCTTTCGCTTGTGGCTTCGCCCGCGTGGGTGTCGAACTTTCATCCACTATTTTACCCCGTTTAGAGTAGAATTTCCAAAAAATCCTTTTTTTTTTAGATTTATTTACTCTTTACAAAGAACGGGCTCAAGTTTCATATCTCTAGGACCAGCGGTTTGGGCTGTGCGTTGATATATCAAAAATCAGTCAATTTACCATTTTATACAATATGCCCTTACTAATAATCACTGTGTAAAGTTATGTCATGAATAAAGCCTGTGTAACCATACTTTTTTTGACGTATAAACCTGTCAAAACTTTATGCAGCGATTATTAGTAAGACGCATAGTGAATTAGAAAAGTCTTTTCAAATATAATATTATGTTTTATCCTAATATTATGTATATTAAAATGTCAATGTCGTGATGGCCTGATGGTTATTTTGCCCGCCTTTTGCTGGAGGTCGCCATTTTCAATTTCATCTAAGTTAGTCTAAGTTTATTTTGAACTCTGATATTTAGGAAAACATCGTAAGGAAACAGGGATAACATCTTTATATAATCCAACATAAAACCTACAAAAATTACTTACATTGGTTATAATATTACCCGAGTAGGCTTCTAGTCTAACCGGATGCAGCTGAATAGCCAATGTGTCATTCTAATGTATAAAGCAATACTTCATCAAAATACGTGTTGCAATTTTGCATAAAGGACCAACACCCATCCACGCATTCATCCAGACATACATCCCCGCCAATTGTCGTAATTGTAACATTTATAATTCAATTAGTTTGACGTTATTGAGTATAATAATTTTTAGATATGATTGGCTCAATCTCAGACACCCAGTCTTATTCCTCAGAAAAACAAACAACCAGAAGCCAGGTTATAAAATAGCCATAAATGAAGTGTAGGCTGTACTTTTACAGTTCTAGTACAAGTTTCATGATTACCATTTAAATTCTAATCAGCCTCCTTCTATTATCCAGAGCTCTAACGTTTACTCGTTAGGAAGATAACTGGTAGGCAGTGGTAGGTTATGCTAGGGTTACTCCCTTTCATTAATATTTTTAAACTAGCTTCTGCCCGCGGCTTCGCTCGCGTTAGAAAGAGACAAAAAGTAGCCTATGTTACTCTCCATGCCTTCAACTATCTCCACATAAAAAATCACGTCAATCCGTCGCTCCGTTTTGCCGTGAAAGAAAGACAAACAGACAGACAGACAGACAGACACACTTTCCCATTTATAATATTAGTATGGATAACACCTGCTGCTTTTTATAACGTTGGTATACTAGGAATTTCTCATAGGAGCGTTTATTAGCAGGGAAACTAAACTGAAGGACAAGTAAATCTTTTTTTTTTTACTTTAATATCTTTGCATCTACCATGTTTTGTCTCTACATCACCCTAAGGTAGACTGGTACAAAATGCCTAAGGCATTAAGTCCACCATTGTGCAATGTTTTTCTCTGTGCATAAATAATTAATAAATAAATAAATAAACTCAAATACAAAAACAATTAGACTAGGGACAGGTGCCTGTAAGCCATACAAGTATTTGTTTCATTCCATAGCAAGAATCGAATCACCAATAAGTAGCAGCCAACCGCTTAATAGCGTTTAGCTTCATTTGGCAATAACCCATTTTTTTTTGTCTTTAATTCAAATCGTTCAGGTCAGTCGAATGGATTAAGAGTTTACTGTCATTCAAGTACATAGACAATATTTTCTTATTAAATCCTTATCTTTTATTTCTTTGAATTATTAATTTTGCTCTTTAAATAATATAGAAACTACAAGTATAATGTAAAAAAGACGTTGTAAAACGTGATTGCAAAGAGACTAACAACTCATAAATGCCTGGAAATGGTCAAAGTGAAATAACTGCCTGATATTTCAATTCGAAAGATATTTATTAAGATCTTTGTACGTTTCAGAACAAGCAACAAGCGTCACCTTTCTATCCGACTGACTCTTTGACAATTCATAAGTGCCTCTAAATAGTCTAAGTGAAATAAAAGCCTTTTTGAACTTCATCTTCAACTTTTATGTTTGTTATGGCAATTTACCGAATTTTCGGTGATTTCTGCCAATGTCCAGTTTGAAAATAATATTTTAATTTAAAGGACAATTGTACGGTTATTAAATTATAGTATGGAGATCATACACGTGTTCTTATAACCAAGAACACGAGATGACTCTCCCCTTAAATTTTAATTACAAGGACAAACATTGACACCTATCTTATTTTAGAAACAAGCAACAAGCGTCACCTTTCTGACTAACCGACTCTGACAATTCATAAGTGCCTGTAAACGTTCTAAGTTACATAACTACCATGAATTTGAAGTTGCAAGACCATTATTTTGACCAAAAATCCTTCAGTTTTACACAGCCCTGCCTTCCTAGGTTATTGCCATTTACTACCGGTTTTAAAACCTCTACAGGTATCAGTATACTGCTTCTAATTTATTATCTTAGGGACTCGATATCAACCAGTTAAGATGACTGTCGTAAAGCGATAGAAGTTGATTAGATCTGCTGTAGTGGGTATTTTAAAATTGTATGGCGTGGCTAGATCATAAAGTTGATTATATTATGAAATGCTCTAACCTAACTGGTTCATGAAATTTCCAATTGCTTCTAGTTATCATGGAACTGTAAATATGATTAAAGTTCGTTGAACTTTATTTGTGTTTTTTGGATAAATAAATAATAATTAATGGGATAACTCAAACACGTTCAACTGATGACAAACTAAACAGAGCCCGTACTACATGTATAATACTTACATAATTTATAAATATATATTATAGATAAATTATTACACCTAGACACAGCACAAACAATCATGCTCGTCACACAAAGTTTATGCTGGGCGGGAATCGAAACCACGACCTCCGGTTTAGCAGTCAAGCCACTAACCACGAGACCAACTGGCCCATCAAAATGAAAGTTGTATTAGTTTTATTGGGAACCAAAATTACAAAAATAGTAATTAGTTATTAGCTATAGCAGTAGTATTTTTTTATTATTTGTCATAGTAATAATGCACATACATTATAAAAAAAAAATTTACATTCCGTCCGCATCTTTCTAAAACGAGCTCTTACTAAATAAAACTATAATCTCAAATCAAAATCGAGACAAAAAATCTTGAACTCAGACTTAGCAAAAACAACTTAAGACACATTTTTGATTATCCTCAAAAAACCTAGAGATCTAACCTTTGACAATGACCTTAGACCTCAGAATTAAAATATCTAAAACACTTGTAAAACCAGTCACTAGCCATAAACTACAGAAGTGGGTCTCGTAATGAATTCTCCCAGTCTCCGCTAGATGTCGCTGTGACCTCTAGATGCGCGCGCAAACGTGATATGTCAGTCGTTGCTACATTGAGATGGGAATCCTAGTGTGCGGGTCATGAAAGCTTTATTTTGAAGGATATTTTGAGAATTGATAAATTTTACGTACCTAAAGACCAGGGTCTGCAGGTCTAGTTATAATTATGTTATTTACTATTTATTTATTTATTTAAACTTTATGCACATATGTACAATGGCGGACTTAATGCCTTAGGCATTCTCTACCAGTCTACCCAGGGTGGTGCAGAGATTACATGGTAGGTGCACTAATAAAAACAAAAAACAAAAAGAAATAGAATAGAAGAATGCAACTTAAAATAGAAAACTGTTACACATTTAAATAAAAGAAATTTTATGTTTTTAAAAGCAAATACATATTTTTGGATGCAATTTAATTTATAAAAACCAGCGACCTATTTCAGCTCCCTAAGGGTATAAAATATATTTTATGTTCTTCGGTTTCTTTTCTTTAATAAGCATGAACTTTTCTTATGAAACTCTATGACTATTGATGTGTGTTTGAAATCCGCAGTTGTTTTTGAGTTTATCGCTAACGGATAGATAAAAAGCACGCACTTTCTGACAAAATTGAAACTCTATTATTATAAAATTTGGTAAGACTTTCTGATTTTTGACTTCCCATAAATACTGTAAAAGATCGGCAGATGACAACTGGAACCAACGTCAGGCGGCTCAATAGATGCTATCTCAGTGTACACTCCGCTTCAAACACGCCTAAGAAACAGCCAATTTCTATTTAAATACAATAGGGTATTACACTGTATAAGAGAAAAAATATAAAAATATATTATTGAGGTAGCTTAAGCAAAAAGCAGCCGAACAGTGTTAGTTTTAGTTCATAAAACTAGAAAATATTTTTTTAAATTCAATTCAAAGTTTTCAGTTTTTTTTACCTGTTCTTGAACACACCGAAATACAGACCATAGACAGTGACAGCTGTCGACTGTCAACAGTGTCAACTAGACGTCACTATTTGTTTTATTTATAACCTCCTAATACGATCTTTATTATAAAAATATACTTTTTCATGGAAGTTATTGTGAAAGATATTTTAGATGGCTAATGCACATGTGTACTTACAACAAAGTGATATTTACAACAACAGTACAAACGGTACAAACGGGTTTTTATGGTGTAATAGTTGGAATACTCTTCCCACAACTTTTAACTAAGTTTTTCTTAAATTTGAATCAGTTAACACTAGAATTCACAATTATTCCGATGTTTTCACACTTGTGTTCTTGCATTCCGAAACGCACACCAACGGTAAGTCGAACAGTAACTAATTTTTGAGATAAAAACAATAAAAATTATGTAAAGTGTCACAGCGCGTTTGTTTATTTACATGACGTAAGGACGTCATATCGCCAAAGCAAAACCACGCCCACGGCGTTTTCCGTTTTTGGAAATTTCCGCGCGAAATGTGAAAATACAATTTTTAAAAGCGTTTTTAGGGTACTTAGCGCTTAAATAAAAATTTAGGATTTTTTTTAGTGGTTTCTTAGTACTGTAGGAGTTATTTGAAATACTTAAAAAAAAAGAGTGTAATACCCTATTATTATTATTTCTCATAGACCTTTGAGACTTTTGCCAACATAAATAATGGACGCTAAGTTTACAGAATTGCTCAAGGAGCGCGTTGCAAAACTAAATGTCAAATGTTAGGTGAAGATGCAACCCTTTGTGTAAGCTTTGTGCTCAATATTTAGCTATGGTACGTTAGTATTGTAATCTCTATGATTTTGTGTTTAAGGTGTGGTCTATTGTGTGAAAGTTTGAAGTTGATATTTAACTTCAATTTCCTAGTTTTGTTTAGAGGAAAATTAAAAGACTAAGCGCCTTACTAATAAACGCTGCATAAAGTTATGACAGGTGTATACGTCAAAAAAATGTATGGTTACACAGGCTTTATTCATTGCATAACTTTACACAGTGATTATTAGTAAGGACATAAGTGTTAAAATAAAACCTCTTAAAGAAACCATAGAAAGAAGAGTTTTTTTTTAATATCATGAGCTTGGTTGTTGGGCGTTTCTTGTGTACATAAATGAATGAATATAGAAGTTGTGGGTTTATCCGCGTTACTAATGTGGCTTTTTCAAATTCGTATTTTCAAAAGTATATCTGGAATGACATAAGTGAGGAAAATCTATCAGGAGGAAATAAATCAAGCGTGGTGATCAATGCTCGTGCCTTCTCCTCTGCAACAATAGTAGGCTGAAAGTACTTTATACTTTCATACTTTTTATAGTGCATCTACCTTATAATTTCTCTGCACCACCTGAAGGTAGACTGGCAGAGAATGCCTACGGCATTAAGTCAGCCTGTACACTACGTACTAAGTTTAAATAAATAAATAGGCTGGTATTATTGTTATTTAAAAAGGAAAATATTTTAACTTTTAAACTTTCCGTTTCATGTTGACAACATATTATTACAACGGGTAGTAACGCGAAAAGTAATTATTTAAATACCTTGAAAGGACGTTTCGACAGGTCGTGGTCGCAAACAGACTGAGGATGCGATGTCTTACTTACTACTAATGATTACTTTTCGAGTTAATATCTGTTGTAATAATATGTTGGAAAATATTTTTTTCCTCACCTATTCGCTGTTTATAAATAACTAGCTTTCGCCTGCGGCTTTGCGCACGTAGCTGTTGTACTTTCATCCACCATTTTACTCTTTTTGGGGCCAAATTTCTAAAAACCCTTCCTCAGTGGCTACCACTCTTCACAAAAAACACAACATCTAAGTTTCTTGTCTCTAGGGACTCTAGGACCAGCGGTTTGGGCTGTGCGTTGATATAACAACAATCGGTTAGTTTACAATTTTATACATTTATATTTGCTTACCAACCATAATTGAATTTTTTTTTTTTGGTGAGTGGGAAATCATCCAATGACTGCTCCCGTCCTGGGTGCGGCGGGAGGGCGTGTCAGACTCTTACTGACTAAAACCTACTCATGTTCCTTCGATTGCCCTTTATGTTCCAGGGTCACGGTAACTATTATAAACATTCCGCAACAACCATAATTCATTGAAGGTAATACCTAAGGAGCTATTTACCCACAAACCTCAATCTATTGTTTCCCAGCCCGTTATCAGTTAATCACAGCCATATCAGTAACAATACAGAATCCAATTTATTTTACATCAGTTATAAACCTTTATACTTATCATCACGCTTCGTTTTCATTTGGGGTCAGTAGAACTAACGGTTAAGCAAAAGGTTACATTTAGACAATGTAAGAATAGTGCTAATGTTAGTGAATGCTATTTAAAAGTTGCTCTATATACGTTTTGACCTACCAACTATATATACATAATCTATACTTTTAAATATTATAAAGCAGAAGAGTTTGTATGCTTGGTTGAACACGCTAATCTCTAAAACGACTGTTCCAATCCGAAAAAAATATTTTTCCTACTTATCGAGAGAGGTTCTAGGCCATGAAACATCACGCTTTGACCTAATAGAGCGTAGTAGTAACCAAGGATGTGGCTGAAACTGCGAAGGATAGTATATTTCTATAAGTTTTGCGATGGCTCAGTGGTTAATGTGCGTTCAAAATCGAGTTAGCTATAATGGCACAATTTATGTGTACTTCTTAAGTATTTCCCAGTCACTTACACGCTTTGCTTCGTAAAACACATAAAGCATTAGCACATGGTCACAGCTGTCATTGGTAGATATTTGAGAGTCGTTACAGATAAACAGAAGCAGGAAATTCCTGTACTGTTAATTGGTTGTGGAAGTCAGAAAGATTTTTGGGAATTTCAACTCTAAAAATGCAAAATAGGCGATGAAAGTTTTCACATCTAAGCAGGCGAGGCCGCAGGAGGAATCTAGCTTGTCTAGTTTGTCTATACATGGTTCCAAAATGCCGTAACCCTGGGTTCACAGTCCAATAGGTAACACAGTAATCGTCATCGCTAAATCTTGCACATTAGCACATTCTAGGTCCTCAATACGAAACCTGTCTTGGAGCATCTTGACATTAACGAAATGACCTTGCAATGTGTTAAAATGTCATTCGTTTCTTACAATTGATTCGGTGATGACTTCTATAATCTATAATTAGGATTTTTGTGTGATTGGCTACGTGTATTTACTTGCAAATAATTCTTTGAACGAATATAGATATATAACTTACTACAATTTGAGGCGCAGTAGGCGTTGAGGTTACTCTCCGGTCAAAACAGGAATTTTATCATATTTTTAAGGGAAAACCTTTTGATTCTCATCGTACAAAATAAAGTTATGTAAAACCTATTTAATTAATTTTAATTCTAAAATGTATTATGTGGTAACTTGCATATGTTTATCTCTCAATCATTATCGATGAGATGAGATTTCAACTTAATGTTGAACATCTATTTTCTGGAGTTGAACTTCTGTTTATAAATTTGTATTTCACGAATTAACTGACTGACACTAATTTCCAATAATGCGTTATAAATTGCCTCTAAAACTGCGTCTTAAAAGGCTAAGCCTACTTAACCTGTACCAAATAATAATGGTAGCTATTAGGCGTTAATTTATCAAATAGCTCTAAGTCAACTTGGGTATTATAATGATGAATTACATCACCTGCGTTAGACGAATTTAAGGTTTATTTGACATATAATCATACCTACTTGTTAAAGTTAAGGTGGACGTTCAAGGTAACCCGCGAAATTCAATTTTTCTTACGTATTTTTGCAATATGCAACTCAGTGTCTGCATGTATGTTGATATAGAATGATTTGCGACTGTAATATGCCATTAGTTACAGAATATATAATCATTTAAATCATCAAAACCTCAAAGTGCATATGACGCAATTGACGCATTTCATGAAAAGTCATTCATTAGCATTGTATGCACTCTCCTGCAAGCCAGAATCAACAGTCGAGTCTGCCAGAAAAGCGCCGAAGCAATGAAGCTCGACGAATCCCGGAGAAACGATTCAACTGTCTTGGATCCCGCAACGATATTAATTAGAAAGGAACTGCGGTGTATACTACTCTCTGACGCAGCTACATGCTGAGGTAGGAGCCTTTTTTGGCCTCGCACAGGCTTTATATTGTAAGCTTTTTTCGTTTATTGTCATTGTTTTTAAAATCCTTAAAGTTTTTAGTTGAGCTAAACGATTACTGACAAATTCTTGCACTGTCTGGACAGGTCCACTCAAATCTGTGTGCTTCTCTCATCTAGAGAGTACCTCAGACAAACCTCCATGGTTCTCGCATATTTTTGACCAATACGATTGTATGGACTTTAAAAGAGACTTTGACCTCTGAGTTTGTTTCGGATGTTTCTTCTCAGAGCAGTCCAGCTACGAAACACCGGCCCCATCGTTCGCTTAATTAAAAAAAAAAACAATATTGACGTGTAAAAGTGTTATGTTTATAACCTATTTACAAAATAAATATGATTTTACTGATTTACTGATTTTACTGATTTAGTGTGTCTGTGTGGGTCCAGAATAAACGTGTTTTCTTTCTTTCTTTCCGTCTTTCTATGTATAAACTAACCTGTAAGCATGTACATGCACTGGGCAGCCAGTGAGAGGGTTGTAGAGAAGCAGCACACACGCCACCACGTCTGATTGCACCACAGCGCTGGTGATGCTGCCATGTGGAATGAAGTGCTTGATCGTCTGCTGCTTGCCTTTCGCCGTCACATTCTGGATGATCTTCAGGCCTTTGTGGGATACCTGGGGGTGGATAAGTTGAGGTTAGGTACTAGAACTGCACTGATGAATAGAATGGATTTTTAAATGTACGGGATTTACAGAAGCATACGCGTGCTTACGCTAAGTAATTTGACATATCGTATCGAGCTCTTTTTTACCATCTGTTCTACAACGCCACTTGTCTATCTTCATTATTTTCTGTTCATTATATCCTTCTATCGTATTCTCACTCACATAATATATGTAGTACTTATATACATACATTTTTTTTGCTCGTGTATTCTCTATATGACACAGTTTTTTCCAAGCTGTGTGCCAGTAATAAGCTAGAATCTATCAATCACTCTTATAACTCTATGTTGCCAATAAATGCTCATTTAATTCCTCTAACACATAGGTACCTACCACACCATAAATTCATAGAACAGCTGCATTAATTAAAATGACGCATAACGCTTTCTCATCATATTTAATTTAGGCCTCTAGTCAAAAAAGCCAACATCACGACGCTTAGCAAATGTTCACACATCACGCATAATTATAAATTGAACGATACTGCCAAACTTGACATTTAAATCATTCAACAAAAATTTCATTCATCTACAAATCAATCAACTGCTCAGAACTAAGGAAGCTTTCAATCATTTCTAACGATGTTATGTAACTTTGTAGTAACGTAAGGCGATTAACAGACGAAGCGACTTTAGTTGCCGGAACTGTCAACTTTTCTAAACCTTTCTTTTAGAGTAAAGCAAACAGTACGGCTGTCGCGCTGCTATTGTCTTTCTATTGTGTCTCCAATCACGTGTGTTCGAAGGTTTAATAGCCTTTACTTAATTGTGTCAAAATTCAAAAATTCAAGGCCTTTATTTCACTTAGGCCCACTCTCACCACAAACCACTAAACAGGTTTAGCGCTAAACTGATTTAAAACATCGTTCTGTCTCTGTCAACTTCAAACAATTTGACAGGAATACAGTGACATTCTAAGGCAGTTTAGCACTAAACCCGTTTAGTGATGTGTGGTGCAAGTGGGCCTTAGACCATTTATAGGCACTTATGAATTGTCAGGAGTTAGGGTTGATTCCAGTCTGCCTTTTGGAATTTTGCAACCCAGCTACTGGGTAACATATCTCTGGTAAGATTGCCTGTCAGACTTATAAGTTTTCGTTAATAGTTGTTGGTTGCGGCAAGAAAAAGTACATTATAATATTCTGTTATTAATAAGTAAGATTTTTTTTACCAAACTGCGCATTAATCTGAAATTCAAAATCGGTTCAGTGGAAGCTTAACAGAAAGACAAACACTTTGACTTTAATTAAACCATATGGACTCATGATTAGTTAGTAGCGAATTGTCTTTAGCCACAACGTTGAAATCAAAGTTGCTTCGTCTGTGAGACGCCTAAGAGAACAAACAAATCAATTAGAACTATTGTAAACTTTCACTACTATTCCTTATTGGCGGAACGAAATCAAAGAGTAGAAGTACTCTATGGGTTGTGTAATACCAGCGTTTTTGTTTAACAAATATTTGATATAGGTGATAACAAAAATACTTAGCGATAAACCGAATGTTGCTTATTCTAGTAAACTTTAAATAATGTTCAGATGTATTCGTCTGTAACAATTTATATGTTTACAATTTTATTTTTGTTTGGGTTTTCGTCTACCAAATAAAAACACAAATAAAAACACATAATTATTTTTACCATTATGAGTTTCGTACATAAAATTAAGTGAACGTGTATCTATCTACACAAATAACTTACAGTTCGAGGTATATACAGTATTAAATTAATAAATCTTTAAAAAATAATGACTAAATGCATATGAAAATGATATAAAGTAAACAATGAACTGTAGGGTCACTAAATGTCAACCGTGCGAAAACTCTTATCTTAAAAATCACACCAAAAAGCTCGAATAAAAGGGTATTAACAGAAATATTTCCGTCGGTATGTATGTCAACAAAAGTGAGTTTGGGCGCGCCTTCACGTAATAAATGTATTATTTTCCTTATTGCTTTAACACACCCAGATGTGACGACATTTAAAGATATTCTTGATAATTTCAGAGAAATAAGCAAATCTTGATAATTTTAAAGTGAGTATTTTAAACAGGCTATTTGCTGTCAGCAAAGTATGTAGGGCCGAAAGATATAAATGGTGAAAAAATCAATGGGCCCTGGAAGAAGCTACTTAAAATCATTAAGACCGATTATTTTAATTAAAGATATTATTTATTTTTAAAATTAAACAAAACTGCATTCGAAGATTTTTCACCCTGTATGCTTATAGGGACGTTTTCTTGCACACTTGCACTGTTTCTAATTATAAGTTTTTATCTATATTAACTGACGAAAGAAACTGACTGGTTCACAATATAAGGGTCTTATTAGTGTCAGCTGAGCATTTCGGATCGTAAAGTAAGTAGAGGAAAGTACAACCCGATTTATGGAAGTAGGGTTTTAGGAACAGAGTGTAAATTCCACATCCTCATTTTAAAGGCCGGATCCATCGACCAGACGGGTATTATACCTAGTGGGCTACAGTCCTACTGATCTTTTAATTTACCATCCAACTCTTAATGCGCGATGAAAATATCAGTTCACATATAACTCGACAGATTTCGCCAAAGAAATACCAACCTGAAGGGTAACTTTAAAAGGCTCCAAATCCCGTGCCCTCTCCTCCAATATCCTGATAGCTGGTAGGGCGAACTCCTCCCCGCGCAGCCCGCGCGACTCTTGCGCGCCTAGGAACCACACGTAGTATGACGCCTTCTTTATGTCTTTCTTCATGCGGAGCGCCATCTTGTGGGCTTATGTCATTGTTGGGGGACTGAAACAAAAGATAAAGGAATTTAAATTTTTGTTCGAAAAATCGGGTTTTTTTTATGGATCGCAGTATTTTTTTCGCATGAGTGGCAGCGTTATGTTTGACCAGAATTTGCCCAAGGCTTTGCTCGCGTTAGAAAGAGACAAGAAGTAGCCTATGTCACTCTCCGTTCCTTCAACTATGTCCACTTAAAAAATCGTCAATCCGGTGCTCCGTTTTGCCGTGAGAGATGGACAAACAGACAGACAGACACACACACACAAACACTTTCCTATTTATAATGTTAGTATGGATACGCCTCATAAATAAATCTCATTATCGTATACAAACACAAACAATTCTTACTGGTTTTTATCCAGATTGGAACCCACAACCTCATCTAACAATATCATAATCCGTACTAATATTATAAATGCGAAAGTAACTCTGTCTGTCTGTCTGTATCTTCTTCACGCCTAAACCACTTAACCAATTTGAATGAAATTAGGTACAGATATAGTCTGGGACCCGAGAAAGGACATATATGATAGTTTTCATCCCGGAAATCCCCCGGGAACGGAAACTATTATAGGTACCAAGCGGACGAAGTCGCGGGCAAAAGCTAGTAGTTTAATATAGATTAGACAATGTGTTGGGATAGGTTATTGGCAATTAATTTCAATATTTAATTCAACGAAATGTACTTAACTGAATGAAATATAATATTGTGTAAACAACACAATATTTCTAACATCTTTCAGTTCAAACAAAATAATTTAATTTGAAAAACTGCACGACGGAACGGTAATAAAAGTGGTTGTGCAAATGACCGCTGAACTGCGTGTCGAGGGTTCGATTTCCACGCGGAATAAATATGTTTTATGGCATAAACATAAACATTTATATCTTCTTGGAAATGCATCCACGGTATAGAAAGCACTTACGGTAGAAGATCGTTTAAAAATCTTATAATTTTATTCCCATTTAATCATTAAAACAAAACATTATTACTCAACAAAAAGAGGATTATGTATAAAAACCAACAAACCTATAATTTGCTTGTAGCCGTAAATTATAGTTTCATAACTGTCTGAGATTTTGACATAGATTTACAACGTTAATTAATTACATATCTAACCCAGAAGCAATTCAAAATTGCATAAACAAGTGCATCAACCATTTTTAACGAATCATTTAGCTGCACTACCTTTTTGAGTTGAAATGTTGCATGTTGGTTTGTTCTGATGACATTGCATTTATTTTGGCATCTTTAAATTTAAAAGCTAAGGTTGTCTTCATAATTATGTCAATGATTTTGATGTAAAAGCTGTCTTTTATAATGTCAACATTACTTCTTTAATTAGCTTTTGCTTATGACTGGTATCTATACCTTATAATTTACGGACACAGACAAAATAGCAGTGAAAAATAAAAAATAAAGAAATACTATAAGTATCCTTATTCAAATCTAAATCTACAACTTTGTCATAATTTTTTTTGGTTAGTGGAATTCATCAAATGACTTCTTCCGTCCTGGGCGGGGCGGGAGGGCGTGTCAGACTTTTACTGACTAAAACCCACTCATGTTCCTTCGGTTGCCCTTCATGTTCCGGGGTCACGGTAACTATTATAACTATTTCGTAACCTTGGAACCTTGTCATATTTTTTATCGATTAGTTCAGTGGTTTTACAGGGATGTTTTAGAGAGGCGATAAACATACCTACAAATAAACTTTCAGATTGACAATACATGAGTATTTATTTTATTTGAATGGAATGTGTAACCTGCTTATAATTCAGCTCAAGTACCAAGAGTTGCCTTAGAGATAATGCTCGTAAATGATCCGTTAGCTCCTTCAAATTCTTACATAATTTAGGTTCCTTGTTAGATGCATACAAACATGTTTTTAGATTTTTTTTCTTCAAGGTATTCTTTGTTATACCATTATATTTCCAGATTTCAATAATCTTTAAATTTTAAATAAAGAGTACACTCACGGAGTGATCTCAAAAAAATGTTTCTGTTCTGAAAAAGACCTTAGAAGGTAATGGAAATAACTAATATAAAAACTATTTCATAAATACATCTTTCGGAAGTCTGTTGTCATGTGAAAGGACAGACCGAACCAAACTTGTCTACTTCTGGAATCAATTTATTTTTCTTAATGAGTTTTTATAGTTAAAATTTATTTTTAAAGTTTTTATAGTTAGCCCAGTTTAACGATAGTTATTTAGAAACATTATCTTAAATAAATATAATCTATACCAAATAACCAATTTAAATTCCACTCATGTATTTCAGATTGGCCCGTTTTAACAACAAGCGTGAAATTTTGGCATTCAAAACGCGTGGTTATTAGCATTCGACGATCGAATACAAAGCTCGACGCTTGGCAGATTCTACGATAATATTTTGTGAACACAACATGTTACTTAATAACCCCGTTGTTTAGGTTTAACCTTTTTATAGTGGTACTAAATAGTGATATTTAGTGGTTAGGTATGTTAAGTGATATGAAGGTAAGGCCCTTCATCTACTGTTTCGTAATAACAGTCAGCAACTAACAAATGAAGGTTAGCCTTAAGGAGTTAGTTAGTTCTTTAACATAAAAGAATTGCCCTTTAAGTTTTTGAACGGAAAATTTACGTGTCAAATTGCCAATGCTTTGATTGAGCCATCAGGAACCCCCATTATTAATATGCCAAAATAATCTTTGGTTTGAGCAACTGAATGTACTTCAGTTTAATTTATTCCTCTTTTAAGGGAAATTTTCAGGTAAAGCTGAATCAACTCTTTAACGTGTCGTCCGAGGGACGGGGAGCCACTTTATTGAGAAATTTCTTATGGAAAAAACCATTTACACTTAGCTCAGGAATAAATCCTGGGACTCCAAGCTCTACCTACAATCACGCTTTACTATCTATCTTACTTTATTTGCAATCATTTACACCCACAGGCAAGGTCATAATGACCTCAATTAACACTTCTCTATCATTAATTCATTACAAACACCCATAATCTGCAATAAAACAAAGATGGGCTATTTACCGTCTTAATAAAACTCAACAGGCCTAATATTTAAATTGCGATAACACCAAAACAGCGGCGAAAATCTAAATAAAAAATATCTCACGTTGGTTGGCCAACCGACCTTGGTTTCATTATAATTGGTTGCAAACAACCAACACGTTTGTAATGACATTAACTGGGTTGGGCAACCTGTAATTGTCTTTGCTTGAAAAATGTTGTGTCGTGGTTCCTCGGAGTTTGGGGATTGTCTATGGGCATATGGTGTGTGTTTTGCAACCAGTAAAACTTTTGCCAATTAATTTTACTCTTCATTTTTGCAGGTTTAATTTTTAAGGACATTAATGACTGATTTTGCGGTATCTGAGTGAATCATAGAACACAAGTGCAGTTATCATCAGATATCAGCGTCTGTAGCCTTTGATATCCAACAATATAAAAAAAATGCTTAATCCGTACTAATATAATTAACTCTATAACTCTGTCTGTCTGTCAGTCTGTCTTCACGCCTAAACCACTAAACCGATTTGAATGAAATTTGGTGCAGATATAGTCTGGGACCCGAGAAAGGACATAGGATAGTTTCCATCCCGGAAATCCCCCGGGAACGGGAACTATTTATGACGTGGACGAAGTCGCGGTCAAAAGCTAGTCAATAATATCATAGATAGCACGAACTTCTTTCCCACGCGAAAACAGATACAAAATCCTAACCAAAACATATTTCAATCTCCCAAAATCTAAACGAAATGTTTTCGCCCGGTCGACCAGAAACCGCAATGAAGCATCACAAAAACAAAATCAAATGTACATTACAGTTGAATTGTATTAGCGAAGCGCCGGTTTAAACACCGTTAGGTGGTGCATCGGTTTGAGTCGCGATTGACGAACTTTAAAGAGACCTTTCTTTTTAGTGCTTTTCATGTACAGATGCGAAGGTACGGTAGTCACAAGAGGGAACTATTATTCCACGCCGAAGAAGTCGCGGGCAAAAGCTAGTATTATAAATGCGAAAGTAACTCTGTCTGTCTGTCTCTTCTTCACGCGTAAACCACTGAACCGATTTGAACGAAATTTTCTACAGATATAGTCTGAGATCCGAGAAAGGACAATAGTTTTCATTTCGGAAATCCCCCGGGAACGGGAACTATTATTCCACGCGGACGAAGTCGCGGGCAAAAGCTAGTAGCTTATACATCGGAATAAGACATACCGCGGGGGACAGATAGCAAATTAATATTTTGAGACATCTCAAACACTGCTAATCTGATCCTCAAATTGGGCAGAGTCTGTACTATGTAAGTAACCAGACAACTCATTTTTTACTTGTATCAGGTGTAATACATACTTATTGTAAATAAACTTCACCCCGTGAAAGATCAAACAGGCATCTCACAAAGATTTGTCCTGAGTGGGAATCGAACCTGCGACCTTCAGTTTAGCAGTCAGTGGTTACTGTCCTGCCTAGAACAATAATGGTTGAACTTTAGTAAAATACCACGGCCTAAAATACTATTATGAAATTATCAGTTTTTAGACTTGACTTTAGCTGTAACCATAATTTGAAGTAATACAGTATTAGGGCTTATTTAGTACTATTGTTATTTCTGCAGCAAAGCAGCATTGCTATGTTCTGGTTTAAAGAGTACAGCTTCTGTTTTACAGGCGCAAGATAAATAATATTAATCTTCGTCTCTGGCATTGTTGCAGATGTGCAGTGTTGCAGATGTTTAAAGTAGATGCAAAAATAAATAAATAAATATCTTGGGATAATAACATACGGCCATCGGACCCAAAACTAAGCAGAGCTTGTACTGAGACAACTGGACAACTGATAAACATACTAATATAATTTATAAATACATTCATATTATAAATAACACCCAGACACAGAACAAACAATCATGCTCATCGCACAAAGTTTGTACAACCTCGGGTGGGAATCGAACCCACGACCTCCGGCTTAGCAGTCAGGGTCACTAACCACTAGGCCAAGAGGCTCGTCAAAATTGAAGCCCGCACCTTCACACTGAATAACTAGAGACCTCCAAGAGTTTTATGACTATCTGATCGACCAAGTTTTCCTGAAAACTGATAAAAAGCTCTGGTTAGGGTACTAGGTACTGTCATTCTCGCAAAGCTGACAAATTACTCGCGCAAGATAGAGACAGAAACAGATATAGCGAAGCCAAGGTGCGTGCTTAGTTTTTTCCCCCACTTCGACGGAACATTCTAATACATCAATCAATGCCAAGCTTTTCATATATTTACCGCTAAAACACACATATTAAAATATACCAGCCATCATACACCGTAATAATAGAAATAATTCCATCGAATTACTAACATCAAATTACTGTATCGAACGATGGACCGTTAAAATGCAGGTTAATTGTGCCGTCATTTGTTTTAAATTTGTTTGTTATTTGAATTCTGCCCCCTTACCATGACGTTTAAAGTAAGATTGTTTTATTCCTGTTCAGGAGTGTGCAAGTGACAGCGTTAGACACGTTGTCTAGCGCCGTCTCTTTCCCACTGAAAGTAATATCAAAGTAATACTGCTTATAAGGGCCTGTGGTACGCCCCCTGTACGAGATTCAGGAATTGGTCTTTCATGTTCATGTTCATTTATTCATAAAACATAAACTTACAGTTTACAAACCAAGCCGCTTATATCTATACTATAGGTGCTATTCATTTTAATTACATAATAAAATAAAATAATGTCATAAAAAAATACAATAATTATCACATGTGTGTCATTATTACATGTGTGTCTCTGTCTGTCTGTTTTATATGAGTTTTTTTTTGGGGAGTGGGAAATCTTCAAATGACTGCTCCCGTCCTGGGTGCGGCGGGAGGGGCGTATCAGACTTTTATTGACTAAAACCCACTCATGTCCCTTCGGTTGCCCTTTATGTTCCGGGGTCACGGTAACTATTAGAACAATTACGCAACCCCGCTTTGTCAGACTTTTGGATTTCTGACTACCCGTCAAGTTCGAACTACCGTCAACCGACAATAGGCGAGACGACGAAAAAGAAGTAATTAGTCCGTCATTGAGATTATTAAAAAATTTTGGACACGTGTTTTTTCTTTTTTCTCGTAAACGAAAAATGACGACGATACAGTGCGTTGAAGTACAATTTTTTGCATTTCGGTGGCGTCAAAAGCCCCCACTATGCCACACTACTCCAGAACTTTGTTGCTCTTTATCTTTGTATTTTTTTTATTATTTTGATAAAGCAAAAAATACGTGTACCGTATTTTTGGCGGATCTACAAGACGGACTAAACAGAATGCCATTTTTTTATGTTGTCGTCATCCCTATTACCAAAAATCTATGAATCAGAAGTTTTTCCTATACATGATATAACTTACAATATGTTGAATTTTAACTAACTTCATACCTTTAACCAAAATCAGTTCAGTAATTCAGCCGAGAAAGTATGACAAAGAGACAAACTTACTTTCACATTTATATATTAGTATGTAGCTTCACAATGTTTGATGATAATTACATTTCACAACGTGTTTAAGTTAATAGCTTATTAAAGCGTTGCGTTGGCGTTATAACGACAAACTGTTATTTTCAACCTACACCGTTTTGGTAATTGAGCTCTGAGTAATAATAGCTAGACTAAAACCTTTGCGAATACGATAGAAATAGCTTTAACTGTTATTACGTTAATAATACAGATTATGATACATGAATACAGAAAAAATCTTACTTGTGTCAATGTCAATTATGTACGTTTGTAAAGTTTTGGTGACTAAACTGCTTCACCAATTCTGATTAGTTTTGGTATGAAATAAACGTAAAGATAGAACAGTAAAACCAAGATTTGCACCAATAAAGTCGCTAAGAAAATCTCATATCTAAAAAGAATCTAATAAAAATTGAAGTTAAAAATAAAAAAATGGCTTACGAATTAAAAGAAATCAAACAAGAATGGTTTTAGTGAAAACTTAATCAACTGTGATTAACTTTTCACTAAAATACAACTAAAAACACTAATACCTTCTTTTGTTTCCGTGACCGTTGGCCGCCATCTTGGATTTGTTACGTCACAGCCCTGTGTTGTGTAATTAGTCGATTATAGAAGAGTTTTGATACTTTCTCACTATCTCGATCGGAAATGCCTTGGGGGTATCACGTTGTACATTATCTTGGTTAATTTATGTTAAGTACATATTACATTGGTACGCCCCTGCGGGCTTAAGGTCGTCGATTGAAGTATCAAATTGTTATAGTTTGACTTTAGTGACAAAGTTTTAAAATTAATACTATTGACGGTATTGTAAATTGATTTTAACAGTTGGCCATACTAAAAGTTTCTTGGTAAAACTCTTTGTTATGACTACATATATGATTTGTTTACGTGTTGTTTAATAACTAACTTGTATGGGTGTCATCATCTACTTAGCCTATTTCTTTACTATTTGGGGTCGACTACCAGTCTAGCCAAATGCTATTACAGTATTTTACATAGAACGGCTGCATGTCAGACCTCCACAACCTAGTTATTTATTTTGGAAACTCTGACTTCTGTCTCTCCGTAACAATTATCAAAGCTAAATTAAAGACAATCAGAACAACAGTTTTACGTGCTTATTGAAAGTACTCCATATTCCAAACTTTGGGTTACAACTGAGAAATATAACGAAGAAACCCAATAGCAAGTACACTTTCTTCGCAGTTATGGCATACTACAAACAAACATTATCAGCTATTATCTAAACGATATCACATATTTAGAACTTCGTTGCGCAATAGGAAATGCTCGTATTAACTAACACAGCATAAACCGCAGAATGTATTGACAATACTCTCACTTCAGTGGTGTGGAATTTACTATGATTAGCTTGTTTGCCAGTATCCTGAAGTGGTTATGGCGCCTGAGAGCAAGTACCAATGTGCCTTTATCAATCCATATAAATAATTAATAATCGTATTTAGAAAGTATATAAGTATGTATATCAGTTGTCTGATTACCATAACACAAGCTCTGCTTAGCTTGGGATCAGATGGCCGTGTTTGAGTTGTCCTAAGATATTTATTTATTTATTTATTATGTATTTTCTAAGTTTATCTTGGACATCTGACATCTCATGTCTCGGAAAGCATGTAAAGCTGTTCAACTTCAACTTTTATGTTTGTTATGGCAATCCACCGAATTTTCGGTGATTTCTGCCAATGTCCAGTTTGAAAATAATATTTCAGTTTAAATTACAATTGTACGGTTATTAAATTATAGTATGGAGATCATACACGTGTTCTTATAACCAAGAACACGAGATGACTCCAATGTAAAGCTGTTGTCCTGGGGTTCCAATCTGCTAATGCACTTTGACAGCATACAAAACGTTGATAGTTTTTGTATAGGAAATGTGCCAAAAGTTTGACGTTAAACGTCAAAAATCAATCATTGAACCACTATTGCAATAGCCGACTTGAGTTAACGATTGTCAATGATCTTTCACCGACCCAGGGAGGTCGGTGAAAGATCATTGACAATCGTTACGAGTAGTCAAAAGTCTATCATTCAGGTTAACCAAAGATTATCGTGTACCCTCTATCCGGGATGTCGTCTGATAGGCATACACGTAAAACACTGGTATTAAATTACATCTGGTTTATTTGGAGGTCAATCCTAACATAGCTAAAAATTGCTTAAGAGATTATGAAAACGTCTTTCACGGCAAAACTACTGAACCGATTTAAATGTTTGGTACACGTGTAGTCCATAGCCTAAGAAAGGACATAGAATAGTTTTTACCCTAAAAATGCTAGAACATTATCGAGCCATTGCTGAGCAAAGGTATCTTTTTAATAATGATATTCTTATTATATTGAGAGTTTATACCTCGGATCATAAATAACAAAACTAACTCCATTCACATGCCATACGACTCCTAATCAGTGCGTTTTCACCAGATAATTAAGACAAGACGTTACTGTGAACGACGTGACCGAGTTGCCTCGTTCGTTCTCATTCATTGTTCTATCATTGTCTGTGCTTTGAACGTGAATGCTTACGTATTGGTGTCATCTGCAGGAAATAGATATGGGAAGTGTTGCTGTCTTTCTCTAATATGTGATGGAGGACAGAGATGGTGATGGCGGTGCAGTGTTGTCCTAAATGTCAAAGTCAAAGTTGGTAATTTTTAGGATTCCGTACCAAAATGATACAAAAGGAAACTTTATAGTTGCACTGTATGTCTTTCTGTCTTTACTCGGGCTAGCGCAGATACCTAAGCTGTAATTTTACATGAGGACATTATTCATCATGTCAACATAATTGTAGAATCCGGGTTTTAATAAAAACTTAAACCGGGACTTTTCATAAAAACCGACCAAATGTCTACACACTCGGTTTTTTATTAAAAGTTTCTTAAACTACACAGGCATTTGAGAATGATATTTAAGAAATCAAAATTGTTATGCCTTGGTTTTTATACATATAATTAAAAACCTGAAAAAAATATAGTTTAAAACAAGCTTTTTTCATTTTAATGTTTTGGCTGGAGGTGCTAATACCTACGAAATACTAACATTATTTTAATCAATGGGTTTGTCTGTAGTAATCAGATGTATTCCTAGTAGATAATTCTATTTGTTTGATTATTTTCTTTACAAAAAACATAGAAAACACCCTAAAATTACAAAAGATTCTTTTCAATTAACGCACCGGTAAAAATATAAAACCAATTACCAAGATGGCCGCACTAAATGTCAGTACCGTTTACACTCCCTACAATTATCCGACATATTACTACTTTTTCTTTCTTTCCGACACGAGCGTGTAACTTAACTGTGTCAACGATTACACGTAACTAAAGCTTGTAAAGACCATCTCTGACGGTACTGGCATCACCGGTGTTATTGAAAAATTGAAGTTCGTTATTGCAACGCGCTATCTATATTCAATACTCTCAATATACATTAAACATTTAAAATACTAATAATACCAATAAAATAGCATAAGATATCTTTTAATTTGGAAAATATAGGAAAATTAGCGATTACACAGAGTACTGATTTTAATAAATAAAGTAATGGAATTATTAGCATAAAGTATTTTATTTAAAGATTAACATAGACTACTAAATAGTAACGAATAACCACAGACAGGGTTATAGCCGAGAATGTCGACCACAAAGCGACCACACACTATAGACCACAGAAACTTGGTTGACGCGGAGAGTATATTTTTGTAATATCTTCGTTTATTTTTCTTTTTTTTTTAACATATCCCAGAGTTATGACGACAACGTGTTTATTTGTGTACCTTACAAAAAGTGCCCTTAACTCCCAAGCACGACAATGCATCTTCAATCGGTGATTCAGGTGTCGTGTGATCATACCTTTACGCGTCAACTAATAATGTTAAAATTGCCCGTGCGCCGTTAGGTCTACAGTTACCGGTAACGGTGACGTAAGGCGACGGTCAACTTATTACTCAATTGTAAGACAATTAGAGCTGTAATTGCTTTGCAGTTTATTTTTATAATTGGGGATAATTTTATTTTAATTATGAGGTTTGTGGTGATTAATTATAAAGTCGTTTTGGTCATATCTATAGTGATATAATGTCGAATTTGCGTAAACAATGTGGTTATAAGTTGTTGTATGTTGTAAGTATTGCCGTGTTCAAGTATAAAGGGTACTGGTGTAATTACAGGCGTATGAAAGATAATCTACTAGTCACCCGCGGTTTCACCCGCGTTATGTTATGTTTTTGATTGCTGCTACGCTCCTGTGGTTCATAGCGTGATGTCGTGAAATCTATATGTTAATCTGATGCATAAGCTATATTACTGTCAAGTTTTATAAAAATCTGTTCAGTAGTATTTGCAAGAAACAGCAACAAACATTCATACATCTAATAATTATACATACAATGTAGAATCATCTTATTGATGACAGTAAAAAAATAGGCAAGTGGAGCTCCCATCCAACTAACGTGATTTTATTACCATTTTTGCCAGTATTGGTAGAGAACCCTCTGTGCGCGAGTCTTCCTCACACTTGGCCTGTTTCTTATACCATATGATGTAAGTGTAAAACTTATCTATTTGAATTTTATAATAGGTAATTTTTGCCCTCATCGATGTGCTAATAAAAAGGGGGTAACGCACTGTACAGGCACGACCTGTGACACAACAAACGCGAGCCAAAAAAAAAAAAACAAAAAACAACGCTTTGTGCGTGACGGCTCTGTGCGGCGTTGACGAAATATTACGTGTTTAAGTTCAACATTTTGTCATTAGTCTGTATTGAACAGTTTTTTTAATATTGTTATATCTTAATAAAACTATTTTTAAAACCTTTTAGGCATAGATACGTAAAACTTGCACAGCAGTTAAAATTAGGTACCTTTATGAAGTTTTATTTGACGGACCTGTTGGTCTAGTGGTGAGTGACCCTGACTGCTAAGCCGGAGGTTGTGGGTTCGATTCCCACCCAGGACAAACATTGTGCGATGAGCATGATTGTTGGTTCTGCGTCTGGGTGTTATTTATCTATAATATGTATGTATTTATAAATTATATAAGTATTTTTATCAGTTAGGACAAGCTCTGCTTAGTTTGGGATCAGAAGACCGCGTGCAAGTTGTCCCAGGATATTTATTACCATTTTATTATTTACTTTGGAATCTTTTTTTTTTAAGTCTCTACAATTATACAGTATCATCATTTTTGCAGACAGGATTTTAATTTACTCTACGTTATGGCCACTAGGTTGGCAATCGGAAGACGAGTATAAAAAGACTAATAACTGCATTAGTTCCTATTAAACTCTCTTTACTCTTATCGATTTAATTAAATATCGACCAATAAAGTGTAAAAAGCTGCTGCCAAGCTCAAATGGAACTGAGCTGGTCACATCTGTCGTGCCGGAGGAGCTCTGGACAAAAGTAACCACACAGTGGATTCCACATAGCGGTAAACGGCAACGCGGCAGGCCCAGGCGGAGATGGCGGGACAAACTTGACAGTCATCTTAAGGATTGGCCCGAAACCACTTCAGATAGGGATAAGTGGAAGGAGGAAGGGGAGGCCTTTGCCCTGCAGTGGGACATATACGGCTGTTAATAAATAAATATAAGTGTAAAATATTTCCTTCTTAAGTTTAAAAAGCTTCGCACCACCGCCACTTTCAACAAAGAGAAATATTTAAAACATTTAGCAACACAACCTCACGCTCACATTTGTATAATTCTACCAAAACATACCATTTCTATTCGAAGTCACGTACTGCGCTGGGCCAAACGTTAGCCAAGCCCTAGCGTAGTAGGTGTTTCGTCCACCGAGTTTCGCACGCTCTGGTCGAACATAATGAATTTGCTGTTTGAAAATGGTTGAAGTGCCTGACTGATTGACTGTTGATATATCAATGTACAGCCCAAACCGCTGGTCTCAGAGACATGAAACTTGACAAAAAAAAAACACACTTTACAAAGAACACATCTGTTCTTTGTAAAGAGGTAACCAGTAATAAAAGTTTTTTGGAAAATCCAACCCTAAGGGGTCCTGCCGGGGTTGCGGAATGTTTTTAATAGTCACCGTGACCCTGGAACATAAAGGGCAATCGAAGGAACATGAGTGGGTTTTAGTCAGTAAGAGTCTGACACGCCCTCCCGCCGCACCCAGGACGGGAGCAGTCATTGGATGATTTCCCACTCACCAAAAAAAAAAACCCTAAGGGGTAAAAATAGGGGGTAAAAGTATCGATATTCACGGGTTTAGCTAGTTATTAATATTTTCGAAGGGTGTTACGGAAGATGCTTTTTAAGCTAATTTAGTACGGTTTAAATAAAAAATCTTCTCATTTTCAACGTACGAATTAAATTAATTGGTTTTCTTTAACTTTATTTTGAGCAACAAGAATGAAAAAGGTTTTTAAAATAATATTTTTAAAGCATATATCGTTGCAAAACACCCCTAAAATATGAATAATAATGAAATTCTATTTCGACCAGAGCGGGCGAACTTCAGCGCTAACACCTACTAAGCCAACATTATATACCCACATCGAGTTTAACCGTGACTAACGAATAACAATAGGTTATTACGATTCGACGGAAGAGTATACTTTTACTTATAACTTTACTCAACATGTAGGAGTAATAGAAATGTGTGGTTCAAACCTTCGAACACACGTGATTTGAGACACAATAGAAAGACAATAGCAGCGCGACAGCCGGCTGTCGGTTGGACATCGAAAGGTTGAGGAGTTTAGCGGTCAGGGGCGCAAGCGTAGGAATAAAAAAATCATAACATCCCTTTGGCATTGGCGTGGTCGGGTTAAAATGGCCGCTGTGAATTTTCTTTTTATAAAAATCGGATATTTAAGACCAAACAAATTAGCAATTATCGTGAGGAAACCTGACTTAAAATGGCGGTCATTTTACGCCCTAGTTTTTCTTGTATGCTACCCACGAAAACGAGCTTAATTCTAGATTTTAATGTTTAACTGTGGAACGAAACGCTTAATGCCTTTACTAATAATCACTGTGTAAAGTTTTAGGAGACGAATGGGCTCTGACCCAATGAATAAAGCCTGTGTAACCATACATTTTACGCATTTGACGTATCCATACTAATATTATAAATGGGAAAGTGTGTCTGTCTGTCTGTTTGTCTTTCTTTCACGGCAAAACGGAGCGACGAATTGACGTGATTTTTTAAGTGGAGATAGTTGAAGGTATGGAGAGTAACATAGGCTACTTTTTGTCTCTTTCTAACGCGAGCGAAGCCGCGGGCAGAAGCTAGTAAACTATATAACTTTATGCAGCGATTAATTAGTAAAGCGCTTAGTCTTTTAGCCTTGTTATTAAAATTATAAGAACAGTTTTTTGCCCAGAAGTAGAAAATGAAAAGACTGGCATGATTTTTCTTTAAAAATGATCTTACTGTATAAATTGGAATTCATCTCATTCGAAAGCAAGAAAATAAAACATTCTAGAAAATGAAAATTTTTATTAGTCGTAATATTTCATCTTACATCTTCATTTAACAACAAAAGTCAATCAGAAATACAATAAAACGAAGCGTGTAATATGTGTATTATGATGATAATGAAAAATTAAATGCCACAGTATAGAACTGGCCAGTAATGCAAGTAATTGTGTTCCATATATTGTGATCGTGTTTTGTTTACTATGTGAGATGAGGCTATTGTATTATATCAAAAGTGTAATTGTAATCTAGATTTGTAGAATCAACGTTTATTATTTTTAATTTGTGTTAGTAAAAATTCGAAACAAGAAATATTGTTTGTCCGTCTTTGTATGCCAGCACTAATTACTACAATTTGTCAAATTTCTTTAATCGATTTTCAACTTTAACGCGACAGCTTTAGTTTCAAAATAAATTTTATGCATGAAATGTAAATAAATTAATATTTCCTGTTACATATGAATTTTGTCTATCACTTCTTTATAACTTACCGGCAGCAAATATCTTTAAAATCAGCCAAAACTGATAATATCATATATAATTACTGACCTAGTTTTTTATCATAGGAAATATCAGGTAAACAAATATTAGATATCACAAAATATTTCATTGAAATTGAAATTGAAATCGTTTATTTTGCAAGTAGGATCTTAAAATCACTTTTACATGTCATATTTTTTATGCTAGTTGGAGCCGGCATTTCCTAACTGGACTACCTCTGAGAAGAAACGCCGAAACAAACTCAGGGATCATCGTCTCTTTTAAAGTCCAGACAATTTCAATATTTTTGTGCAACAAACCATGCAGAATAACATTCAGGCTAGCCTTTTGAGGAAAGTGCCAGAAACAGTTTTGGTAAACCTGCCTCAAAAAGCATAGTGAGCTCAACTTTAATCAAAACACAAACCGATACCACATTACTGCTTGTAAAATCATGGGCTTACAAGTCGCCCGCCGAATAGTCATTTTGTGCATTCTAGATGACTTGTACACTTACAATATAGTATGTTTCATTAACAAAATATGTATATATTATAGACGGCTAAATAGTGCTTAGCAGAGCGAGCAGTTTAATCCCAACCTTTTTTGTCTTCTAAATAATCTGATATTTTATAGTACCCTTTTTTATAGAGTTTTGTTTTAATACAGTTTTTATATCTTTTGATAGGTAAATTTCGAATATCAATAGGAAGTTTATTGTAAAAGCGTATACATTGACCCATGAACGAGTTGCCTACTCTGTGGAGGCGAGTGTGATGTACAGCAAGATTGTGTTTGTTCCTGGTATTTACACTATGAATATCGGATTTTTTTTTAAAGTCTGATATATTTTTTTTTACATACATTAGGTTTTCAAATATATACTGTGAAGCTACAGTCAGAATGTTCACTTCTTTGAATTTTTCTCTAAGAGACTCTCTAGGACCAAGGTTGTAAATGGCTCGAACAGCCCTTTTTTGTAAAATAAAGATGGTATCGATGTCCGCACAGGTTCCCCAGAGAAGAATTCCATACGACATAAGACTATGAAAGTAACTGAAATAAACAATTCTGGCTGTATCCACATCAGTTATCTGTCGAATTTTTTTCACAGCGTATGCTGCTGAACTAAGCCTACCCGACAATCTTTCAATGTGTGGACCCCACTGCAACTTGGCATCAATAGTTAGTCCAAGAAAAACTGTCGATTCAACAGGGCTCAACTCTATTCCATTTAGTTGAACATTGGTACTAAGCTGCCTGACATTTGGCGTAGAAAATTTAATTAGTTTAGTTTTTTTTTCGTTTAAGAGAAGATTATTTACATTAAACCAATGAACAACTTTAGAGAGCGCATTGTTAATTTCGTTAAAATTTATTAATTGACGTTTGATTTTAAAAACGAGAGAAGTGTCATCTGCGAACAACACTATTCTATGATTGTCTCTTACGTGGAATGGTAGGTCGTTAATATAGATTAAAAACAAGAAAGGACCTAGAATTGAACCCTGCGGAACACCCATGGTAACCGCAGATCCAGCAGACCTCTTACCATTAACATCAACCCTCTGAATTCTATTACTCAGGTAAGAAGTCAGAAGGTCGAGAGCTCTGCCCCTCATACCATAGTGGTACAATTTCCTGATAAGTGTGTCATGGTGTACGCAGTCGAAGGCTTTGGATAAATCACAAAAAATACCAAGCGCATCTTGCGATTCCTCCCAAGCCTCGAATATGCTTTTCAGTAATTCCACGCCCGCATCCGTAGTTGAACGACCCTTAGTAAAACCATACTGTTTTAGGTGAAACAAATTATGTGAATCAAAATGTCTTAACATTTGTTTTAATATTAATTTTTCAAAAATTTCACTCAAAGTTGGTAATATGGAAATGGGCCGGAAATTTGTAGGATCAGTTGTACTACCAGATTTGAACAATGGAATCACTTTGCTAAGTTTCATCAAATCAGGAAATACACCGGATGTGATACAAGAGTTAAAAACAATAGCTAAAAAAGGTGATATAACATCAATTATTGAGGACATAGTAAACACAGACAATCCCCAAAGGTCAGCGGTTTTTTTTATATCGAGGTTCTTAAAAGATTCTATAATGTCTTTAGCAATAACAGTTTTAAATTCGAAGCGTATGTTACATTCCGGTACACATTCTGTGAGTATTGAGTAGGCAGAAATGGAGGAAGACGGCAAATCCTTAGTTGTTAACAAGGGAATATTTGTAAAGAAATTCTCAAACTCTGTAGCCACCTTCATGTCTGCCTTAACATCTTCATCATTAATTCTTAAATGGAAGTCACGGTTTTGTACTTTGGTTCTTCCAGTTTCAGAATTAATAATATTCCAAGTAGTTTTAATTTTATTTCCTGCAGATTTTATTTTATTTTTAATATGTATGGCTTTAGCTGAGGAGCAGGCTCTTTTGAAAATTTTTGAATAATTTTTGACATATTCAGTAAAACTAACATTGTGGTTATACGTTTTCTCATCATACAACTGAAATAATTTTTGCCTACTTTTATAAATACCTGGGGTTGCCCAGTCACTAAACATAACACGGTCACTAACAGGCAATTTTTTTTTTGTGAAAATCTTCATAAATTCACAATTTATTAGGTTAAATAATAATTTATATGCATGATCTGGGCTATTATGATATGGTAAGTTTGGTAGCTTTTCCATAAGGTTATTTTTAAATTGTCCAAGACGGCTATTGTTTACAGGAACAAAACTCACAAGTTTTCTTTGAGCTCTGACATTGCTATTCTGAGGGAAAGTCACCAACTGGCCACAGTGATCAGATTCTAACACATTTATAATTAAATGGTCGGAAGGTCTTAAGTTTGTAAAAATGTTGTCAATGCAGGTAGCACTTGTGGCAGTTATTCTAGTCGGCTCAAAGAATCTTGCATACAAATTATAGGACTTGAATAGGTGTATAAATTTATTTACAGCAGCTGATTTTTCAAGGATATTAATATTAAAGTCTCCACAGACAACAACTGTTTTGTTGCTATTACAAGTCTTTAATAAAACTTCTTCCATATATTTCTCAAAAATATCATAGGAAGCACATGGGGGCCTGTATACACTCATTACAATGAACTGCTCAAGCTCAATGCAAGCAATTTCAATAACTCGTTCAACAGAAAGGCTTACAATATCATTACGTTCTTTAAATTTAATATTATTACGAATTATTAGGGAGCCACCCCGTATCATATTTACTCTGCTGAATGAGCTGGCAACCTGGTGATTGTTAAAGCTGAACATGAACTGATGGGATTTTAACCAGTGTTCAGTAACACAAAGGATGTCAATGTAACTACAGTTCATGAACAGCTCCAATTCCAATTCTTTACTTAAAACACCCTGTATATTCTGATGAGCTATTTTCAAGCAATTATTATTATATTTATTTAAGATGCTACAATTTAAAGGGTGTAGTATTATATCTTGGCTTAAATTTTTGCCAGAGTTTAACTCTGTTGTCTCAATGTCAAAATCGGTATTTAAATAATTATTGCTAGAGGTTGACTCTATTGTCGTGAGTTGTAATTTAAATAACTTGGAACAAATTCCAAGTGCTGCTCATTACTAATAAGTGTATTACTTAATAACTGCTCAATAGAAGCAGTATAGTTAGCCAAACACTTGGCTGACTTATATAAACAATTTGATAGCGATTCTGCTATCTGTCCTTTAAAAAAATTACAAAGATAATAATTATCTTCGGTCATAAAATAATTTTGACTAATGAGTGCATTAGAGTCAATCCATTCAAATTTTTCATTATATAATGTCAAAGTTTGCAGTTTTAAATTATATTTATACCTAATGTTGTTTTCGGTCTGTGACAGGCCACTACAGTAAGGAAAGGCAAACAAGACAATTTTTTTTACATTTAACTCAGTTAGCAAATCAAAATACTTCTTTATCTTTAAGCTGTTTGCATTTCCCCTTCTCCCAATCAAAATTACAATAGTTGTAGTTGGACTGTACTTACTACTAATAACTTTTTCCATTATTTGACAATAACTGGCATCAGGCATGCAACAATTAATTATTTGATCATCAAGGTAATGTTGTATTCTATGGCTTATATTTTTACCCATTTCATCGCTGTACATAATTATTTGGTTTTTATTGTTTGTAATAGTATTATTTATCAATTGTTTTGTGCTTGATGTGGCGAGGGAAGTACTGCTGAGACCTTCAGACAACTCTACAGAATGAGCCACTGATGGTGGAGACTCATTAGAGACCGCTGACAGTGGACAGCATGGTGGACTATGTTCACAATCAGGTGTTAGATTGTTTGTTATTGAATTGAACATTCTCTCATTCTCACTACATAAATCCACCAAACTGTTCATTGCCAGTATATACTCTCCCATTTCCTTTTGAGAAATCTCATACTTAGATGTTATATTATGTAAGGAATCCTGTAAACGGAGAATCTCTGACTGTAAATGTTGTATTTCAGCCTCGTAATTGTTTTTAATTGTATTTATTAATAATTTATCCCCACTAATTTGTTCCTCTAATTTTTGGAAAGTTTTTAATGATTTATAAGTTTGAGAAAAATAGTTTTTATTATATTTAATTTTTTTCTGTGTCTTTTTAATAATTTTGTTAATTTTAATATATCTCTTTAACTTATTATGACTACAATTTTTTAGCTTTATTTGAGGGCTTGATCTAACACTATCATCACAAGTGAGATCTATAGTTTCAATATTGTTATTCAAGATTGAGTTGGCAGAATGCAACGGAGTCACACCAACCAGTTCATCAAACAGTGCATGAGTCTGCTCTGTCTGAAGTCTCCGGCTAGCACTCTCCATCTTGCTAATAGTATCCTGGGCTTCACTCAGCCTACATTTCAGCTCAGTGTTGCGTTTGATAGTGACATCAAACTCATTGCTACACTGGTCAAAGTTGTCCACAGTATGCTGAAGCTTGTCCCGTTCGGCAGTGATGGTACATAACTGATTATGCAATTCAGCTATCTCACTCTTGAGCTTTTTATTACTATTTAAAATATTCAGAATTTCCCTCTCATTGTCATCTTGTTCCCGCTTCAATTCCTCACACAAATCCTTATATTTTTTAAGTTCCACTAAGGCTAACTGCAGCTTAGATTCCTCCAAGCGTGCAGTAGCCCCTCTGGTCATGATTCTACTCATCCTTGACAGTGCTTGACAGGTTTTTCAAAGCAAAGAAAAAAAAGCAAGAACCTTGGTAGGCTGAGCAGGTAAGAAGGTAGGTAAGATGTTAACTTTGTGTAAGGAATTAGAAGAATAAAGTTATAGCAGTTGCGTTTTAATGTAAATAAAAAATGTTGTAATAAGATAAATAAATAAATAAATAATGATAATAGAATACTCACAGGAATTAACGATGACAATGCACTATTTACAATAAAATTTAAAATTTACGTTACGGTTTAACTTGGTTTGACAGCGAAACTTGGTCACAGTTTTCAAGTTCGGTTTTGAGGTTAAATACACTTTATTTACACAAGATAACACTGACTTTACAATTAGAATTTATTTTAGCGTATGAAATAGGTAATTAAAACATTAATAACAATAGATTTTAAATAAAATCGAAATAAAATATTAAGAGAAGTTTTGTTGACGTCTTGTCAACTGTGTTGCCACAGACCAAAAAAAAAAGGATTATGATTAGGATTATGATTATTATTTGATTCCGGTCAATAAACTGCTGTTGTTTTTTTTTGTTATTTGATACCAGACAAGTTACAATCTGTAGCTTCTGTCCGTTCAAGTCAAAGTAAAAAAAATCCTTTGGCACTCAAAAACACTAAAGCTTTCTATCAATTAAAGAAAATGCATAATCAGAGATTACCTCCTAAAACAGATTTTTTTTCTTTGTAATACTACGTGTATTTTTTGGTCTTGTAACCAACTCTGAAATTGCGAAAAAAATATCAGCTATTTCTAACGCATTTCTTTTGCGATTTCAGGATGGTTCCATAATGAAAGTTGTGTGTTTTTATGGGAAGTATCATCTCCTAGCGGGTTTTGCAAGACCAAATATACCTACACCTTGCATTTGCATACTCTTTGTCGCAACCATTGACTGACATTCATCTCACAGAGCAAAAACACAATGACATTCTCAACTTAACCTACTGAAGTACTGATGCGCAGTGAACTCTCAGTGTTGCGCATTCGTTTTTCAAACATTTAACGATAAAAGAAAGTCGGAAACAGCGCGCGATCAATTAATACGAACATGCATAACCACTGCAGTTTTTGTTATACACATTCTTGAAGAAACATGTTCTAGAACATTCTGCTGAATTATACACCGTTTAATAATTCATCATTCATTTTACGTGTGTTTAAGCGGATAATGATAGGGACTTTTTTAGTCGCTTGCGCATGATTTTATCTGATATTGAATTGATTGAGTTAGAATGAAACGCTTGTTAGGAGAGTTATGAATGTTAATGTCACACCAGTCAGCGAAACACGACGCCGACACTTCGTGTACATTAGTATTAAGTTTTTGTTTTTAAAAATACACACATCAAAAGTGTCTAGGGATATTTTAATTAAACCTAAATAACTAAAATTCTATTAACTTTTTGTTAAGACACCTACACTTTAAAATAAACCTTGTTTAATTGCCTATCTAATCTGATAATAAACTTTTAGATAAAGTAAAATTAAAAAAAAAATTAGAAGAAGAGGAAAAACTCAACAAAATTTCAATTTAACTTTATTTTTGAAATTTCAAAACCTAAACCACAAAACAATTTTTTTTTTTATAAAAATTGTTGAAAACTTAAAATTAATAATTCGTGGATCCACCTAAGACTCTCCTGACACATCTGGAGCGGTTCTGCATACTCAAAACAAGGGTGTCAATATCCTGTTGTGGAGTACTGTCCCAAATCCTGCTAAGATGCAAGAAAAGCTGGTTTTGATGCACAATATCAACAGGGAAATTCCTACGAGCTCTTCTCTGAAGCATATTCCAGGCATGCTCAATAGGATTTAAGTCAGGGGATTGTGCAGGCCGGTCTAAAGCTTGGATAACATGCTGTTGTAACCAACTTGTAACGATACGCGCCGTATGTGGACGGGCATTGTCGTGCATTAGCTGGAAATTTTGTCCCATTTGCTGTTTGTGGGGCAAGATTACAGGCTCTAGCACCTCATCTCGGTATTTTCGAGCAGTCATATTGCCTTGTATCCAAACGAGGTCCGTTCTACCGCCGAGACGAATTCCTGCCCAACCCATAATCGTGCCACCTTAATATGCATGAACTTGTTGTGGGTGCTGCAGTCGATTCCAACGTCCAGGTTTTCTCCAAACGCGTACTCTTCGCGAATCAGGATGAAATCCAAACCTAGATTCATCAGTGAAAAGCACAAGTGACCATTGAGAATGGTTCCAGTTTTCGTGTGCAATGGCCCATTGTAATCTTCTTCCTCGATTACCTCTTCTTAGTGCTGATACCCAAAATGGCCTACGAGCACGTAGATTGACTTCATGCAGTCGCCTTCTCAAAGTTTGACCGCTTACCAGCAAACCATACTCTCTCTGTAGCCTTTGAACCAATTGCATCGCCGCTGCATTTAGTTGACTTCGTGCAGCATTTACTATGAATCGGTCCTGTACATGTGTTGTAATGCGTTGAGGTCCTCGGTGCCGTTCCACCACTTCCTCCGTGACACGATAACATGACCAAAGCCTGGATATAACGCTCTGACTGGTCTTCATGGCTTCAGAAACGGCAATTATGGGACAGTATTCCACAACAGGATATTGACACCCTTGTTTTGAGTATGCAGAACCGCTGCAGATGTGTCAGGAGAGTCTTAGGTGGATCCACGGAATATTAATTTAAAGTTTTCAAGAATTTTTATAAATAAAATAGTTGTTTTGTTTAGGTTTTGATGTTTCAAAAATAAAGTTTAGATTGAAATTTTGTTTGAGTTTTTCCTCTTCTTCTAAGTTTTTTTAAATTTGACTTTATCTAAAAGTTTATTATCAGATTAAATAGTCTATTAAACAAGGTTTATTTTAATGTGTACATGTTTTAACAAAAAGTTAATAGAATTTTAGTAATTTAGGTTTAATTGAAATATCCCTAGACACTTTTGATGTGTGTATATGTATTAGTTTATTTGTTTAAGATTATTTTATGTATTTTATACTATGGGCCTCCGATGCCTGAAATAAAATGATTATTATTATTATTATTAATGTGGAAGGATGGAAGGGGGGAAATGCTGAAGAAAAGGAGGACGGATTAAATGAAGATTGATAAGAAGGAGAATGAACTGAGTGATGATTTACAGGAGAACTTTGAAGTGAGACGAAATGAATTTATTTAATTAGGTCAGGTCATCTGATCCCAAACTAAGCATAGCTTGTGCTATGGTAACCAGATAATGATATACGTACTTATATAATTTATAAATTCAAACATATTGTTTTAGATAAATTACACCCGGGCACAGAACAAACAATAATGCTCATCACACAAAGTTTGTGATATTTTTTTGAAGCATGCTTGATATATATATGTATGTTCTAGAAGTTTTTAGATTTGTTGTCTATGTTTATCTGTTGTTTGCCCAGGATAAACTTACTTAGGAGACTAGAATAATTACATACATTCCTCATTAACTTTCGTTCCGTTGCGATTAACACTCAATCCTTCGAACACACGTGATTTGAGACACAATAGAAAGACAATAGCAGCCCGACAGCCGGCTGTCGGTTGGTCGTTGAAAGGTTAAAGATCCCTAAAGGAAAAATAATACGCCATAAAAACCTATTAACGATCTTACTCTTGGCGTTAATGAGTACTTGATGACTTCGTAAGTATAATACTACACATTAGCCTGTTTGCCTCAATACTGGTAAGTAGGAACTAAAGTAAAACTTTTATTCAACAATAGGTAGGAAGTAGGGTTTGTAGTCAGGAAGTTGTGATACAGACGGATTCTGTGTAGATGTAGAGATTGCGAGAGAATTGTTTTTTATTTGAATGTTGTGTTAGTTTTGAAAAAATTGATAAAATAAATAATGAATAGTTAAACACAATACTAGAAAATGGCTGGACAGTTCGGGCTATTTTAAACCGACTTCAAAAAAAATAACTTAAAATTCGGAATTCGGTGGCAATGCAAAACAATAAACAGAACGGGAGCCATTGGCTTCTAAATTTTAAATTATTTTTTGTTTTTAAAGTCGGTTATTTAAAAAAAACTTTTTATTTAATTCAAATATTTGTAGATAAATACAAATTATTTAATTAAAAAATAGTCGGGTAATGTCTTTTGGAAAGAGGATCGGCATAATCTCATTATATATTCCATTCACCAACTATCATAGGAAGATACCATAATCAAATAACAGGAAGGTTTACATAATGTTCCAAAAATAATATCGCGTCACAAAACCGGTCAAGTTCGAGGCCGACTCGAATACTATGGGTTCCGTAACACAATTATTAAAACTAAGGAAAAACAACGGTCTCCCTAGTCTTTTTCCAACTATGATGGGGTCGGCTTACAGCCTAACCAGAATTAGCTGGATACCAGTGTTTATTAAATAATAAGAATAACATCAGCCTATTATCAAAACTTCTCTTTCTCTTCTCTTACAATTACAAGTGTAGGTTTCCTCAGTGCTTTTGTTCTTTCACCAATGTCTTCTCAAAATCACTTTTAACTTACATTATTATGATGCCATAACCCTTGATAATAAACCTAATGATGATTTCCATTTCATTATAAAAATTCTCAAGCTTGCTCAAATTTTGACTCAGGCTTACTACTAACCCTTTAACAGATGGGCTGACAAACAGACAGACAGTCTTTATCAAGACCCATTGACCCTTTTGGGCAAGGAACTCTAAAATGATTGGCAAATCATTCCTATCATAAACTTACGAAACATGTCACGATCATCTTACAAAAGAACTAACTATTATTAATAACTCAAAATAACGATATTATATAATCTAATAGTATGGCTCATTTTATAGACAGCTGTCATGGCGGCACTTCCGGTGACGAAAGCGTGACGTCACTTCCAAGCTTTCGTTTTAAAAGCTTTGATTCGTTCGTGAGTTGACTTTCGTTCTTGATATTCAAGTATTGGGAAAATTCCATATAAGTCTCTTCTACATAATATTTTTTATATTTATATAATATACTACATAATATAAAGAATGATAAAGTTTATTTTGGATATCATAGATAAAACGTGCCTCGTAAAGCTGTTGGTCCCGGTTGTCATAGGTGAAACTTTAAGAGTCGTTAAGGGTACTCAGAAACCTAAAAGTACCGTGTCGCTCAGTGAATGGGTTGTGTAGATCTGATAGGCAGTCGCTTCACGTAAAACCCTGGTATCCAGCTAAATCCAGTTAGGCTGGAAGCCGACCCCGACATACTTGGGAAAATGCTGATGATGATATTATATAATTAAAAGAAGACGTTTTGATGGCAATCAACGCTCAGCTAAAATTTCTGAAGCTCAGTACTTTCTTTAAATATGATGTCCTCTGCAATTAGGTTCACTAAATCCGTATTTAATATTATAAATGCGAAAGTAACTCTGTCTGCCTGTCCGTCTCTTCTTCACGCCTAAACCACGGAACCGATTTGAATAAAATTTAGTACAGATTTAGTCTGAGACCCGAGGAAGGACATAGGATAGTTTACATCCCGGAAATCTCCCGGGAACGGGAACTGTTATCTGTTATTCCACGCGAACGAAGTCGCGGGCAAAAGCTAGTATTATATAACTTTCATATTTACCTTTCAATATATAATATGGGTGTCCTAGTGGATCTGTAACAAGAAATAAATAAACCATTAGTTTTAATGCTTGTTTATAAATTAAAGTGTATGTGTGACAAAATTGAGTCATGACCCATTTCGACGACAAATCGTTTGAAGCTGTCAAAATAATAAGACTAGACGTGTGACGTTTTTAATACAAGTTTACGCAATTTTCGACCTAATTGTATTCGAATGTCTGTAGGAAAATAAGCTTATGGTGGGTCATGATTCCATTTGGTCGATTGTACGTCCTTTATAAGAACTGTTTATTATCTGTAAGTGTAGTAATAAACTTTCATAGACTATTTAATTATATGGTGTGTACTTGTAAAGCTAGTTTTCTAGTTTATGTTATAAACTAGTTGTCCGCGTCTTTATTGCTGCGCTCCTAGTTCTCATAAATCTAATATTATAAAAAAAATTGTCCTATCCAGGTAAATAAATAAGTTGTGTGGTAGGTTAAGTTAGTTGAATATAGGAAAGTAATTTTAGTTTGTTTGTAATAAGTTTTACATAATATTAAAATTAGTATGTAAGGTTTCTTTGTATTGTCTTGTGTTTGTACTGTATTTCTTTGTATTGTCACTACACTATTGTATTAGGAAACTCCTGTGATAATAGTTGTATGTTGGTAAATAAATAAATAAAAATAAATAAATGAATTTTGGTTGTTTTACTTTTTTTATTAGTTTACTATATATTTACCTAAAAATTACAACGCATTTTAGGTAAAGCTACTTACATTATTACTAAAAATCGTAACCTTATCATTGATGACCATAATGATTCGCTTATATAGTGGTTTTCTTGCCTCTCAAACAAAGTAATGATTAATTTAGTACTTTAATACACAAGCCCTACCTTAAGATTAACCTAAAATTGGATTGTATTACAAAATTTTACATTTAACACTTATCAATTCCGATTAAAATTCAATTTAGTTCGACATTAGACAGCGCCTACTAAGTGGTTTTATCGCGGGGTCGATGACCGCTGATAACACAGTATTAGCATACGAACATACATGCCATAGTACAAGCCGTTAAAGAAAATCCGCTTAGGGTTTTTTTCAAAGTTTATTACTACTTTAAGTTTTTATCCGTGAAATAACATTGAGAGTATATCGCTTTATAAAAGTCTAAATTGGAAATAAATTCACAATATTGCAAAATAATAAATAGAAGTAATGCTGCCGACTTTTGAAATTAAAGGTATTTTTCTCTTCATTTTTTAAAGTCTACGATCTTAGCAAGTTTGTATGGGACTATTTCCAGAGAGTATTCTTTGAAATAAATAATCAAATCGATGCACAATTCGCAACAAAATCGCGTAAAAAAAATACACAAAAAAAAACATACAATTGAAAGATTGAGATTGAAATTCGCTATTGTCATCAGTTTTTTATGTCTTCTATTTATAGCCTTTCTTCGTGGCTACGAGTGCGGTAGTCGACCCCAACCACAAGTTAACGTGCACAAAAAGATTCATATCTATGTGTTCACAGTTTATTAAATAAATGTACAATATTTATATATAATGGTAGTGCTAGGCGCTAACAAGTCGGAGAAGTGTAGGTTTTTCATAATTAATAAGACATCGTCACAAAAACTTATAGGTAAAAAGGGAAAAATAATAACATATGTGCCTGCTTTTTAAGTATTTAATTCAGTCTAACCAACGGTGTGTGTTGTCAAGTAACTGGGCTATTAAGGTCTCATAGCAGTCGCTCCATGTAAAACAAGAAAAATACATACACATAACACACTTATTCAGGTGATTCCGATTAGGCTGGAAGCTAATCCTGAAGGACATTGTTGGGTTCTCCCAACAAGCTGATGGCTAGAGAGATGATGAGCGCTGTTTATGTCCAATAAAATCAGCTGTAAAGCCATTTTAAGGCATCTATAGACTAAGACAGTAATTGATCATGACGATGAAATTAATGAATAGTAATATTGTCACGACATTTTGAAAAATGCTGTCTACATTTAATTCCGACGGGCCTGTTGGTGTAGTGGTTAGTGGCCCTGACTGCTAAGAAGGAGGTCGTGGGTTCGATTCCCACCCAGAACAAACTTTGTGTGATGAGCATGATTGTTTGTTCTGTGTCTGGGTGTAATTTATCTATAATATGTATGTATTTATAAATTATATACGTATGTATATCAATTGTCTGGTTACCATAACACAAGCTCTAAGCAGAGCTTAACTTGGGATCAGATGACCGTGTGTGAGTTGTCCCAGTATATTTATTTATTTATTTAATTTCTCACGAAATTACTTAAAAACAATCTCGATGGAATAGTCAATTTGTCAACTTGGCCGTCACTAATACAGTCGATTAGTTTAAATCGGTCGACTAATAATAATCCCATCACTACGTACCTATTATGAAGATTAGCCTTGCCTAAAAACGTTGCTCGAAGTTGAGAAATGATTAACCATAGACTTTCAACGTTGAGCGTATCTTAATTTTTTGCAATTTTTGTACTAGCATTGATACCTACCGGGTCCAATTGTATTTTCAAATCATTCAGGAAGGCATCAAAATCTACGAACACAAAATTACATCTAAATCGATATAACCATTAGGTGAAGCCTTGAAGTTAGGTGATAAAAACACGTGTATAAGTTTTTAAAAAGATAAAAATTCAATAACATAAAATGCATTTAGACATGTGATTTCAAGCTTCTTATTAATTGAACATAGTTCCACCATTCTCTTTAAACATAAATGAAGCATTACTCATATCAAAAATATCCATCCATGACTTAACAAAAATAGAGCATAACGATTAATACAATCTATTCAATCAAACATTCAACCCAGTCGATTTACAGCCGTATAATCTTCTTATCATAATCGACTAAGCCCCTAATTGCACATCTCTACTGCCTAAGGCGCTGAGAATCTTGTCTATGGCCAGTAAGGTCAATGCCCGAGCTTAGACCACTGATCTTCACACGTTGTTATTATTTTAGAATGTAATTAATTAGCTGTTATGGTTATACCTTTAGGGTGATGAATTATATGGGTGAACAGAGATGTAATTTTAATTGTTTGTGAAAATTCGAGTTTTACTGTCGACTGACGTGTTACTCATTCACGTAGCTGGCTATTGGTTTAACGCCTAGGTATTTTGAATTTCATTAATCTAGATACAGATTTGAAGAAAGAAGAAAATTCGTTCATTTCACACAGGCGATTGGGAAGACAGTAACTGATAGGCAAAAAAAAATATAGAAAATCGGGTTAAAAAATTTTGCAAGAAAATAAATAAATAATATTACAATGACCCCGATAGCTGTGTCACGAAAGCTTTGACAAATTATGTGTAGAGTCAATATGCAAATTTAGTAATACTTACAGATTTTTTTTTTTGTGAGTGGGAAATCATCAATTCACTGCTCCCGTCCTGAGTGCGGCGGGAGGGCGTGTAAAACCGGTTGTCTATTGTTTGCCCGAAGATTATATGCCATAAACATCATTTTCCCGAATTTCATTTACCCGAATTTCATTTGCCCGAATGTTTCATTTGCCCTAAAAGACATATGACATACTTTTAATTGCCCGAATTTTAGATACCATAAGATACGAATGCCATAAGTATTGTTTGCCATATTTTTATGTGCCATAATAATTGTTAGACATAATATTTAAATGGCATAATATTTAAATGGCATAACAAGTATTAGACAAATATTTAAGCCCCGTTATGGTTTTTTTTCTGTGCATGGTTGATGGTGGGCTAGGTCGACGGAGCCCCGCTTCGCGGGGCTCCTACTTTTGTGTGGTTTATAAAAAAATAACCACGAAGGGGATGGCGGGGTCTATTCGCTCGCTTCGCTCGCTCACACGACCCCGCCATCCCCTTCTAACCTAACCTGTCCGAGTCGGGGTGCCCTAAAGTCCCAATTGCATCCAATTTCTCTTGATATAAACAACCGTTACACACCCGATGTCGATGGCAAATTATGTTATGGCATATCATAATTATGGCATCTGATAATTAGGACATGTGATAATTAGGGCTTACAATGATTATGGCAAATGATGTTATGGCAAGTGACTTTATGGGAAACAATGATTCTGGCACGTGACTAATATGGCAAATGAGAGTAGGGCAAATGAGTATTATGTCGTATGATATTATGGCTGTTGACTATTATGGCAAATGATATTAGGGCAAATAAAATTCGGGTAAACGGCGGTATACCGTGTAAAACCCACTCATGTATATCACCAACATATAGGTATTTTATTAGGAAATGGCCAAGTACTCCTTAATTGCCCAAGCATTTACTGCACAACTTTAAAAATGCTGCTAGGTACTTTATGCAGACACATTTTACTAAGAAAAAATGGTGCAACTGCGAGTAGGTGTATAGGTACTTGCATCTTGCATTAAACTGCCTCAATTTGTGCGATGAATTGGCGCAAAAAAATTATATTAGTTGACACATCGGCGTCAAGTTGATTTGTACAATGATGAATGCTTGACTCCTTAAATGTATAGAAACAAGTTTTTTTGTTGGTAATCAATGCACATCCCAAATTAGTTAGAAATATAAAATGATGATATTTGCAGACCTATTATGACGTAGACGCAAGGATACAAGTTTATACTGTACTAGCTGTCCCCTGCGGTTGCACCCGCATTTTTCGTTACTGCTCCGCTCTCGTGGGTCGTAGCGTGATGGTATATAGCCTATAGCATTCCTCGATAAATGGGCTATCTAACACTGAAAGATTTTTTCAAATCGGACCAGTAGTTCTAGAGATTACCCCCCTACATACAAACTTACAAACCTACAAATTTTACCTCTTTATAATATTAGTATAAATGTATATGAAAATACGCGGGCGAAACCGCAAGTAACTGAATTAAGATCTACTAAAAACCTTAGAAGTGTCTTAAAGTAAATTTCACAAAAACAAACCCTGAAACCATCTACATAAAAATCAAAATCAAAAATGATTACGTAAAAAGTCAGACACGGTTACAGGTATCTGTGAAAGCACAACACTACTACCATTGAAGCAACTATCGTACAACAGTTACACTAATTTAACATCCAATGCTGGTTTGTAATGCACATGTAGCTTTTAAAGCTGACGAAACTAGACATGGATGGTGAATTAAGCAAAGATTACGTAGAGAACGAAGCGAAAGTTTCGACCACTTCGTTGTTTTTATTATTCACTGAAATACGTTTATGGATATTCGGGTCAGAGTATTTTAGGTGATATTGATAACAGGTATTCTGAGGTGAAAGTACCTAATCTAGAGTATTTATTGCTGTAACCTTATCAGACAATTTAGTGATATTTTGTTTATAGAGAATCTTTTAAAAAAATGAATATTATAATGTAACTCGCTTTTTCTACAGTGTCATTATAATTACATCATCTGACATTGGATTACTTACAATTAGTGACACACGAAGTTGGTAAAACTAGGTGAGGTTTTCGAAAACTATAATTATAATTAAAATGTTCCTTGACCTTTCAAATATTTAAAAATATCACAACACTCGGTAGTTTATACTGATATTTATTATTTATTCATTTATAAAACTATTTTTACATCGTGTCATGTTATGGTTATGTCTTTCAGTTCTTTATACATTCACTGCTAAACAACTAAACTGCTTCTGATTAAAATTGGTATGAACTATGATTTTTTTCTTAACTCGACTAAACTAGACACGTGTAACAAACGTATACGTCCAAATTAACAAATATTAATGCCCAAAAATATCTAGGCAACTTTTTATCCAATTTCAACGCGTACTAAGAAACTAGTCTAAAAATAATAATGTACAAAAAAATGTGTCAATTCATTGGTTGCACGCACGTTCGTGGAATAATTTTACCGAATTTCACGTAAAGTTAAATGCACGACATAACCTTATCTAATTCAAGGTTTTCTTTTGACACTTCCTTATAAGACGCCAGCACTTTAATCCATTTTTAGCTTCAAGTAAAAATGGTAAACTGGCTGACTGACTGTTGATATATCACCGCACAGCCCAAAAAGAACACACCCTGCATTTTTCATGTCTCCAGGACCAGCGCCTAGAGACATGAAAAATGCAGGGTGTTTTCTTTGTGAAGAGTAGGTAGACACTAAGAAAAGATTTTTGAAAACTTACCACCTACCTTTTTCCGTTATTACTATTCAACCTTTTTTGCGTGAAAGAGTAACAAACACCCGTTCGCCCTTTTTTTTTAATGGGACAATCCCACCACACTATTCCCAACCACTGCAACTCCTGACAGCCAGAATCAACAGTGGAGTCCGCCAGAAAAGCGCCGAGCAATGAAGCTCGACGAGTCCCGGAGAAACGGTTCAACTGTCTTGGACCCCGCACCAAAATTAATCAGAGAAGAACAGCAGAGGAGTAAGAAAAGATATATTTTTCACTTCATTTCCACCCGTTTGTCCTCATAACTTTTGCAATAGTTTATAGTTTTAGTGAGATAGGATAGAAACCAAAACTGTCTATATCTTCAGTTCAGTACAAGTTTTCCAATTCCCATTAAGGAAATAGGCGTAAATATAACTGTCATTTGTCCGGCACTAGCTGTACCTAGGCGATGCTAGGCAGCTAGGCGACTAGGCAAGTACGGTCTGCAAAGTTAATAAGTATGCAGAACCGTTACATAATTAATGTTTTATTGAACACCAATGGATGTCTGAAAATGAATTAAAGAACGAATTATTTTCTACTTTAATAAAAATGTATGTAGAAAGAAAGTCTCTATTATAAACGGCCACCCCATATTGTCCAAACTGTCTGTCTGTCTCTTCTTAACGCCTAAACCACTGAACCGATTTGAATAAAATATGGTACTAATACAGTCTGGAACCCGAGAAAGGACATAGAATAGTTTTCATCCCGGAAATCTCTCGGGAACGGGAACTATTATGCCACGCGGACGAAGTCACGTGAAATAATAGACAGACAAACAGAGCTACTTTCGCATTTATAATATTAGTATGGATAATTAAATACCTGTTTCGTAGTAAACGAAATTCAGCAGCGGCCGCCTACAAAGCCCTTTTGCTGACAGTACCTAGGCATAAACTACTCAGCCTAGGACAGGAAAGTAACGGTGCTCAGAACTTAGTGCATGCGGCCACGGCGGCGTACTGTCTTGTTAGATTTTATGTGTTAATGCAGTGGAATTTAAGTGTGCATGTTTTATTTGGATTGTAATGCTCTTGTATGTGGTATGGTAAAATTAAATTAAAAAAAAACTAACTAGTTTATTTTTTTCAGGAATTTTATTATAATACCAGCGGTCCCCCGCAGTTTTACTTGCGTACTTCCCGTTCCTGTTTTTTTGTGATAGAAACTGTGTCCTTTGTCAGGCTTTGGACCTAATTTCATTTAAATCGGTTCAGTAGTTTAGGCGTAAAAGCCAAAAGACAGACAGACAGAGTTAATTTCGTATATATAATATGGTATTGTAGGTATGGTATGGTTATCATATTTTAGGCTCTCCCTAGTTTGGGATGAGATGACCGCGTATGAGTTGTCTCACGAGATTCAAAACAAATATCTATAGGCCATACAAATATTTTCCCCATGGAGTCAAACACGCTTCACATAGCATAGCAACATTAGCAACCAATCGCCCAACCATGGCGCCAACCGTGTCGCTAAATTCATTTTGAGCAAATTTTACTTAATAGCAGCTAGTTAAACATCTGCTAAAAAGATAAAATCAAGGTATTTAAAAATCCGAAAACTAGTATTATCTTTAAAGTTATGCTAATTAGTTATTTTATATAAATTATAATTAAATAATCGACTTCCCGTTTCCGTTTTGCCGTACTGCGAAGCTACTAAAGTATTTATTACTAGCTGTTCCTCGCGGTTTCACCCACGTTACGTTAGGTTTTTGGTTACTGAACCGCTCCCGTGGGACATAGCGTGATATTATATAGCCTATGTTACTCGTGGACAATGTAGCTTTCGAATGGTGAAAGATTTTTTTAAATCGGTCCAGTAGTTTTTGAGCCTATTCATTACAATCAAACAAACAAAGTTTTCCTCTTTATAATATTACTAGCTTTTGCCCGCGACTTCGTCCGCGTGGAATAATAGTTCCCGTTTCCGGGGGATTTCCGGCATGAAAACTATCCTATGTCCTTTCTCGGGTCCCAGACTATGTCTGTACCAAATTTCATTCAAAATTGGTTTAGTAGTTTAGGCGTGACGAAGAGACAGACAGACAGACAGACTGGCAGAGTTACTTTCGCATTTATAATATTAGTACGGATTAACTGTGGAACTATCTTGAGCGTACACAAAAAGATTATAGGGGTTGTATAAGCGCGAAAGAGCTACATTGACCATGGTAAAAGCATCCAAAACATATCCAATGGCGTTTTTTTTTGATGGATAGGAAATCATCAAATGACTTTTCCCGCCCCTGAAGAGGGAAGGAGGGTCAGACTTTTACTGACTAAAATCCAATAATGTCCCTTCGGTTACCCTTATATATTCCGGGGTCGCGGTAACTATTAGAAGCATCGACACGCCGCCGCCGTCGACACGGGTCTGGTCCTAGTCGGGCAGCGAGTTACCTACCGCTCGCCTTCCGCAGGCCCACGCCTCCAGTGGCCATCATCTTGCGACTCTCGACAACTAAGCCTGGGTCTCTGTCCGGGGCGTGAAGCTTGACGCTGCCTCACGCGCCCCACCGCTTTCGTCTCCAGCGTGTCTGCTTCGCAGGAGGCGACGGCTTCCTATTCAGTCTCGCCCCGAAGCATGGCCTGAACCAGCGCCGATCGCCTCTGCAAAGACACGGTGGTGGTTCGCCCAAGCAGGGTCCTCCACCGTATGCCACACCGTGTCACGCAGGCGTCCCTTCCGCCCGAATCCGACATAGGAACCTCCCGAAATGTCCGTGTGCGGTGAGGAGGATCATCATCTCCCTAGCCTTTTCCCAACTATGTTGGGGTTGGTTTACAGCCGAACCGGATTCAGCTGGATACCAGTGTTTTACGTGAAGCGTCTGCCTATCAGACCTCCACAACCCAGTAACTGGGTGACGATACCCTTTGGTTCGACTGGTCAGACTTTTTGACTTCTGAATACCCGTAGCGTCAAAGTTCTACGAATGACAACCGGGGCTTAACATGCTTTCCGAGGCACGGGATGTCCAGTGATGTCCAAGATAAACTATAGAAAGTACATATGAATTGAAAAAGTCACATTGGTACTTGCCCAGATTCGAACCCGTCACCTCTTACACGCGCCTTTATGACGACCCAGATGTGTTATTCTGATGTATAAGCTACGAATATCTTTCAAAGCCACGGCCAATATTCTTTATTGTACACCAATAGGACAAAACCAGTAAAGGACAATACAAACAAATATGCAACAGTACAATAGGCGGCCTTTTTTTCGCTAAAAAGCAGTTTCTATTACATACTATCATTTATATTGCTTGCTGTGGAGTAATTTTAAAACAGTGAATATCTTCAAAGGTGTATTTTGAAATTATAAATGACTTCCGCACAATGAAAATTACGCTAGGGGCATTTTGCGTTTTAGTTATTTTATTTTATCTCCGAAACTATATGACCAATTGACATACTGTAAATGGCAAATCTTATCTGTATGATGTCCTTGTGATACTGAAATAAATTATTGTCATAAGAATTAATATTTTGTTGCTGAAATAATCAACCAAACGTACGTATGCCGAAAAATCATTTTTTTAATGCAATAAAAGAAGTATAAAAGATAAAATATAAAAGATAGAGATATGGTATCGCGGACTTTTTTGTAGAAATAATTAAGACAAACCAAGTTGCCATACATTGTTTTAAATTTTAAGCAACTGTTTAGGCAGCGCACGCAAATAATTCAGTTTTATGAGGTAATTTTTTCCGACTTGCTAGACAAAAGTTGCGATAGCTCGGTTATTACACATGTTATAAAAATAATTTATAGCCTATAGCACTCAGGAATAATGTAGCTTTCTGCCAGTGAAAAAATTTTTGGAATTGGTTCATTAGTTCCAGAGATTACCCCAAACATACAAACTTACAAACTTACAAATTTTACCTCTTTATAATATTAGTATAGATGCCCTTACTAATAATCACTGTGTAAAGTTATGCAATGAATAAAGCCTGTGTAACCATACATTTTTTGGCGTATAAACCTGTCATAACTTTATGCAGCGTTTATTAGTAAGGCGTTTAGTATATATGAGCCGTAAATTTAACTGAACAAGGTGCATAATTGGTCAACAAAAACAAACTTGGTATGCTATTCACTTCGTATATTCAATCTAGTAAAGAATCTTCAGTCTATTAAAGAACATTTAATAACAAGCAATTATAAATGAAGCAATAGTTTTAAGGATGGCAAATCTTTAAATGACTTCTCCCGTCCTGAGCGGGGCGGGAGGGCGTGTCAGACTTTTACCATAACTATTTATTAATCTGTGCTTTTACTGACTAAAACCCGCCCTTGTTCCTTCGGCTGCTCTTTATGTTCCGGGGCCGCGGTAACTATTAGAACTATCCCGCAACCCCGGCAGGCAAATTAAGCAATCGTCGGGGTGTAAAAATGTTAGTATAGTGGTAGTATTAAAATATCAGTTGTGTGTTTACCATTGTACAAACTCTGCGTAGTTTGGAATCAAATGGCCATGTAAGTTGCCCCAAGATATTAATTTACTACTAGTTTTTGCCCACGACTTCGTCCGCGTGGATTAATAGTCCGTTCCCGGGGGATTTCCGGGATGAAAACTATCCTATATTCTTTTTTGGGTACCAGACTATATCAGTACCAATTTTGATTCAAATCGGTTCAGTGGTTTAGGCGTGAAGAAGACACAGACAGACAGAGTTACTTTCGCATTTATAAGGATTTATATTAGTACAGATTTATTAACGCATAAAGGTATTTTTTTCTTTTACTCCCATTTTGCGTATTAACTTTACTAAAGACCCAAAGGGGTTAGACAAAAATACTCCTAACAGCACAACCTCTAAAAACAATTGCCTGCTCAAAATCGCACCTTAGTTCTCTCTCGGTTACCTAACAACGAGTGCTTTGTCGAAGGTTGCTAAATAAAAAGGTGCGCACGTTTCGCTGTCAACGACCGGCGCCCGCGCACCGCACGACGCTACGCTCGAGTTTGTTACAGTGAGTGGGTAAATGGGATTTATTAGGTTTAGATTTTTATTATGTTACTAGCTGACCCGAGGGTGTCCTGTCTAAATTGTAGAGTTCGTCAAAGGCAAGATAATGGACGTAATTTTTTGCCGATTTCGACATCACGCAGTACAATTTTAAGAAAATCCTGCCACGGATTGCAGTGTACCCATACATATATTTTATAAAAGAAAATTCTGAAATTGATACAGCAGTCCACGAGCTTAGCTTAGCTACAGATTTTTTGCTTTTTAATATAAATATTAATAGATAACGCTGAAGAGTGAGGTTTTCCTTCAAGTTTCATGTCTCTAGGACTAGCGGTTTGGACTGTAGATGAATCAACAATCAGTCAGTCACTAATGCCATTATATAACAATAAATTAATAAATATCCTCGGACAACCCACAACCCACAATCTGTTGATGATAAATACACCCAGACACAGAACAAACAATCATGCTCATCACACAAAAGTTTGTCCTGGGTGGGAATCCAACCGACAACCTCCGGCTCAGCAGTCAGGGTCAATAACCATTAGACCAACAGGCCCGTCAAAACATCATTACATACATGTTATAATTATTGTCAGTTCATCACGTAAAAGGCCTACTGTTGCTACATGTATGTAATCTATCACTTTCAAATACTATCTATAAGTATTGGGTAACCCATTTTTTGTTTCGAAATAACTGAGTTAAAGATAAAGATGGAATGTAAGGAATTTCAGAATTTCTTTAAGATTTGTGACCGGAAAAGATAAGATACGTAATCCCTTCGTTCTTGTTGCAATTGAGTGTCGATGGTGTTTACATTTAGCATTTTCTTTGGTTAATTATGCAACTGTTGTGATTATGCTTACTAGCTTTTACAAGTTATTAGCAGCTTAATAATATTTTGTTGTAACCTACACTGAAAAAAATATTCGGTCCTATCACGAATTTTTGTTGATTTTACCAAACTTCTTAAGTTGGCGTTACCAAATTTATTTGGTAGATTACACCTATGTTTTGTTAATTTTTCAAAACATCTATTTTTTTATAAAAATTGTTGGAAACTTAAAATTAATAATCCGTGGATCCACCTAAGACTCTCCTGACACATCTGCAGCGGTTCTACAATTTCTCAAGTTGGCGTTATACCAAATTTATTTGGTAGATCCAAATAAATTTGGTAACGCCAACTTAAGAAGTTAAGTAAAATAAACAAAAATTCGTGATAGGACCGAATATTTTTTTCAGTGTATTATTTGTAATAAATCTGTAAGTCTTCTTATAAGCACTAAAATAAATGTTAAGTGAGGGATCTACGAGAAACGTCTTACCGCAATTCAATATTTTCATATTAACCTTCAAAAATCACTCTATTCATTGTTAGTAAAAATTGCAAGACAATCTAATTAATACTTTTACAGTTTATCTCGTGCAGACAGACCAACATGGCAATCACCTTCGGCTTGTTTTATAATATTAATTAATACTAGTGATAGTGATAAAGAAACATTATCTACAATCACTACACATTCTTCAAACAAAGAAAACAAAGAATGAGGAATTAATAATAGGATTTAAATTAGAATTTATTAAAATGTTGTCGACCTCGGCGGCGTAGCGACCAGCGATCACTGGTGACGCGTGTATTCAACTAGTATTAATTAGTTCTGTATTAATAATATAGGCTGGAATTGATATACTGTGTATCTTTTATTAGGTAAAAGTTGTAATAAATATGTACAAATTTTACTATTACAGGAATTGAAGGCCATGTAGTATTTTTTTCATAAAATATAACTTAACTAGGTAGAACGCAGAGACAGGAGGTTGATTGGCGACAAGAAGCTGGTGGCCCAACTGCAACCTAAAGTTGCCTGTCTGGCGGTGTTTTACAGATTGCACTTCGGTGAGTGTGCTCATGAGCTACACGAGCTCATTCCCCCGTCTCCGTTTTTCCACCGGACATCTAGACGTACGGCGGGATACCACCCTTTCTTGGTCGATATTCCTCGTATCCGCACGCAGCGTTTCTCGAATTCCTTTATTATGCGCACCGCAAAAGAATGGAATTCCCTGCCGGCGTCTGTGTTCCCAAATGCATATAACCCGGATGTATTCAAGAGACGGTGCATAGGCATCTTTTGGGTGAGCTCGCTCCATCGTAGGCCCCGTCTATGCCCTCGGGCTAGTCTGGGACCAAGAGCAAGCCCATATGTAATAAAAAAAAAAAAACTACTTTACGTTTTAGTTTACTTAGAATATGTTGTATATGCATAGTAGAGATCGCAATGAGTAAATGTATATTTTTGTGTAATGATTATTATATTTGAGTGGATTTATTTATTACGTACCTGCGTAATAAAGAATTTAAATTAGTACTAAATATACTACTGGATAAAAAAAACATTTTTACTCGTCATAATTTTTAGGGTTCCGTACCGAAAGGTTTAAACGGGACCCTATGTTACTAAGCCTCCGCTGTCTGTCTGTATGACAAATTCTTTTAAGGATTTACTTAAATTTGGATAGAGTAAGTAACATAGAGTAAATAGTATCTCTGAATGTACCATCATGAATGTTCTCCAACAAGGGGAAGATGTATAACCTAACCTAACTTAAATAAAATATAAAATACCAATTTACAGGATCGGCAAATATCCATACTAATATTATAAATGGGAAAGTGTGTCTGTCTGTCTGTCTGTCTGTCTGTCTGTCTGTCTGTTTGTCTTTCTTTCACGGCAAAACGGAGCTATGAATAGGCGAGATGACAAAAAAAAAGTAATTAGTCCGTCAGTTAGATAATCAAAAAATTTGGGACCCGTATTTTTTCTTTTTTCTCGTAAACAGAAAATGACGACAATACAGTGCGTTGAAGTTTCGTGAAACGTCACGCCTTTGTATAATTTTTACTCAGAAGTGACGTCACAAGCCCCCTCTCCGGAACTTTGATGCTCTTTATCTTTGTATTTTGTTATTAATTTGATCAAGCAAAAAATATGTGTCCAGTATTTTTGGACTGTCTAACAGACGGACTAAACAGAATGTCATTCTTTTGATGTAGTCATCATCCCTATTGACGTGATTTTTTGAGTGGAGATAGTTGAAGGGATGGAGAGTAACATAGGCTACTTTTTGTCTCTTTCTAACGCGAGCGAAGCCGCGGGCAAAAGCTAGTTGTGTAATATTCTGGTTTAACAAGCATCCATTGGCTTAACATGGGTCATTAGGAAACAAAGAAAAAAAAATACTCTCTATAATTGAACCATAAAAGGACAAATATACACTTTTTCATTACCAATTCAATTCTATCATCATAATTCAAAATTAGTTCCGACAAAACCACTGGAGCGCAAACGTAACGGGTCAATCAATCAATCCGTCAATCAACGATTCAAATAATTGATTGATTGATTGAACGTATCGCTATGAAGAGTGGCTTCGGCGTTTTGGAGATTGGAGTGATAGATATAATTTATTGCGAATGATAATCTTTGAATTTCATAATTATTAGGCCTAAAGACGCTCCATGCAGATTAGTATTCAGACGCAGCTGAACATCAGAGATGTTTTTCATAATTTACTTGAATAATTTTGTTATGATGTCTCATGGATGAGTCTCATGGAAAATTATTATTGTATTATTAATATTAATGCTTTAATTATTATTACGAATGACTTATTACATTTTTGTCCGACCTGGTAACCAAACGCAGAATAAGGTCAGCAGTCGTAAACACCTCGAGACTAACGGCACAGACAAAACAAAATAAGAACATAATATATCCGTAAATTCTCAAAATAAGACAAGATTTTTAAAAAATCCAACAGTTAAATAGTGGGTGACAACAGTTTACCTACAAAAAAAACAGGCTTCAGAATACAGTATTTTAATAGCATAACTATAAATAAATTAAATAGTTCAAAGATTGTAGGTTAAGATGACAGGTTATTAACCGACTTCAAAAAAAAGGAAGAGGTATATATGCTTGTTTTAGACAAGTTATTGTAAGTAACCGTTACGAATATGCAGTAGTGAATATATTAATATAGCAACGGTTATTGATGAGGTTATTGAAGTTAGTTATTGACTGGCACTTCGACTGCGTATTGACTTTAAAAAGGAACTACTCCTTGAAGAAAGTATAATAACAAAAAATAACTTCAATTTTAGCAGTTCGTTTCCATTCTGTTGGTATTTTACTTTGCAAAAGATTTCCAAAATTCGAGTAGGTATAGGTATTTTTGTTTTAAAATTTTAGTAAAATAGATTTTAATGTTTTACTTTTTTGTGACAAAATAATGAAAACGCGGATGAAACTGCGAGGGTAAAATATTAAAAAAGCTATTCTATATCCAATCAGTATATTCGAATATTTTTAAGATAGCATGATTTCCAGGCACTGAAATAGAGAAACCTGAAATAAATCTCGATTTTTACAGTCTCGTTTATCGATTAAATAATAATTTATTACAAAAATGTTAGATTGATTCGTTACATCTCGCTATGAACGAGTTGAAAAGTTTTTATTGGATACTAAACTTCAAGGAAAAACGCAACTGCATGCTTTGTTTGTTGACTAGACTTTCGTTGCGACTTCGCTTGTTTTTAATAATAAACCGTTTCTTTGAAATTAACGAAAAATCCAAAATCCTTAAAGTTTTTCTTCGCTAATATTATTTGAAAGTTTATTGTGAATGGAAAGCTGCTTGTTAATCTATAAACATACATATATATTTAAATTTATAAATAAATAAAATAATTCCTTAACCTTATATACAAATAGTCATAATACATTTATGTTAGTAAATAAACTTAAATAGAATGTATATGGTTACGTATGTATAAAATTTGTTACACAAATACGTATATTTATTCACATAAATGCAGTGTTATTTTTTTTTTTAATAACTGCCAATGAAATCCTTTCACCTCCCTGGGTTTACTTGTAGAGAATCCTTTAGGCATTTAGTTCACCTTTTACCTTTTCTGCATCCATACTTATATTATAAATGGGAAAGTGTGTCTGTCTGTATGTTTGTCTTTCTTTCACGGCAAGACGGAGCGACGGATTGACGTGATTTTTTCAAGTGGAGATAGTTAAAGGGATGGGGAGTAACATAGGCTACTTTTTGTCTCTTTCTAACGCGAGCGAAGCCGCGGGCAGAAGCTAGTAAAATATAATTAAATAAATAAAAAATCCTTTTCATATCTTTAGACCTTTTTGCGGTGATCAGGCATTCACATCTCAAAAGATTGATAGTCACCGATATCTCTGATTGATAAACTAATTACTTAATTAGCAATCAGCAGTGATTGCTAGCCCTGCTCTTACAATGCGTCACTCGCGACCTCAAGCGGGACGTGAGAGAAAATTACGTGTTGCCATTATCTTGCACTCAATGTTACTGTGTATTGAATATGTATGTATTGACAATGTCAGTACGTGTTGAAAGGTACAAGGGCCTATAGAAAAATATGTTTTAATGAATCACGATTTGTACTTTGGTACACGATTTTTTCAAAAAAAAATTGTGTATAGTTTAAAGTTCCAAAATACCTACGCATGAAGACGCAGTTAAAATAAGTATGTAATATTTATAATATTTTAGCATATGGATGCAAAACAACCGGCCACTCTTACTTAGCAAGTTATCGCTAAAATTTTTGAAGTGTTTTCACTAATATTGAAAAAAAAAACAAAAGATTCGTCTTGTTAAAGGTACTTGAGTATGTTTTATTACCTTAAACGCGAAAAATGTGTTTGGTAAAAAAGTATTAAACAGATTTTGATTATATTTTATAGTTATAAAGCCTTATTATAGTTATGATGGCTTAGTGAGAGGTTGTGGGTTCGAATCCGGGCAAGTACCAATATGACCTTTTCAATTCATATGTACCTACTTTCTAAAGTTTATCTTGAACATCACAGACATCGGTGAAGGAAAAAATTGTGAGGAAACCTGGACCTGTAGTCATACAAGTCCGAAATCGCCAATCCGCCTTGAGCAGACATGGTGATCAATGCTCGTGCCTTCTCAGTATGAGAAGAGGCCTTTGCCCTGCAGTGGGACAATTATAAGCTGGTATCAATCAATCAATAGTTATAAACCTGGTGTTTTAAAGAGCATACTATAGGACACCAGTTTTCAACCAAATCTATATCGCAAGGTTGAAAAAAACCCTTATTTTAAACAATGGGATATTTTACATAATAAACCAATAAATGTAAAACATAATTTCTATAAAAAATCTCCTAATTTAAGCCCTAAAAATCTGTTTCTCATTCAATTTACCGTAAAATTAAATTTTTCGACGCTTTAATCAATAAATAGCTAGACAATTCAGTTGTTTACTTAGTGACGTCATAAAGTGTTTTGCCATACAAAATCTAAGGGAGAATATTGTTTTGACAGCTCATAAAAAGTACGTCAATTAATGATGGTGTACAATACCGTATTGTTCTTTTTGTTTTTTATGTTTTTTTTTTTAGTTTAGAGCATTAATTTAACCCTGAAGAAGTTGAACAACCTAGTGTACCTACCTTAAATGCAACTTTGTCTGCACTAGCGATAACAGTCGCACAAAAAGCTAAGCTGCCAATAAACGTAGAAATATTCAAAGTAACAAGTGTAACAACCAACAGATTGTGCTTAATTCGCGACCATGAAGCCGCACTCAATGGTGTGATGCAACCGATGACGTCACGTCCGCCAAATTAACACCTTCGCCAAGTTGAGTACCGTTTAGACGCGAACTGTATTTGTATGGCTTGGCAGGGCCAAGAAACGCAGAAGATTTGTCGAAAATCTGATATCAGCGACTTGGAGTTTCAAAAGCCCACAAAAAATTAAAGTGATCTATATCTATCTATCTATCCATACTAATATTATAAATGGGAAAGTGTGTCTGTCTGTCTGTATGTTTGTCTTTCTTTCACGGCAAAACGGAGCGACGAATTGACGTGATTTTTCAAGTGGAGATAGTTGAAGGGATGGAGAGTAACATAGGCTACTTTTTGTCTCTTTTTAACGCGAGCGAAGCCGCGGGCAAAAGCTAGTATAATATATAAAAGGACAATAAAATTTATAGTGAACTAGCATGCACAAAAGATGGGATTTTTAACGTCTTTTAGACGCATTATAGCCTTTCGACTTGTAGCCGTTGCGTAGTTTTAAAGATCTAAGCATACATAGAAACAGCGTAAAACGTTTGTTTTATACTATACTATGTAGACATTTTGTCACAATATAGACCCTGTTTCGAAGATAAAGGGAATTTACAGACAGCCAGAGTAATCCAATAACGGTTCCATTTTCAAACGCCTCAAAAATCGCCCGACATAACCTTACCCTTGCGTCCTCAACCAACACTAGCTCAAAATACAAGTTTTGAACCGCATACAAGTTGTGTAAACTGCGCAACTAGCCGACAATGTCCACTAGTTGCCCTCCACCCAAGGCTAGCTCGACCGGTCGCATTCCTTGTGGCCATTTTGTTTTTTACACAGCCTACATGCTTACGGTACTGAGGGTTAGCAGTGCTACTAGATGCACTGATTAGGTTAGGCTGTGTCCTGGTAAAGAGGTTTTTATGTGGTGTGTTTTTTTATCTGTGCCGGATTGTTTTGTTCCTAATGTTGGCACAGAAAAAAAAGGCGTTGCAAAATAAAATTGAGTTTAGAATTGCAAAAATAAGACAACCCCACGGGCAACCAACACAATCTTTGAATAATTAAATGAATTATCAACCAATTATTGTTATTTTGTTACCATTATTATTTTGTTATAGACAGGCAGTTCAATGGGCATCCCAAACTTTGGTTAGGAATAAATTCAAAACATTTGGCGAAAAAAAGATAATATATAATAGACCTTTCTAAGGCCACAGACACAATTTTGTATGACAAATAACCATGTAAAACTTAAAATTACGATTTATATTTAAGGCTGCATTAATTTATCCCATTTTCAACTTTGAATAAACATTATTATTAGGTATATGTATATTTATGTTGGCCTCAAACTTATGCGCACCTGAGTGCATATAAACACAGACCGGCTAACTTATCAATAGATGTGACCTTGCGTGCTTTCGCCACCAGAGGTCAGGACTGGCGAAAGGCAGAAAATTACTAGTTAAGAACGGCTGTATGAGTTTCTCTATTCTGATCATTACTGGATGTATGTTGTTTTGTATGTTAGGGATGAGGGAATTTAATATTATATTTCCAATTCTATACTAAACTGAAAAGTTAGTTTATTTGGTTGAACGCGCTAACAGCAGGACTTACTGGACCGATTTGAAAAAATATTTTTGTGTTAAATAGGCTGTTTTCTGAAGGTTTTTGACTGTATGACACGTTACGGCCCACGGGAGCGGAATAACCAAAGTTGCGGGTGAAACTGCAGGGGACAGCTAGTTTGATTTATGTGACTGGTCTTAAATAAATAATATCCTTAGCGATTTCACCCAAGTTATGTCTTTAGTTACTGCTCCACTCCTGTAGATCATAGCGTGATGTTATGTGCCTTATGTGATATTCTAATCATCATCATCATCTCCCTAGCCTTTTCCCAACCGTGTTGGGGTCGGCTGCCAGCCTAACCGGATTCAGCTAGATACCGGTGTTTTACGTGGAGCGACTGCCTATCTGACCTCCACAACCCAGTAACTGGGGGACCCGATACTTCTTGGTTAGACTGGTCCGAGTTTCTGGCTAACCAGTAACGACTGCCAAAGTTCTACGAATGACAACCGGGACCAACGGCTTTACGTGCTTTCCGAGGCACGGGATGTCAGTGATGTCCAAGATAAACTTTAGAAAGTACATATGAATTGAAAAAGTAACATTGGTACTTGCCCGGATTCGAACCCACAACCTCTCACATCCATCACCATCACGACACTACTTAAGTTATATTACTATAAAGTTTCAACTCAATCTATTCAGTAGCTTTTGGGAGACAGTAACAAATATTCTATCCTCACTGACTTTCACAATTATGATGTTGGTAGGTTGTAGAATTTACCTATATTATGACTTGTTTTGACCTAAATGAGTTTACAGATTTCTAATGATGAATCACTAGGAATCATCTCGTGTTCTTGGTTATAAGAACACGTGTATGATCTCCATACTATAATTTAATAACCGTACAATTGTCATTCAAACTGAAATATTATTTTCAAACTGGACATTGGCAGAAATCACTGAAAATTCGGTGGATTGCCATAATAAATATAAAAGTTGAAGTTGCTGAATCACTACATAGTATTAAAAAAAAGTCGCTATCCTCTGTCTGTCCCTGTGTATGTATGATTAACTACGCAACGGATTTTGATGCGTTTTTTTTTAATTGATAGAGTGATCTTTAAGATAGGTTATAAATGCTTATTACAGTAGAGAAAAGCCGGGATTTTTAAAGATTTGTAACACCTGTGCGAAGCTGGGGCGAGTTGCTAGTTAATGATAAACAGTTTAATTTAATCTTACTGAGACTTAAATCAAACCAAGGGAGTAAGACGGTATCAGCAATTACTTCTAAATTCTAAATTTCTTATGTCAAATTATGCCAATTATTATAGGGACGAATTCAAAACAGAATGTACTGTAGGTAAGTGAAGAAACACCAAAATGTCAAAACATTGCATTAAAATTATTGTAACAGACACCTAATATCAAATCTTGCATTTACCAAGAAAACTTAAACATAAGACATTTATCGAGAATCCAGCTCGCAATATTCCTCAATAACAATTGCAGAATCGAGTAAGCAAATCGATTCACAACCAAGGACACCAAAACATCACGAACTTTACTTAAAACCGATGCAACCCGAATCGCACTTGATACCGATTACGCAACCGCTTATATCGATTTTCCGGAAGAATCGATTCTCTGTAATTGGCGACTCGATACCGTAAGTCGGCCAAGTGCTTGACAAATCGGACGATGCGATCGTTCCGTTTGGTTACAGGGAATTTGGAGCGAGCAAAGAATTTGCAGATTTGAAAATGTATATAAAGTAGTGTATATTATATTAATGACTGATTTTTAGTTTTGTATATTTTTGTATGTTTTCATGAATATAAATTATTTTTATTATAAGGCCAACCAAATCCTATTTTATATTATAAAATAGCTGACTCGGAAAATTTCGTACCTCTAACAGCCGATTCTTATTCTTGAGTTTTTATTTTGTTATTCGAATACTTATTTTGTTGTTCGGGATGGGTTGGTTTGGGTCAGCTAGATACCTAACGTCACACAATTGTTATCCCTTCCCGGAACCTCTATTAACACAATTTTTTTATATTATAGAATAGACTAAATGTAGGTAAGCTACAGGTAGCCCTTAATATTTAAAACTTAAACAAAAAAACTGCATCAAAATCTGTTACGCAGTTTCAAATATCTAAGCATACATAGAGACAGACAACGGAATGCAATTCTATTTTATACAATGTAGTGATGTGTGTTGATCAAGATCAAAATCTCATGTTTTAATCTTCATACAATTATAATCAAGTAAAAGGAAGATACTATACAATGACGTCACGATGAGCTCACGGTATTCCAAGGTGATTGTCTGACACTTACAACAAACATGGCGTTTAAATAAACAACTACTTTTTAATCGAGGTCTGAGTTTGTTTTTCAAGCAGTTTAAGACAAATATTATCTGATACTATAGTCTGTTTTTTAACAAACGAGTACCCAAAATTTTGTCTGCGTTTCTATTGGTTGGCTTCGCCTCGACTAATTTCCCATCTCTCTCTGTCAATACCGGAAATGTGAAAGAGACATACTCAGTACTCGTTTGTTAAAAAAATAGACAAGCTAAGGCCCGCAGTTTCACCCGAACTTTTCCTGGCCTCCATCGATAATGGTCTATCCAATACAAAAAGATTTATACATTCGAATCAACCTTTTTGAGATTAGCGCGTTTACAACCTTAATAATATAGCATATATAAGATAATACAAGAAGTAGCATACAGCTACATATAAATGACTTTGGTATACCTAGAAAACTACATAAAGGCACTAATACAATTTCGGTTTTCGGTCTAATTTGAAATTTCTAAGGGAAAAATCCATATTTTTCTTGATTTCCTTGTTGTTTAGCAAATTGGGAATTTTGTGTGTGTGTGAATTTTTAACTACTCTATATGTATATCAGCCAGTAGCCTCTTAATTACTACATACACAGTGCGATTCATAATGAAAACATAACACCATAAATAAAAGTAAAATATAAAGTTTAATTAAGTAAGTCTCACATTATTCTACTAATCTAATTAACGATGTGTGTAATAGCATTTCCCACGCTTCTTGACTACTAACTGAGCAAAAAGCCAATTGTTTACTGTATTTTATGGAAATTATAACTTTACTTTTTTAAGAAAATTAAGAGTTAAGAGTATTGTAATTTTTATTTATCACCATTTGAGGTGATGATTTTAAGACAACCTGTCATCATCTCCCTAGCCTTTTCCCAACTTGATTTGGGTCGGCTTCTAGCCTAACCGGATTTAGCTGGATAACAGTTTTTTACGTCAAGCGATGATACACTTTGAATAGACTGGTCAGTCTTTCTGGCATCTGACTACACGTAACGACTGTCAAAGTTCTATAAATGACAACCGGGACCAGTTTTCTGAGGCATGTCTGTGAAATCCAAGTTAAACTTCACAAAATTGGTAACTGCCCGAATTCTACCCCACAATCTCTTATCACCTTCTCATTTTCTACATTCTCATTTTACGACAACCTGTATAGTTAAGTAATTTAAATTGACTTGAATCGATCTCTATGTATGAATTTACTTGGATATTCCTTACAATATGAAACTACCTTTTGGAATGGGCGACTAGATTTAATTATTAAACTTGAAAACCTCGATTCAGAAAGTTTTTAAAATGATGAAATGGGAAAAACATGTGACCATGATTTTCCGAAATATTCAAGTCCAAAAAATCAAATTCTTCATTTTATAATACAAGTATAGATCAGTCAAAATACTCTATACCTACCCACTACCTCGTAAGTCGATTAAATAGTTCTTCTAATCCAGAATTCCAGACCCATTGGCCACAGATATACATCAATATTTTACACGGCCAACTGGCATCTGACCTCAAACATACGGTACTTTATTTTATAGCTTGTCTTTGTACCGTTCGGTTACTACTCGCCCTATAAGGACATCGCCGTAACGATATATTAGATGTTGACCAGGGGGCGTACCACAAGCACTTATAGCAGTATTACTTTGATATTACTTTTAGTGGGAAAGAGACGGCGCTAGACAACGTGTCTAACGCTGTCACTTGCACACTCCTGCAACAGATAATATATCTTGAAATGGAATGAGGAACAAAATATTTAAGACACATTGAAAAAAAGACACTTAATTTGTTAATTGTTTAAATAAAACACTTTTACACGTCAATATTTTGATTTGCCCATTTTAAAGCACACAGATTTAAATGGAACTCTCTAGACAGTGCTAGCATTAAAATTAGTCCGTAATCAATCGTTTCACTCATTTTAACGACCAAGCGGCAGCCGGCTGTCGGGCTGCTATTGTGTTTAAGATCACGTGTGTTCGAACGTTTAAAGTTACTAGCTATTTTATGAATGTCAATACCAATATTATGTTAAGTTATCGCTGAATAGCGTGAAAAAACCTTCATATTTAACCTTCTTACAGGTGTTACATTTTTTAAAACATGACCGACCTTTGTAGAGCAAAAACCTCTATGTCATGTGTAAACCGAAGGCTACGCTCGAGGCTGTGGTTGTCGTTCATCGATTTTCTTATTGGAAAATTGACTATACAAGCACAGTGTTCTTTCAGACTTTGGGAATGGACTCCTTAGTAACATAATGGTGCCCCGATTCTCTTGTGCACAAACTAATGTAAATTTAAGTTAAGTGCATCTTTCTCTTTCCTTTTAATTAAGAAAAGGACAGAAGATCAAATATTAGTTAAGTCCTGTCAAATTGGGTTATTCACCAACTGGACATAAGAGACCGGACACACGTGTGTCCAGTTGGTGAAACTCAAAATTAGTATCACTTATTATTTCGTCATCTGGACACGCCAAGATTTTCATTCGTGTCCACTTAGTGAAACTTAAATTATATCACTTTTAATGTTTTCGCCAACTGGACACATGTTCGCATTTTACCCGAATTCAAAATAAAGTACAGTCAAGCACATTAATGTTTCGTGTCAAACATCATCGGCCACTGAACGTCCCTACTGGGGAGTACGAAATATCATACGAACATTATTCCCACTATTTATGCTCTGCTGCCCAATAGAACAGTAGACACTTATAAAACATTATTTTGTTTAATTAAAAGCCAAATACCGGAGTGGCACCCAGAATCCATCACATGTGATTTTGAAAAGCCTCTTTTACAAGCTTTTCAACATGAATTTCCAAATATAAAAATTGTGGGGTGCTATACTCATTTCAAGAGATGTTTGTGGCGAAAAGCAGAAACGTTACACCTAACAAAGTCGAAATTGGGGAAATATCAAGTAAAGAGATGTTGTACTATCGCGGACTCTTCCGGTCGATCATGCTTAAGGCTAAAATCGCTTGCACCCGCCGACCGAACGTAAAACTAGCCCCGCCTTCTTACGTATACACACGTGTATAAATATCTACGTTACTAATGAATGGCAGCAATGTCGTATGTGTGCGCGTAAGTTGAAACACAGAATGAAGATCTTCATTCATTGTTTTTATATTCGTTAGCGCTGTGAGAGTCGGTATTATAACGAGAGTGTACGAGTTTTGACTTACATTGTTTATTTGATAAAGCAAAATATTGTAAGCGCACAATATTTAATAGAAACACTGTTCAAATTTACTATTTACATGCTAAAGTAACTTTCTGTTGATCTATAAGCAGCATTCACTGCTTAAACCATACCACTAGTTTATAAAAATTGATAATGTTACCATAAAATAAATACATCAAGCTATTATTTAAATGCATAATCCGATAGCGACTCTCGGCGAAGACAACGTATTGGGTTTTATTATATTGCGAGTTATATTTTGTAGTAGTAATAAAAAAAATATTTGAACACTATTATTTTTTATTTATTAATTTTTTTTTCGGATAAGCTGCTAGATTAATAAATTATGCTTACTTGAGCGTGATAAACAATAGATTTAATTATTTAACAATCCACATTTAAAGCTTAAAATTTTTATGTGAACTTAAATAATAATGTTAATATCTTGACTTGGTTTCACCGACAAGATTTATTGTTGCACAATAGAACAAAAGGATAAACCGTCTGGGAGCGGGTGCAGATTTTAAAGTAGCACAAAGGCATTTAATTGTGTATTGTCTATTAAAGAACTTTACACAACAAAACATTGTCGTGTCATCCTACCGCCACAGCTTGCTTTAGCAAAATATTTCTAAACCCGTATTTTTTTAAGCCGATACTGACAGTGCCCGGGAATCTCTAACCGCCTTATTACAAAACAAGGTTTTTCTCTAAACCAGGTTTAAACCATTGAGCTAGGTTTTGTATTTCGAATTTTGATCGTATCACAATAAGAATCAAATTACAAAACACGGCTCAATGGTTTAAACCTGGTTTAAAGAAAAACCTTGTTTTGTAATAAGGCGGTAAGAGTTTTATATACTTTTAACCTTGATTATTAAAAAAAAAATTCTTAATGCAATGCAAATTAAACTGACTTAGAACGTATAATCAGTATTAAAATCAGTATTCATAGACGGGCCTGCATGTGGGTGTGTGTGGTTTGGTAGTTAGTGGCTCTGGCTGCTAACCTCGAGGTCGTTCTGGTTCCCAACCAGTACAAACTTTGCGTGATGAGCATGATTGCTTGTTCTGTGCCTAGGTCATAAAGCAAATAGTCTTTGGCCTGGGTGTAATTTACGTATAATATGTATGTATTTTATATGTATGTATTATAAATGTTTATCACTTTTCTGGTTGCCATAGTAAAAGCTCTGCTTAGTTTGGGATTAGATGACCGTGCGTGTGTTGTCCAAGGATATTTTTTTATAAATATAAAATTCTCGTGCCACAATGTTAGTTTACCTTACTCCTCCGAAATGGCTTTACAGATCTTTTCCAAACTTTGTGAGCTTTTTCAGTAGGTATGAGAATCGGCTACTATATATATATTCATACCCCTACATTTTTAACTCGACTAACACTTTAGATCTTTATTTAAAACTCGGTTTTATTGCTTTGAAATAAGATTGCTTTTAGCTGGACGCTGGACTCGGCTTCGCTTGTGAGAAAACAATAGAATAAGCCTGTTTACAAAAATGTTCGCTTGTTATTTGTTCTTACCTCAGAAAATTGGCGCATCAGTATTAGGCCTTTTAAATGATTTTTTGTTACGAAGTGGTTTTCAATAAAATATGCGAATAATTATAAAACGAAATACAAAATCAACTTTGCTGGCTTTAAACAGTTTTTAGCGCAATTTATCTATTTAATATCAAAACATATTACTTAATTTAATCCACACTAATATTATAAATGGGAAAGTGAGTCTGTCTGTCTGTCAGTCTGTATGTTTGTCTTTCTATCACGGCAAAACGGAGCGACGAATTAACGTGATTTTTTAAGTGGAGATAGTTGAAGAGACGGAGAGAAAACATAGGCTACTTTTTGTTTCTTTTTAACGCGAGCAAAGCCGCGGGCAAAAGCTAGTAACATCATAATTCTCATAACTTGGACATTCTTAAAATTCTTATTGATTTGTCTTATAAGGTGTTACAGAAATATATTTGTAACCATCAACTACGTTATCAACATTTGGTAGCACTACATTAGTCTACGTTAACATAAAAAATCATACACTACTTATTTAAACAGGCTCTCCGTGGAAGTAAGTATCAAATCGAACAGGCGCGTGCGCAAGGCCATTTCCAAACTTGAATCTTAAGGTAGATGATCAAGAAAGCCCGCGAAATTCAAATTCACTTACGTATTTTTGCAATTTTCAGTCACAATGTTAGTTACGAAACGGTTTTACCGATTTTTACCAAATTTTATATCGGCAACTATATAAAAAATTTTTCATTCCCTTACATTTTTAAATCGGTTAAAACTGCGGGAGGCAGCTAGTTTATTTATATAATTAATTTTAACTTTGGAACATGAGAAAAGACTGTTAAAGTAAATAATGGTTTGTATTTTTTCGGGCTGTGTTTGTAAATAAAGTTTAAATGTATGCTAATATTATAAGCTAAAAAAATATGTAGTTATTTGCATTAATCTCTAATTATAGATTTTATGAATGCACTAAATTAAACATTAAGTGTAAGATAAATATTACATTACGAGCAATAAGATCGGCGCAAGTAACCAAAGGCACGGATAAAACTACGGTCAGCAAGTTAATGATGTCGTAATAGCGATGAAGATAAATAAAATCACATAGTGTTATTGTTCAAACCACATTATATTTTCACATCATTAACACGCATTGGGAAACCTAATTTTATCTTATCCTCTGTTAAAAAATATATATTACTAAAATCACTTTACAATTACTTTTATATACCTTATATTTATATTGAGTATTAGAAACAGTTTTTTTTGTATTTTTAACACAAAATGCTTATAAACGTTGTTAAGACTAGCTGGAGAAGCACTTTTGCATTTTTCTTAAAGAATTGCAATGTATTATATAAAAATCTACTAAATTGAATCCACTTGGTTTGAAAAGTAGTTCACTTTAGAGAAAGTACAGAAACTTTATCTGATGATTCGAAAACATGAAATAATAAGATTCAAATCATAATATGTGTAAAATAACATTAAGATAGCCAAACATGATTTTAAATAAAAAAAAAATAACAAGCAACACGTTATTCATCTTTCAAATTTTAGATCTTTATTCAAAACTCGGTTTTAATGCTTTGAAATAAGATTGCTTTTAGCTGGACTCTTTGGTTTCTCTGAACCGGCTTCGCTTTTGAGTGAGAGAACAATAGGATAAGCCTGTTTACAAAAATGTTAGCTTGTTATTTGTTCTTATCTCAGAAAATTAGCGCATCAGTGCATCAGTATTAGGCCTTTGAAATTATTCTTTGTTACGAAGTGGTTTTCAATAAAATATGCGAATAATATTATAAAACTCTAGTCTAAATCACTATTAAACAGAATTTCAAAACAAACAAAGAAAAACCAAATCCACTTAGCTGGCTTTAAACAGTTTTAAGCGCAATTTATCTATTAAATATCAAAACATATTACTTAAATTAATAACATCATAGTTCTGACAACTTGGACATTCCTAAATTTCTTATTGATTCGTCTTATAAGGTGTTACCTAAATATATTTGTAGCCATCAACTACGTTATCAAAATTTGGTAGCACTACATTAGTCTACGTCAACATAAAAAATCATACACTACTTATTTAAACAAGCTCTCCAAGTGTCAAATCTAACAGGTGCGTGCGCAAGGCCATTCCCAACTAACTTGAACCTTAAGGTAGATGATCAGCGCCAGGTGTACTGGTGGTCGCCGCAAATCGCGTCCCTACGCGAGGCGTGCGTGGCTGCGCGACGCCGGTACACCAGACACCGCAGGCTCCGTATCCGCCCTGTGGATGCGGATGCCATCGAGGCGGAGCTATATGAGGGGTACAGAGCTGCGAAGAAAGCCCTCCGACTGGAGGTAGTGCGGGCCAAATCTTCGGCCCGCCAGGAGATGCTGGGGACTCTGGACAGAGATCCGTGGGGGCGCCCCTACTTGGCGGTGCGGGGCAAGCTCCGCACCGCGGGCCCCCCCCTGACGCAGAGTCTCCGGCCTCAGATCGTGGAGGGCGTGGTGAGCGCTCTGTTCCCTTCGCGGGGGGAGTTCACTCCCCCGCTCATGGCTCCGCCACCGGCGGTGTCCGATGCGGACCGCGACGGCGACGACGACGACGTTCCAGAAGTGACCGAGGTAGAGCTGGGAGCGGCGGTGCTAAGGCTTAGGGCCAAGAACACCGCCCCAGGACCTGACGGCCTACCAGGAAAGGCCTGGGTCTTGGCCTTAGGGGCTCTCGGGCCTCGACTAAGGGGGCTCTTTAGCGCATGCATGGAGGAGGGCCAGTTCCCACTTCGTTGGAAGACCGGGAAGCTGGTCCTTATTCCGAAGCCGGGGCGTCCTGCGGACTCTCCGTCCGCGTACCGGCCCATCGTTTTGCTCGACGGGGCGGGCAAGCTCTTGGAGAGAGTAATTGCGAGCCGTCTCGTCGAGCGGCTGATGCGGGTGGGGCCGGATCTAGCGGACGGCCAGTTCGGCTTTCGCAGAGGACGCTCCACGGTGGACGCCATCATGCGCGTGCGGGCCCTCACGACAGGGGATGCGGTGGCACGGGGCAGGGTCGTCTTGGCGGTGTCTCTTGACATCGCCAACGCCTTCAATACCCTGCCTTGGGGGTGCATAGCGGCCGCATTACGGTATCACCGAATGCCGGCCTACCTCTGTCGTGTGGTCGAGGCCTACCTGACGGACAGAGCCGTCATCTACCCCGGTCACGAGGGAGTGTGGAGTCGACGAGGGATGTCGTGCGGTGTTCCACAGGGATCGGTCTTGGGGCCGCTCCTGTGGGACATCGGGTACGACTGGGTGCTGCGCGCCGACCTTCCCGAAGGCGTCAGCGTAGTGTGCTACGCTGACGACACGCTAGTCCTAGCGCAGGGAAGGTCGTTCCAGGCGGCGGCCGACTTAATGTAGAGTGGTGTTGCGACAGTCGTGGACAGGATCCGGCAACTGGGACTTGAGGTGGCCCTACACAAGTCCGAGGCCATGTGTTTTCATGGCCCTCGGCACCGGCCACCTCCGGGGTCTCAGATAACGGTAGGAGGGGTTCACATCGGTGTCGAGTCGACGATAAAGTACCTGGGACTTGTCCTCGACAACCGATGGAACTTCACGGAGCATTTCCGACGTTTGGGCCCCAAACTGGCGAGGGCTGGAGCTGCCCTCAAACGGCTCCTGCCCAATCTCGGTGGCCCAAACGCCTCCTGCCGGAGGCTCTACGCGGGGATCGTGCGGTCCATGGCCCTCTACGGGGCTCCGGTGTGGGCGCCCAACCTAGCCAAGGCTCCGGCCCGGCTTCTGAGGGCGTCCCAGAGGGTCATGGCGATTCGCATGGTGCGGGGATACCGCACGATCTCCTGCGAGGCGGCATGCCTCCTTGCCGGCACTCCGCCGTGGGATCTGGAGGCAACAGTCCTTGCACACACGTACGAGTGGCGCGTGGAAGTGCAACGCCGGGGCGAAGTCCTGCTGCCGCGGGTTATCGCGGCACGGCTCACGGAGCTCCGGCGAGATCTCAGGGCGGAGTGGAGACAGCGACTGTCGCAACCTAGTGCTGGGCACGCCGTGATAGCGGCGGTAAGACCCCTCTTTGAGGAGTGGCTGGAGAGGCGCCACGGCGCTCTCACGTTTCGCCTGACACAGGTCCTCACCGGACATGGTCAGTTCGGGAGGTTCCTGTGTCGGATTCAGGCGGAAGCGACGCCTGGGTGTCACCACTGCAGCAACGGTCGCCTGGAGGACACGGTCGAGCACACGGTGGAGGTGTGCCGCGCATGGGCGGACCATAGACGTGTCCTCGTAGAGGCGATCGACGGCGGTGACCTCTCGCGCCCAGCGCTGGTTCAGGCCATGCTGCGGGGCGAGACGGAATGGGATGCCGTCGCCTCCTTCTGCGAAGCAGTTATGCTAGTGAAGGAAGCGGCGGCGCGCGAGAGGCAACGACGAGCCTCTCGCCCCGGACAAAGACCCAGGCGAAGACATCGAGAGTCGCAAGACGACTACCGGCCACCGTAGGCGCGGTTCTGCGGATGGCGAGCGATGGGTAGCTCGCCGCCCGGCTAGGACCAGGACCGCGTAGACGGCGCGTTTTGATCCACGCGCGCCTCAAAGAGAAGGAGTCAGCACAGGAAGGGGCCCAACAGGCCCAACGCCTGCCGGGGTTGCGGAATGTTATGTTTATAACATTCCGCAACCCCGGGTTTAATCGAGGGAACATGAGTGGGTTTTAGTCAGTAAGAGTCTGACACACCCTCCCGCCGCACCCAGGACGGGAGCAGTCATTGGATGATTTGCCACTCACCAAAAAAAAAAAAAAAAGGTAGATGATCAAGGTAGCCCGCGAAATTCAATTTCCCTTACGTATTTTTGCAATATTCAGCTCAGTGTGTGGGTGTGGGAAGTCAAAATCCCTGTAATCTAGAGCAAAGCGTACTCTCGCTTGTTTTAGCGCGTCGTTTAAGACTATTTTTTTGCCAGTCGACGTTGGTGTATCCCAGCGGCATGTAAAGCTCTCCTCACTGTTCGCACACTGTATTCAAATTTAGCAGCAAATCTTGAGGTCCTCGTAAAGAGTTCCTGTTGGTAAGTGTTTACCATGGTTTCCACACGGCTCGCCGTAATAATGCGCGGTCGAGGAGCACGAGGTGCATCATCTACTGATCCCTCAGCAGCCTCCCGGTGTATCCGACGCCGTACAGTATTTCTCTGTAAAATATATTCGTAGTTTAATCCCTTTTCTTTTAGAATTATTTTCTTGCTCATTTGATTGCTCTAAATATATCTTGTTACTAACAATAAGAATATATTTAAATGTTTACATTGTTTAATTAATAACCGTTCCATTTTATTTCGAAGTTGTATACATTCATTATTTTTATTTAACCTATTTAATTGAAATAATTTTGGCGTAAAATTGTATATAAAAACAAATAAGTCAAACGGCTTTTGTCTCGAAGTATGGGCAGCAGTTATGTTAATTTAAATGTTTTTTGGAAAAGTAGTACACATATAGGTCATTAATAAACTGTACTCTATATAACGACGAAAAAACAACTTGGGTACGCTCCGGGAAGTATTCCCGGGAACTTCGATATTGGTATTCGATTTGAGGTAATTCCCGATACTACACAGAGCTAGTCCCGGTATTTTCGATACTTTGAAATTCTTATTAATTATTATTATTAGCAGCTTTTAGCTTAGTTGTGATTTAACTTTGTATATTGTTCACAAGTAAAATGAAGTTGCACACTGTAACATCACTAAAAAAAATTGTAATTCAGCTCATTCCTTTATTTATTATATCTTTGTCAACCCGGGCCTAATCACATCTTTTCTGCAAGTGTCCAATTACGTAATTAAAATATTTTTTATTTATATTTTTTTGATATGGATGAAAGCTATTTTTTTTTATATAATTAATACGACTCTATTAAATTAATATAATACTGCAGTAAAATTTCGGAATTACTTAAAATTTCTAATAATCAAATCTCTAGACCTAATAAAAAACCTGAGTTTATCTTGGTTGTTTCTTGTCAGAGTAGTCAAGCTAGGAAAGACCGGACCCATCGTTCGATTAAAATAAGAAAAAAAAATGACGTGAGAAAGTGTAATTTTTTACCTATTTACAAAAATAAATAACTCATTAGTTTATTCATTTAATGGGTATCGATATTGCTTGCCCTAGTCATAATCTTGAAAATCGAGTGCTAGAATCAGTTGGAATATTGATATCTGATCTCTATTTGATAGAAAGAAGCAAGGCGCATTCGGACCGTGGCCGGGTGTAGAGTTTATCTTTTATACTTATTATGATATTTTGGATTCTTTTCTACTATGTATGCAACTTCAGACGATATTATTAGAAACGGTTTGCAATTTATATTAGGATCAGTGATCGTACTAAATCGCATTAAATAGTTATAAATGAAAGTTATTTAGCACGTTTGGGCTAAGCAGGTTTAGACTCTATCTTACATTTGCCATGCGCAAAAGAGACAGAGCTATGCATGACTAATATGATCGTCCCTTTTTACTTTGACTAAAGTAAACATTGACTGATAAATATTCTTAGGAAGTGCATTGTTTTCGTTACAAAGGTGACTTAACGATAGATAAAAAACTGAGTGACATACAAAATTGTTGAATTATGGATTGCTACTAGAATTAACAAAATCAGTATTTTTGCTTTCGTTTTTGTATTTTCTTTCTGTATGGTTCGATTAAAACACAAAATTATAAATAAATAAACATAACATGTTTATGCAAAGTATATCTCTATCACAAGTCATACTATTATTATCAATCGTTTTATTCTAGTGTAAGTAAATGGAACTTATTTAAAAAACACATGAATAATAATAATAGGCGAGACGACGAAAAAAAATAATTAGACCGTCATTGAGATTATTAAAAAAATTTGGACACGATTTTTTCTTTTTTCTCGTGAACGAAAAATGACGACGATACAGTGCGTTGAAGTTGTGCGTGACGTCACGATCAGATACAATTTTTGCATTACGGTAGTCAAAAGCCCCCACTCCAGAACTTTGTTTCTCTTTATCTTTGTATTTTTTTATTATTTTGATGAAGCAAAAAATACGTGTCCCGTATTTTTGGTCGATCTACAAGACAAACTAAACAGATTGCCATTTTTTTATGTTGTCGTCATCCCTATTGTAAATATCATGTTACGGTAATCATAAGAACATCAGATCAGAAATTATGTTTGCATTATAAAATATAGACAATCTGATCATGTTTGCAATATATATAGACCCAGAAAAACTCATACAGACAATTTTAATACATATAGTATTAAAATTATCTGCAAAAACAAAACACAACACAACAACAACAGAAAATGTTTATACATATAGTATTAAAACTTTCTGTATGAGTCTAAAAGAGTATAATATAACATCCTGTTATATACTAATGTATCGAATTTAACCAATATTTTCATATGGAAACAGACAAAAGGATATTAATAATAATTAAAGAGGACAATATATTAATTTTTAAACACGTCACAATAATAAAAAATAAACTTTAATAAATTGAACTAGCAATTAATACTATATATAGTTATAGATATTATACACAATATTAATCATACAAACACTAAAATGTGTATAAATAATTTTCTCGACATATAACAAAATACAATTTAAAAATATATAAATAACAACGACTTACCGTAACATTTAATTCCTGCGATATTTGTGAAATATTTAGTCCTTGAAGTAAAACCAAAATTTGTTCGTTCTTCCCTTAATAAATTCTGGGGCATTGTTCAAGTCCAGAAAACGCAGCACGGGTCAGCAAGAAGGCAATCACAAGTCCAATAAAACAAAGCACAGGTCACGAGAAGAGCGGGAAATCAGTCCAAAAATCGAGGCACGGGTCGGTCGACGAGTCGGGATAAAAACAAAGAACAGAGAGACGTGTTGACAACTAGCGAGCGCAAATTGCAACTGAATGATGAGTGACGAGTGTGTAAAACAATAATGTTTGGGGAATTCCCTGTGATTGGTCAAAATATTTTTGGGCCACACCCACAACTTTCTTTAGCCAATTACAGGAAACTTGCCGCTTTTAATGCATGTTCCGTAGTGCAAAGTATTTTGTTCGCAAAATGTTCCACCGTTTATGACCGCGATAGTACATTGCCACTTTTAATAATCTGATGCCTGGTATATATCATGGCTGAATGCTTAAGCACTGAAGATGCCACAAAATTAGAACGTAGCTTGATGAAAATTCCGATTATGCAAACACTTACAACTGCTATATAAAGAACATCATCGCACTAATAATTCTGTAGAGGCATGGCGGCCGGAATAGCTAAAAAATTGAAACGGAAACCAAATATAGTACAGTTTCTGGCCGCGATCAAAAGAGACATGAATGATTTTTGGCGCCGGGTTATGATGGATGGACCTATATCAAGTAAAAAAATTGAAACTATCAGAATGAATACTATGATCGCAGCCACTGTTAGAGATTTTGAATCAGGAGAAATTAGCATCGGTCACTGTATCGAAAAAATTAAGTAAATAAAAATATATTTATACTGGCTTATAATAATTTTCTATGTTTTACTGTTGATTTTATTGATCTCTGTAATTATTATCTTAGTCTTAGTAAAATGATCGTGATACAATTAGCTTAATCATTACATAAATACTCTATTTCCAGGAGTCAATATTGTTGTTCCAAAGTTATGTAGAATGATTATTGTTTGTAAGATTACCCATTTTAGTATTGTTATGTCATAAGTAGGCTCCTTCTGATGATATTTTATTTTATTATTGTATGCCAAAAATCAAGGGTGAACGTTTCGATTCCGTACTCGTACAAATTTTAATGTAACTACATTTAATAAGAAAGCAAGCTTTGCAAGTTTGTATAAGAGTGGAGTGTATCTTTAAAAGGTTAAAAACGTCATTGAGTTTAACCTTGAAAAATATAAAAATATATTTTGCTGTGTTTATGTATGACCTTATATGATTTTTCTGTGATACTCGAAAGTTATATTGAATATTGTCTCGCTGATTTTATAAAAGCACCTACCGGTAATCAAAAAAACAACATTAGTTAACAAATCGTCATGATATTACTTAAATTGGTTTTATTTCAAAAATTGTCGTAAATACTCGTAGAAGCTAATAAGGTTTTTCAAGTAAAAAAGTGAGGCAGCTTTTTCATGAAATCGAGGCGATTATGAACCCGACTGTACCCTTTTTTGCAAAAAAAATTAGTTGTGTCCAGTTGGCGAAAACATAAAAGTGATATAATTTAAGTTTCACTAAGTGGACACGAATGAAAATCTTGGCGTGTCCAGATGACGAAATAATAAGTGATACCAATTTTGAGTTTCACCAACTGGACACACGTGTGTCCGGTCTCTTGTGTCCACTTGGTGAATAACCCGTCAAATTTAGACACTCCATAGATAATTTAGACACAATTTAAAAACATGGCGTCTAAATATACGTCAATTTTCATCAGGCGCTGTCTAATTTGACAGGATTAAACTAAAATGTATCTTCTGTCCTTTTCTTTAAGAAATGGAAAGAGAAAGATGTACTTAACTTAAATTTACGTTAGTTTGTGCACAAGAGAATCGGCACCATTATATTAAAATGAGTACTAAAATAATGACAACAACATTTACAACACTCCAACTACTTTACTCATGTAAAATATTAATAAAATAATTGCAATATCGGGAGGCTTTGGTTCTGTTTCTTGTAATTGCCACCAATTTTCGAAATTGCCGTTGGGATTTGATTTTTTTTTCTCCGTTCTTTTCAAATTAATGTACCTTATGTCACTCCCAAAACTGAGAAAATTTCAATGACTGTATAGCGTGCCTTAGAATGAGACATATGTTATGTACATATATACAAACATACGCTCGAAAAACCTAACACTCTCTTCGGCAGTCGGTTAATGAAGAGTTTTTGAAAGTTAAATCCAAAAGTTACTACGAAATAAAACTACAGCTTTAGAAAATTCCTAACTACCAAAATACAGTAGTCTAGTTAGGCCCGAGTCACACCGAAATGGCAGCGACCGGCAGCGGCCGTCAGCGGCCGCCAGAGTCGGTAGAAGCGCGCGGCGCGCGGCAGCTCGCAGCGCCGCGGGCGGCCGCTGACGGCCGCTGGGGGCCTCGCGACCATTTCAAGCGATACTAGTCTTTTAAGTATGTAGTTAAAGTTTAATATTATTTCACACTGAAGGTGCTCGCCGCTGCCGGCCGCTGCCATTCCGGTGTGAGTCGGGCCTTACAGTCTTAGATATTTCGTCATACCACGCGATTCTTCCGCATCCGACCAACATAACTCAGACCAAAATTTTTTTCAAGTCATTTTCAAATGAAAAAACTAGGACATATAGTAACGATTACATAAACGTACGGATTACGTGTGTTGTTCCACATAATAATATTCATAGCGATTTGTAGGTCCCCTTGTCTGTGTGTCATTGCATGTTAGTATATCATAATGTTTTAGAGTAGGTTAGAAATCACATATAACCGAATTTCAATGTTTTTAACCGATTTAAAAAAGGTTCTATGAATTTTGGACAGATTTTGTCGAAAAATCTTGAATATTGTAAAGATTATATTAATATTATTTATTATGTGAAAGTTGATGTTTGATAGTACTTTGTTACTATTTCACGCAAAAACTACTGAACGGATTTTGATGAAATTTTACAGTATTATAGCTTATCTATCAGAATAAGACATAGGCTACATTACATCACGCTATAACATACGGGAGTGAAGCAGTAACCAAAAACCAAACATAACGCAGATGAAACCGTGGGGGACAGACACTTTGTTTGATATAAAATAATAAAGATGAATATTGGAATTTACATGGATATGTACACAAACTATGATTTGGTAATAGGCGAGACGACAAAAAAAGTAATAAGTCCGTCAGATAGATTATGAAAAAAAAATTGGACACGTATTTTTTCTTTTTTCTCGTAAACGAAGAATGACGTCGATACAATGCGTTGAAGTTGCGCATGACGTAACGATCTGATATAATTTTTGCAAGACGGTGACGTCAAAAGCCCCCACTCCGGAACTTTGTTGCTCTTTATCTTTGTATTTTTTTATTAATTTGATCAAACAAAAAATACGTGTCGGCCGATCTATCAGACGGACTAACCGAGATGCCACTTTTTTAATGCTGTCGTCATCCCTATTATCCCAAGATCAAGGGTTGGTTCGTAACCTATCCTTGGTAAATTGGTCTATGAATATATTGACAAATAGTACACATTGAAGTAAAATGTGATAAGTCCTTTAGTGAGGTTGTTTGGTGTCACTGTAATAAGTAAATACTAAAAAGTGAATAAGAATCAAAATAATTTTAATCATAAATCCTAATTTATCTCAACATCATGAATAATAAATTGCTTCAAACTGAATATCAGGTACCATGTTATTACACCTAAAAATAACAAAAAACAGCACCTGCTGCCATAAATTACTGCATACATTTCTGTTTGCATAACCCAACAAATTCTTACGTTTTTCTGATCCCTGTGTACAAAACAAAAAGACATCACATTTATTTTAAGCAATAATCCATACTAATATTATAAATGGGAAAGTGTGTCTGCCTGTATGTTTGTCTTTCTTTCACGATATATGAAAGGAGATAGTTGAAGGGATGGAGAGTAACATAGGCTACTTTTTGTCTCTTTCTAACGCGAGCGAAGCCGCGGGCAAAAGCTAGTTTGAAATAAAAACGAAAACAAAACGCTGGGCCTTGACCCTTTGAAACCTTTACTCACAAAAAAACTTGGCATAAAAATAAGAAAAAATATGCACTGGGATTTTATTAGTTATATGTATGTGTGCATACATTATCGCGTCCTTGAATATTTATTTATTTAAAACTTTGTGCACATGTAAAAAAACAATGCACAACGGCGGACTTAATGCCTTAGGCATTATCTACCAGGTGTATACCTTAAGGCCTACGCAGACCGGGACGGCATGGCAAGGGATTTTGCCGTGATTCAGCGCACACTGGCCGCTTAGATACCGCGGCATTCCAGCACTTTGCCACGGAATGCCACGGCGTGCCGCGGCACGACAAAGCACGCTTCAGCGACTCCTGCTGCCCGATACACTTTTAGTCTTCAGTTGCGTTTGATCGAGTGTTGGTGTGCCTCAGTTTTAAAATGAGTCACTGCCGGAGTCCGTGGCATGCCGTTGCCTACCGCAGTATGCCACGGCATGCCGCCACTGGAGCCTGTGGCGCGTCTTTTAATGCTGTGTGATAAAATCCCTTTCAATGCCACGGCATCATTTTAGAGCATAGCAATTTATGTCGTATTTCTTTAACAGTACGGTTGAATGTCCACTAGTAAAAATTAAAATCCCTTGCCATGCCGTCCCGGTCTGCGTAGGCCTTTGGGTGATGCAGAGACAAAACATGGCAGGTGCAAAGATATAAATAAAATTTCATAAGTAACAGTAGAATATATAAACATACATATACTATACATATATACGATAATAATAAATATAAATATGTCTACAAAATGTAAAATACGAATATGTCTCTCGTTAACCAGTCCTGGTGTATCTAATTATCTGAATGACTGACTGACCGTGAAAATATGCACGCAGTTTCTATAACACTATAATATATTATGCATACTAATCAAGAATCGAAAGTTAATTTAAAGATAGTAGATTTCAAAAAGGATTGCATTGTGTTACAAACATTTTATTGACACAATCTTGATATAATTTTAAAGAGCATCTCACGCACTGTTATTGGTTTATAACAGCTGTATGTAAAATTTTAATTAAATCTGTTATTTTAAAGTAGAGCAAAATGGAGCCCAAAGGAGTCGGTTATATACAAACATACAGATAAAAAAAACTTATAAAAGACTGACTGTTAAACGATCTAACGACAGCCGGATGTTGCACTGCTATCGTCTTTTTATTGTCTCGAATAAAATATATTCGAAGGTTTAAAGCAAGACAAAGCCGCGGGCAACAGCTAGTACATTTTGGGTAACTTTTTTACATCAAGGAGGCGTGATCATGTCCGACGCGTTAATGGTACAGGTTCGATTCCCGATCGCGTGCCGTCTTGAAGAATGTTAATCCTTTTTCTTTTTTGTTACCGGTTTTTTGGTAGAATATTTTGGAGATCGGGTGTCGGAATTTAAGCTCAAAATGGATTATTTTAAACCGGTTTCGGGTCATGGTTGATGTCACTCTTTATATTAATGTTTTGTTGTTGTGCATTGGAGATGTTTAGTGATATTTTTGTACGTTTTTCTGAGTTTAAGATTACTTAAAGTTATAGTCAAAAGTTTATTTTTAAGATTATGAAGAGGTTTTTTCTCTACTTACTGGAAGTAAGCTATAAGGAAACATCGTGAGAAAACATAAATAAAGTTTTTAAGGTAGTTTCATTTATTTATGTCTGAAGGTCTATGTTAGAACTTAATAAAATTTATATGGGACTACTTCGGAAGTATGCTGTTTGAAATAAAAACGAGAATCATTCAAATCGAAGTACAATTGTCTAAGAAACCGCATTACAAACATACAAAAAAAACGGACGAATTGAAAAACTTTTAGGAGTCAATTGCAAAGCAGTTTTAAATCCGGTAGTCGATTTTTTTTTTATTCTATGGGTGTATACATTTATTATAAAAGCATAAAATAGTAGAAACATTGTACTATCACTATACATGTGACTATTCATGTGACATTAGCAAAACCCGGGATGCCGCCATCTTGACATTTAAAAAAATACGTTTTACTCACTGCCAACTTTCAGAACAATAAACTTTAATAAGAGTCACATTACAACCATTTCATAAACAAGTGAAATTCGCAAACTAAAGGCAGTTTCATACAGAACAAGATTCGACGGGGTCAAGAATGCAATGAAATATTTCTTAGAAAGCACATACATAAACATGAACAATTGTTTTCACTCCATCGCGTGCATGTTAATGTTATAGTAAAAGTGTTTTTAGATTGGTAGCCTTGGGGCGTGTGGTGGATACATTGCCGTTTTTGTGTCTGTCTATTAGTCAGTGGTTTGTATCTTAAGAACTCAAGGTAAAGCTGAATTTGTTGAACTCCAGAATAAAACAATATACTAGCTTCTGCCCTCGGCTTTGCTCGCGTTAAAAAGAGACAAAAAGTAGCCTATGTCACTCTCCATCCCTTCAACTATCCCTTTAAATTTGTATAAAATTGTCGGGTAAAGCACAAGAAACAGGTAATCTTAAATTATACAATTAATTTATATTCTTCCATGTTTACTAGTATGACGTAACACTCATTAACGTACATTAATACGCATCATTAGAATATAATTAGGAAGTTACGTTCTAATCGTCATTACAATATTTCCTTTTATTCATGAAAGCTATTTGAATACACTTTCTTCCTGAAGTAATAATTTCCTTCTATAAATATTGATTGACTAACTCTCTGTTTTAAGTCTCTTCAAGTGTGAACCTTTTTGTTATTTTAATCAGTTACGATTTACATGGAGAAACTGTTTTAAAACAGACCTCCTTCTTCTTCCTGCCCTTATCCCATTTTACTTGGGGTCGGTAACTCCTTTTTCCTTCAAATTATTCTTCACACACTTTCTTCGGTCTTCCTCTCCACTTCCAACCCTCTACATTCATACTCATAACGGTGGAGATGAGACGCACATAGTAAGGACTATGTGCATCTCATGTCCACCCTCTTATCTGGGTAACACAATAACTCTTGGTTGGGTTGCCAGTCGTTTTGTCATATCTTGAAAAGGCATTTCTGGCGGTTCTAATTAATTCCAAACATCTTTAAAAATTCTAGCTAAATATATAGGATGACAGGTAATTAGTGTACGATAGTTAAACACGTAATTGTGCTCATTATAATATAACCAACAACTTTTACTACGGGAACAAACCTGAAATCGCGAAAAAAAATTGCAGTTCAGTACATCTATGGTCGCCTAAGGTACTGA